>OZ005738.1:15568654-15949978 GCA_963930755.1 Eudasyphora cyanicolor | reverse complement strand
CTCATAAAAGGTTGTTTGCGGTTGGGGATGAAGGGAAAATAAAAAAAAATACATTACATGCATATTTTGAAGTTAATCGGTTAGGTAGGGGCTCATTAGCCTGGAATGTAAGCAGTTCCTGACTTCTGACCACCTGTCATTTACTAACGTAAGGGCACTAGAGGCATGTCCACATATGTCAGTTCCCCTGAAGGGTATAATGAAGTTCCTAGTCTTGCAAATTCATCTGCTTTGCAGTTCCCAGGTATATCCCTGTGAGCCGGCACCCATATCAGGTGAATATTGAACTGTTCAGACATCCCGTTAAGACAACTGCAACAGTCGAGGACAGTTTTTGAATACAGGGATGTGGTTTCCAAAGACTTGATAGCGTCTGACTACCAGAGAAAATATTGACATCGACTTTAATCAGAACATTCTCAGCCATTCTGTTACATCTCTTGTAACAAACATGCACTGAACTTTGTTTAGTATTGCGATACAAAGAAGCAAATAACCCAACTGGCGGCATACTACGGAATAGGTTACGCAACTAATCGTCTACTACTTAAGGAGTAAATAAACTAACTGGACATCTACTAAGGGTTAGATAACCCAACTGGTCATCTACTAAGGAGTAGATAACCCAACGGGTCGTCAAATAAGGGTTAGATAATCCAACTAGCCGCATACTAAGGATTAAGGTCGTCCACTAAGGATTAGATAATATAACTGGTCATTTACTAAGGAGTAGTAGATTATCTACAAAGGAGATAACTCAACTGGTTGTCATATAAGGGGCAGATAAACCAATTGGCCTCATACTAAGAAGTAGATAATCCAACTGGTCGTCTACTAAGAAGTAGATAACACAACTGGTCATCACCTAAGAAGTAGATAACCCAACTGGTCGTCATATAAGTTGTAGACCAGTTGGTCGTCAACTAAGGGGTAAATAAACCAACTGGCCGCATTCTACGGAGTAGAGAACCCAACTGGTCGTCAACTGAGGGGTAGATAATAAGCTGGTCATGTACTAAGGGGTAGATAACCCAACTGGTCATCCACTAAGGAGTACATAACCAACGGGTTGGAGTAGATAACCTAAATGGTAATTTACTAAGGCTTAGATAACCCAACTGGTCATCAACTATAGAGCAGATAACCCAGCTATTCATCAGCTAAGGGGTAGATAACCCAACTTGCCGCATACTAAGCAGTAAATAATCCAAATGGTCTCCAACTGAGGAGTAGATACCCTAACTGGTCATCTACTAAGGAGTAAATAATCCAAATGGTCGCCAACTAAGGAGTAAAAAACCTAACTGGTCATTTACAAAGAAGTATATAACCCAACTGGTCATCTACTAAGGAGTAGATAACATAACTGGTCGTCAACTAAGAAGTATATAGACAACTGGCCGCCTAATAAGGAGTAAATAATCCAAATGGTCGCCAACTAAGGAGTAAAAACCCTAACTGGTCATTTACAAAGGATTAGATAACCCAACTGGTCATCTACTAAGGAGTAGATAACCAAACTGGTCGTCAACTAAGGATAATTAATTGACCGCATACTAGGGAGTAAATAACCCAACGGGTCGTCACATAAGGAGTAGATATCCAAATTGACCGCATATAACCCAACTGGTCATCAACTATGAAGTAGATAGCCAACTGGCCACCTACTAAGGAATCATTAACCCAACTGGTCTTCGACTAAGGATTAGATAACCCAACTGGTCGTCAACTAAGAGGTAAATAATCCAACTGGCCGCATACTAAGAAGTAGAGAACCCAGCTGGTCCTCAACTGAGGGGTAGATAATATAACTGGTCATTTACTATGAGGTAGATAACCCAACGGGTCGTCAAGTAGGAGTAGATAGCCCAACTTGTCGCCAACTGAGGAGTATATAATATAACTGGTCATTTACTAAGGGTAGATAAAAAACTGGCCGCCTACTAAGGAGTAAAAACTATTCTGTTGACCAACAATGGAGTAGATAACCTAACTGGTCATTTACTAAGGAATAAATAACCCAACTGGTCATCAACTAAGAAGTAGATAGTAAATAACCCATCTAGTCGTCAACTAAGGTTTAAATAACGCAACTAAGGAGTAAAAAATCTAGATAGTCGCAAACTAATGAGTAAAAAACCTAACTGGTCATTTACAAAGGAGTAGATAACCCAACTGGTCATCTACTAAGGAATTGATAACATAACTTTTCGTCAACTAAGAAGTATATGGCCAACTGGACCCTAATAAGGAGTAAATAATCCAAATGGTCGCCAACTAAGGTGTAAAAAACCTAACTGGTCATTTACAAAGAAGTATATAACCCAACTGGTCATCTACTAAGGAGCAGATAACATAACTGGTCGTCAACTAAGCAGTAGATAACCTAACTGGTCGTCAAGTAAGGGGTATATAACATAACTGGTCACATACTAAGGAGTAAATAACCTAACTGATAATCTACTAAGTAGTAAATAACCAAACTGGTCGCAAAATAAGGAGTAGATAACCAAACTGACCGCATACTAAGGTGTAGATAAGCCAACTGGTCATCAACTATGAAGTAGATAGGAATAAATAACCCAACAAATCTTTGACACATGATTAGATAACCCAACTGATCCCCCATTAACGATTAGATAACCCAATTGAACGCCTACTAAGGAGTAGATAACCTAGCTTTACGCCTTATAAGGATTAGATAAACCAACTGGTATTATTTTACGTATTAAATAAACCAATAGGTATTATGTTAAGTAGTATACAACACAACTGATCCTCTTCTAAGGAGTAGATAACCCAACTGGTGCTCTACTAGCGAGTCGATATCTCTGATGCATACCACATTCAGAACTATTGTTGGGTGCATTTAACTCTAATTAATTGATATAAACCAATCCCTACGTCATCAGATCAGTGATAGATCGCAATTTAACTGGTACTGGGCTCAGGTAAATTGAAGCTTAAATTCCAAATTTAATTAGTTTTAATAGAGCTTATCCACAACAGATGTTGTAGTTGCAGGTAGACCTGTGTTTGAATGTATTAGAGGGATACATCCAACTCCAATGACAAATCCATGATAAGGTTATCGGTTGTTTTAACAAAAAGAGCCAAATTGAGGACTGGTCCCTATCCCTAAGCACATAAGTGTACTTCAAAAATAGCGCCTAATATTAATCGTTCAAATGTGCAAACTTTTCGTTTATCCAACAAACTGTTTGGCAAATATCTCAAAAACTTGTGATAAACATTATTCATTTTGCAAAAACATTATTCTAATCACCCCAAAAGTAAAACACCCTGCGCGCGGCATGGCTACAAGGAACATCATCAGCACCACACCAAGACATGATGATGAACCACTTTGGTGGCATGTTAATGGAGGCAACAACGGTGATGGTAATTTTGAATACAAAAAATATAGTTTAATGAAATGTATTTGTTATTGATGGCTTTCAAACATTTAATGCGACTGCACGTTTTTTCCAAGCAAAAAGCTATTCAAAAATTCAAATTCATCGACGGAGAAAAAAAACATCCAAAAGAAAAAGGGCTTGTCTTGAACCAAAAATAGAAAAAAAATAAATAAATAAAAATAAAAAATTCAAATCAGAGGAACTCTGAGACAAACAAAAACGAAGTCAAGAATTAAACTAAAACTGACATTCATAGTGACATTTGAAATCTCCAGAAAGGAACCAATAAATTTGTTTAAACATTTTTGGCATGGGCTGCTGCTGCTGCTGCACCAATTGAACAAAAAATGCTCATAAATAAAGCAGTTTTTGAAGTTTTGTTTATCGTGAAATTTAAAACAAAGCCAAACGGGCGTTTAAACTCCCACTCAAGTGGGCAAGAGATTAATAGATGGTGGCTCAAGGGGAGGAAATGGATAAACGAAAAGAGCTAATCAAGACATCAAGGAGAAGCTGAGGTTTTTTTATACATCAGATTTTGATACTTTAACATTTCACCAATTCGAATGAGATCTCAGTTAGCCTTCTGCGGCTAAACCATTCACATGTACTCGTATGATTAACGTCTTAACATTGGCTGTCTGAATGTCGGTCGGTCTGACTGTCCATCCATTCGTCTGTCTGTCCATGACAGACAAAGGATTTCCAATTTTTTCTTTTGGCTTCGATTTCAATCGGAGCTTCTTTTTGTTTTTTCGGTTATAATTAAAAATACGTTTTCATTGCGAGTTCGCGGTCTTGTTATTGATTTATTTTAGATTTTAAAGATTTATTTTGTTGCAATTCTTTTTGTATGTTTGTTGTTAATTTTTGTTGTTGTATTTTGGTATTTGAAGGTGTTTTCTGGTGTCTTAGTTTCCAGTCCATATCAAATGTTTATTGTTTACAGTTTATTATGCTGTGAAGTTGGCCTTTAAATCTACACAAAAAAATAGTTTTCATTTTCTGCAGGTATTTTATATTTTTTCTTCTTTTTTTGCAAGAAATACACTCGAAGGAAAATGTTAATAACAAAACTCAATTTGATGTTAAATATATAGTCAGAATTGCACAATAATCCGCCTTTTCTTTAAGATAGTCTCTTCCAAGAAAGACGTAGATAGGTGCCGATGATTTGCGCGTAGAGCGAATAAAGGAAGATATAAAGCCGGGCTTTCTAAAAATACGATAAATATGACAATCAGCCAATATTGGGACTTCAGTTTTCTCAAGCTAACAGTAGATAACAACTGGTCGTCAATTAAGTAGAAGACAGACCTACCGGTTTCCAACTAAACAGAAGATATCCCAAATGCCCCCTTCTAAGAAGTAGATAACCTAGGAAGTCTACTAAGCGGTAGATAAACCAATTGGTATTTCATTAAGTTGTAGATAACACAACTGGTCCTCTACTAAGGAGTAGATAAACCAACTTGTCGCTAACTGAGGAGGATATAACCTAACTGCCCGCCTACTAAGGAGTAGATAACCTAGTTGGAACTCTACTAAGCATTAGATAAACCAACTGATGTTTTATTAAGTAGTTGATAGCACAACTAGTGCTCTACTAAAGATTAAATAAATCCACGGTTATTTTACTAAGAAGTATATAACACAACTGGTCCTCTTCTTAGTAGTAGATAATCCAACTCGTCGCCTATTATGAAGTAATAACCTATATGTTCATAAACTAAGGAGTAGATAACACAATTGGTCGTCAATTAAGGAGAGGACCATAGGTCTCCAACTAAGGAGAAGATAACCCCTACTAAAGAGTAGATAACCTATTTGGAAGTCTACTAAGCAATAGATAAACCAATGGTAAGTTGTAGATAACACAACTTGTCCTCTACTAAGGAGTAGATAAAACAACTGGTCGCCAACTAAGGAGTACATAACCCAACTGCCCACCTACTAACGAGTATATAACCTACTTTGACGTCTACTAAGCGTTAAATAAACCAACTAGTATTTTGTTAAGTAGTAGATAAAACAACTGGTGCGCTACTTAATAAACAAACTGGTATTTTGTTAAGTAATATATAACACAACTGGTCTTCTTTTAAGTAGTAGATAACCCAACTCGTCGTCTACTATGGAGTAAATAACCTAAATGGTCATAAAGTAAGGAGTAGATGACACATGTGGTCGTCAATTAGGAAGAAGATAGACCTACTGGTCTCCAAATAAGGAGAGATAACCCAAATGTCCCCCTACTAAGAAGTAGATAACCTAGTTGGAAGTCCACTAAGCAGTAGATAAACCAATTGGTATTTTATTAAGTTGTAGATAACATAACTGGTCGTCAAATAAGGAGAAGATAGCCCTACTGGTCACTAACTGAGATAACCCAACTGCCCGCCTACTAACCTAAATAGTTGTAACCTAAGGAGTAGATAACACAACAGGTCGTCAATTAAGGAGAATATAGCCCTACTGGTCGCCAACTGAGGAGGAGATAACCAAACTGCCCGCCTACTAAGGAATAGATAACCTAGTTGGAAGTCTACTTAGCATTAGATAAACTAACCTAAATGGTCATAAAGTAAGGAGTAGATGACACATGTGGTCGTCAATTATGAAGAAGATAGCCCTACTGGTCTCCAAATAAGGAGAGATAACCCAAATGTCCCCCTACCAAGAAGTAGATAACCTAGTTGGAAGTCCACTAAGCAGTAGATAAACCAATTGGTATTTTATTAAGTTGTAGATAACATAACTGGTCGTCAAATAAGGAGAAGATAGCCCTACTGGTTAGTAACTGAGGAGGAGATAACTAAACTGCCCGCCTACTAAGGAATAGATAACCTAGTTGGAAGTCTACTTAGCATTAGATAAACTAACTGGTGTTTTATTAAGTAGTAGATAACACAACCAGTGCTCTACAAAAGATTAAATAAATCAACTGGTATTTTATTAAGTAGTTCATAACAAAACTGGTCCTCTTCTAAGGAGTACATAACCCAACTGGTCGTCCGGTAAGGTGTAGATAGCCCAACTGGTCTTCAACTAAGGAGCAGATAACCTGGTTGGACGTCTACTAAGCAGTAGATAAACCAACTTGAATTTTATTAAGTAGTAGATAACACAACAGGTTCTCTACTAAGGTGTAGATAAACTAACTGGTCGTCAACTAATGAGTCGATAGCTGACCGCCTACCATGGTGTAAATCGTCATCTAATGAGTAGGTCAAACTGGCTGCCTACTAAGGAGTAGATAATACATCTGGTCGTCAACTAAGGAGTATATAACCCAACTGGCGTCCTACTAATGAGTAAAAACCTAGTCGGATTATATTTCAGTCAATATTTGCAATTCAAAAATCGACTCTATTTCCCTGATTCTCTGTCAAACCTCTACAATATTTTCATGAGTGAACTTGTACACACAATTTCATACAGGTTAATTTTATATTATAGTTCTTTGTTTTCATTTCAAATGATCTTCTAAAATTAAAGTTGTTGGCGGCTTTATTTTATATGTCTAATGAAACCAAACCGAAGAAAAAACAATAAGTAGAGAGAAAAATACTAGAAAAACAAAAACTAAAGAATCAAACACTGACTACGTAAGACTTCTTTTGTATTGTTTTCCTATGTGTCGATACATAACCTAGACAAACTGTAACTTGGCAAAGTTATACGCCTGATCATACATACTCGTACATATCTTTGGGGTTTGTTCTTCTTTTAATTGCAAACTCGCACAGAGCTAAACTCACGGACTGACTGACATTCGAACCTCTTAACAACGGACATAGAAGGCGAGTCGCAACACTTTTCACATGTATGTACATATACATACATATATTTTTATATTATTTCTTTGATGATGAACTACAACTATGATGTACTTGGTTGTAGCAAGTTGCTCTGGCCATCGACAGCAACAGCAGCTGACTGTAGTAGTCACTACCACTGTATTCGCCAGATACTCATATCTATCCATCCATCCATAAACCGTCGATGTATTAGATATACGTAAAATGCCTTTGAGGGTTTTTCATTTGCTATTATTTTTTTTAATTATTTATAAGTCTAACAGTGTGAAAACACACTACTGAACAACAATAGAACGGAATGGAAATTCTTCTTCTACTACTACCTGCCTTCTCTTTGGCCACCTTCTCTTCGCACCTTTTTTGCTGCGGAAGGTACATCATCGACCTCTTGAGAATTTTTTTATCCACTATCAACGAGGGTAATTCTAAAATGGATAGTAGTAACATGTAAATAATTTTCATATAGATATCAAATCGAAATGCATTAATTTTAGGTAATGTATTAATTTTAGACGTGGTTAAAATTAACCGAAATTTTTTTGTATAAACAAGTATTTTTTTAAATTTGAAATAAAAAATCTCAAAAATACATATCGCGTACTAAGAGTGTAAAGGGTCTAAGTCTAATATTTAAAATTTTACAGGATAGACGATATACAAGGTGTGTTCAAAAAATATCGCGAATTTTGAATTTTTTTCAAAAAGTATTTATTTATTCATGAATATCTATTTTGTCCCCTACAAAGTAATTCCCCTCCAAGTTTAGATTGGTTTTCTGCTGATCAGCTGGTAGAAGGGGATGTTAGGAGGAACAAGGAACTCTTGGATGAGTGCCTTGTGTCTAGGTGGCGGACAAGATGGACTGAAAGTGATAAGGGGCGGGCGACGTACGCTTTTATTCGTAACGCGACGTTTGTTAGGGAGCGGCCAGACTTTGGCTTCGGTCTGAGTCTTGGCTTTTTACTTACGGGACATGGCTCTCTCAGTGCATTTTTGCATGCGAGAGGCCTGTCCGATAGTCCGGACTGTGGTTGTGGGAGGGGACCTGAGGACTGGCGGCATGTACTTACGGAATGTTCGCACTACGATGATGTTAGGGATTTAGCTAGCATGGGAATCTTCCACTCCCAGGGGGTGTGGGAGGGCAATGATCGATTTTGCTCGTATTGTCTTTAATAGGAGAAGACTTCGTGACATTTAGTGGAGGTGACTGATTGCACTACTGTCGGCATAGCTTGCCTGGTCGGCTGTTACTGCTCTGTTGACTGCGAAGCGCGGCACAGATTCCTCCATCTGCGCCCTGATGTTGCTGATGCCTGCCGATGCTCCTGGTGTTGCTATGGTGTGGTTGTTTCTTGTTGTCGTTCATCCGTGAGGGTGTTCGTATTTATTGTTATTTTATGTTTGTGGGTCACTGAATCTCAGTGACTGTGTGATTGTCCAAAGCGGCGTCACGAAGGTGACCGGTGAGTCATCCGTGAGCATGACTGTGTTAATTGTTGTCCTGTATGTGTTGTTCATTATATTATTGATTGTTGTTTTCGAAGTCTGACCGGAGACTATAATCTGGTACCACGGGAGCCCTGAGCACCCGGAACTTCGGTTCCAGCCTGGCTGTTGGTGTGGCCCCTTGGAGAGCATTTCGTGGTGGCTGTGGTTTGGACCCAAATCGCGGGTAGAGCGTAAGCTCGATGTGGAGTTGCATTTTCAGCCGGGTGCCATGACCCATAGAATGGAAGGAGTTTTAGGTAGGCTCCGCCCTTAACCAAAGGGGACGACATGCCAAAAACATGAAGTCGATTTGGTACTCATACACTTCTGTGTGTGGGGGCGTTGGTAGACGCATTGTATTCACAGTGCGGTAAGGCCATTGCGGCGGGTACGCACTTAAAACACTCGACTCCTATGTCCACTCGCAGAACACCTACTCAGGTTCACGTGGAGATCTTAGCGGTGCTCATCCTTGATAACAAGGATTTGGCATTGTCATTGATCACATAGCGTCCGTCCTCATAGGAGTTATGTAGACCTTCTTAGATCGTACTATGACCAGGTCTGAGTAGAACCTGCCCATCTATGTTTGTATAGCCGCAGTGTATCATGATTGAACCAAAGCTTACACATGGAGCACCTACATGTTCAAATCATTGGAGGATTAGTAGCTTTGCTTCCATCCGAGCAAACTCGTCAGTTCTCCGGGATTTTCCGGGCTCAAACACCCAAATGTGCTGAATATCGAACTTATCTACTATTATTGAGAAATTAACGACAGCGTTTTAGCATCGTCATCGATTATATAGTGCCCGTCAGGATTGGAAGGAGATAACTTGATTGGAAGGAGAACATGGTCAGGTATGTTTAGCTACGTCACTGGAACCTAGTTCAACCCATCCGTGCTTAGTTAAACTCAGTATGTACATCATATCTGAGCCAAGGCTTAAAAAATTCGTGGAGAATTTGTAGTTTCGCCCAAAAACTTCGGTTCGGTTTCTCCGAATGTCCTTATGCCCAGATTCTAAACTGCGGTTAATGTCGAACTGTTATACCATTTTATTAAGAGACTTGGACTTAGTTGCAATTTATGGAGACATCACGAAAATTAAAAAAATATCGTTCTGTTTGGTCGAAAAGTTACGAAAATAATTTTCAAAATTTGGGCTTTGACTCATAAGATCCTCAGGACCCAAGAAATGGGCCCTTTTCTCGACATAGTCAATATTATACTTAAACGGAAGGAAAATTCCAAATCGACACTAAATATGTATAAAAAGTGGGTCCAGAGCGTCCCTAGAGCATAATTAAATGGAGGCCCGAGTCCAGAAAAGCAATTTGGTCCGCGTAACCTTCGTTGGACAAACCGCAGAGAAGAAAAATTTTTTCTTTTCCCACTGAGAAACGCCCGAGGGGAAAATCTTTAATCCACATACACTTTGGTCCACGTAGCCGGCTCTGCACAAATCCAGAATTGGGACATACAGGAATTTTGCTTTCCTTTGAGGGGTCACACGAAATATTGACATAAAACAAATTTTTCAAAACTCTCTATGGGGCTCCTTGGACGGGATTTAAACTTAATATTAATTTACGGAAAAAATCCTTAAGTTTGAGTATAATATTGACCATGTCCGGGACGAGATAATTTTTTTGGATCCTAAGAACTCATGGGTCATAGACCCAAATTTTGACCAAGTTTTCGTGTTAGAAGGGGATAACAAAAAAATTTTTTTTTTAAGATGCGACCATAATATGCAATTTTATCGAGCTCTGCAGCAGTCGAAGACTGTTTGTAAATTTCGGGAGTAGATCTCCAGGTATCTAATAGAAGCTTCACTGTATGGTGGTAGTCACAGTATTGCAACCTAGACATTTGTTGACTTCTCTGATTGCCAAAACTTCGGCTTAATACATGTGCCGTATCCTTGCCGTACAGTCCTAAGCCAACATTTAGTTTAAGCATCAAACCACCTATCGGGTAGAGTTTAAGATATCTTCTGTTTCCTAGTAGCCGATCATTCCTTACATTGATCTCTGACAGATATTCCCCTGGTGAAGTACCTTTGAAAAAGCTTCGGATAGTTATTAGTTCACGCCAGTTTGACATCTGGTAGTTATATTGTATTGCTCTTTGCAGCCTGTTTGACAAAATGTATTAGGTCTCTGTGGCCGAATCCGTAATGTTCCGCTTATACTCAGCGGGCTATAATATCTGAACCTTCATTAGTAATAATGTCCCAATATAACTTTTGGTTATTATTTAATTTTCTCTTCAGCCAGATCGACTGACACATCTGTGGTTTGCTGGAATAACCGCCTGTCGCAATCGTAGAACATTAGTACTAGACGTGGACAGTTATACATTAACTTTTTCATTAATTAAGAAAAAATATTTGTAACTTTCAATGTTATACATACGAGTATATATATATGTATGATAGATAATGATAATGACTAAAAAAATCTCAAAATAAAAAATATCTTGAAAACCACAGAAATATGGTTTCTGGAGTGTCAAGTTTTCAAATACACATTTTTTAATGCATTATATCAAAATCATCTCTTCAATATGAAAGGACTTTTATATAGACCATTTTTATAGAAGATATTGCACCATATTATCACATTTTTTTTAATGAATTATATCAAAATCATCTCTTCATATTTCATTTAGATTTCCTTTTCGAAAAAGGAATCTTATTTGTTGAACACATTTTGTTCCTTTTTGAACCAAAAAAATGGAAAAAGACATTAATATATCTAGCATAATGAATATTTTGTCTTCCCTTTACATCCAAATTTCGAAAATTCCTTTCAATTTCTTATCGAAAAGGTGTGACGTGAATGGCCTTCTTTGAACATTTGAACTTTGAGGAATTTATAAGTATTAATAATAGTTTTTAAATATTCCAACATTTGTATAAGAATACTAATTTCATCACTGTTTTCATCCATAACAAAAACTCATAATGAATTTCTTCACCTGCTGCGTCTCCACGTTGGGCGCCATTCATATTCTGTCAAAATATTGAACTGATCTTTGGAAAATAAATTAATGATTCATTAGAAATAAATGAATTCTCTACTATTTTAATTTGCAACATGACCCTCGCTATTTGAGATATTTTGAGAATATTTTATTGGTTGGTTGTTTGTCTAGCTTGGCTGTCTGAAAGCCATGTAAAGATTACTACATCATTATTAATATATTGTTTTATCAGCATTTCAGAGGTATGAGAGTGTATGTCGATGATACGGCTTTTGTTGCTACTTCTTCTTGGGGATTTTTTGCAATCATTTTATTCTTGCAGATTTTTTCTATGGTTATTTCTTTTCCATTAATACAATCCAAAAGATTTAATTTACTCTTGTTCACAATCTATGAGTTTTTTTGTTTGTTTTTTTTTATTTTTTGCATTCACATTTTGGTGTGCATTTTCGTCTAGACATAGATACCGGCTTTATTGTTTTTTACCACAAAAATTGAGCTGTGTAGTATGGAAATATTTTTTTTATCCATGGAATTTGTTAGTTTTTTCTCTCGATTATTTCATATGCCAATTCTCATTTTTTTTTTGGTATAAAAAATATATTTCCCATTTCAACTTTCGACCCGGCCAAACATAAATCTTATGATAACATTTGCAGACAGAATTTAACAGATTATGGCTAATATTAGCCAAGAAAAATGAAAAAAAAATATTGACATGACATGGGTAGTTGGGATAGTAGTTGGATATATGGGAGAGAAAAAGTAGAATTTAATTTTATTAGGTCGAATGTTAAATACCCTTTAGAGGGATTAAGCGAAAAAAATTGATTTAATTAATTTCTGTTCCAAGAAAGTGGTGTCAAGTTTTCAATTCTGAAATAAAATAATAAATTTTTAATTTATTATTTTATATAATAAAATAATAAATAATAATAATAATATAATAAAATAATAAAAAAATAAAAATGTAACATTTAATAATGCACAGTGGTGCCGAATACTAAAAAGTGGTAATTAATCCAGATCTTCTAATTATAAGCTGTCAGAAATTGCCTAGAAAAAACGTCAAACAAAGTCATAGTAGACCAAATCCAGAGTAGACCAAAGTCAGAGTAGCCCAAAGTCAGAGTAGACGAAAGTCAGAATAGAACAAAGTCAGTGTATACTTTAGTCAGCATAAACCAAAATCAGAGGAGACCAAAACTAGAGTAGACCAATGTCAGAGTAGACAAAGTCAGAGTAGAACAAAGTCAGAGTAGCCCAAAGTCAGAATAGAAGAGAGTCAGAGTATACCTAAGGCAGAGTACCCAAAGCCAGAGTAGGCCAAATTCAAATTAGACCAAGTCAGAGAGTAGACAAAAAATTCAGAGTACACCAAAGTCAGAGTAGACCCAAGTCAAAGTAAAACAAAGTCAAAGTGGACCACAGACAGAGTAGACCAAAGCCAGAGTAGACCCAAGACAGAGTAGACAAAAGTCAGAGAAGACCAAAGTCAGAGTAGATCAAAATCGGATTATACCAAAGATACAGTACACCAAAATCGGAGTAGATCACAGTCAGAGTAGATCAAAGTCATAGTAGACCAAAGTTAGAGTAGACCAAAGTCAGAGTAGACCAAAGTCAGAGTAGACCAAAGTCAGAGTAGACATAAGTCAGAGTAGATCAAAATCGGATTATACCAAAGTTAGAGTACACCAAAATCAGAGTAGATCACAGTCAGAGTAGACCAAAGTCATAGTAGACCAAAGTCGAGTAGACCAAAGTCAGTGTAGACCAAAGTTAGAGCAAGCCAGAGTCAGAGTAGGCCAAAGTCGGAGTAGACTTAAGTCAGAGTAGACTAAAGTCAGAGTAGACCAAAGTCAGAGTAGATCAAAGTTTGAGTAGACCAAAGTCAGAGAAGATCAAATTTAGAGTAGACCAAATTCATAGTAGACCAAAGTCAGACTAGGCCAAAGTCAGACTAGACCAAAGTCAGATTAGACTAATGTCAGAGTAGACCAAAGTTAGATTAAATCAAACTCAGAGTAGACCAAAATCAGATTAGACTAATGTCAGATTAGACTAACGTCAGAGTAGATCAAAGTCAGAAAATACCAAAGTCAGATTAGACCAAAAGTCAGAGTAGACCAAAGTCAGAGTAGACCAAAGTCAGAGTAGAACAAAGTCAGAGTAGTCAAAAGTTGGAGTAGACCAAAGTCAGAGTTTTCCAAATTCAGAGTAGACTAAAATCAGAGAAAACCAAATCAGAGTAGACCAAATTCAGAGTATACCACAGTTAGATTAGACCAAAGTCAAATTAGACAAAAGTCAGAGTAGACAAAAGTCAGAGTAGACAAAAGTCAGAGTAGACAAAAGTCAGAGTAGACAAAAGTCAGAGTAGACCAAAGTCGGAGTAGACCAAGGTCCAGATAAACCAAAGAAAGAGTAGACCAAAGTCAGAGGAGACCAAAGTCAGATTAAACCAAAGAAAGAGTAGATCAAAGGCAAGTAGTCCAAAGTCAGAACATCACTCAGTCAGTCTACTCTGACTTTGGTCTAATCTAATTTTGACAAGACCAAAGTTAGATTAGACCAAAGTCAGAGTAGACCAATGTCAGAGTAGATCAAAGTAAGAGTTGATTAAAATTAGAGTAGAGCAAAGTCTGAGTAGACCAAAGTCAGAGTAGACCAAAGGTAGAGAAGACCAACGTTAGAGTAGTCCAAAGTCAGTGTAGAGTCATCTACTGCAATGTAGATGACCCCACTGGTCGTCTACTCTAAAGTAGATGACCCAACTGGTCGCTACTGTAAGGTAGATGACCCAACTAATCGTCTATTGTAAAGTAAATGACCCAAGTGATCGTCTACTGTAAATTAGATGACGCAACTGATCGTCTACTGTAAATTAGATGACGCATCGTCAACTGTAAAGTAGATGACCCCACTGGTTATCTACTGGAATGTAGATCATCCCACTGGTCGTCTACTCTAAAGTAGATGAACCAACTGGTCGCCTAATATAATATAGATGACCTCACTGGTCGTCTAATATAATGAAGATGACCCCACTGGTCGTCTACTGCAAAGTAGATTACCACACTGGTCGTCTGCTGTAAAGTAGATGACTCCACTTGTCTTCTACAGTAAAGTAGATGACCCCACTGGTCGTCTACTATAAAGTAGATGATCCCACTGGTCGTCTACTGTAAAGTAGATGATCCCACTGGTCATATACAGTATAGTAGATGATCCCACTGGTCATATACAGTATAGTAGATGACCCCACTGATCGTCTGATGTAAGGTAGATGACCCCACTGATCGTCTGCTGTAAGGTAGACGACCCCACTGGTCGTCTACTTTACTGCAAAGTAAACTCAATGGCAGTCTATTGCTCAGTCTATTGAACTCAATGGCAGTCTATTGCAAATTACATGACTCCGCTGGTCGTCTAATGTAAAGTAGATGTTCCCATTTTTTCGTCTACAATAAATTAGATGACCCCATTGGCCGTCTAATATATAGTGTTTTTTAAGAGCTTTCGGATTTGATTTAAAAAAAATAAAATGTAGAGAAATTTATGAAATTTTTATTTGAGTCATAGGAATGTCAAAAAATCACCCATTATAAAGTAGATTTTCCCACTTATAAAAGTTAGAGTAGACCAGAGTAGATCATAGTCAGAGAAGATAAAAGTGAAAGTAGACCAAAGTCTACGGAAGTCGGAATAGACCTACTCTTCCAATTGACTTCTTTGCAAAACTGTCATCTTATTAATAAAGATTAATATTTATCATTATCTAAACCAAAATGTTACCATTTTAACATCAAACTATTTCATTTACCTTGGCAGCACTTTAACATAGAACACTCCTTCGCTTCTAGTCTGCCATTTCCGCATTCTTTTCTACAAATATTGTATTTCGGAAAACATTTAAAATTTTCCAATTATAAAAAGGCCTTTACCAAAAGCAGTTGAAATTTGTTTTTTGTGTGTTCCGCCGCCATAAATAAAACCACTTAACCACCATTTACCAAATCAAATATCTTCAACAATCTAAAAAGGCCAAAAAATAAATTCCATAAAAAAAATTAACAAAGTAAATTTTCTTCAGAAAACCAAACGCATAACTTTTAAGATATTCTATGATCATTTAGAAACAAAAGCTGAACAATTGTTTACAATTCTGCCTTTATGGCCATACATAATTGTATTAAGAGTTTCTGGCCAATTACATAAAGGCAAATAAAAAGATTTCCTAGAGAAAAAAAATATTCTCAATTATTTAAGTACTTGAATGGAAAAAATATTATACAAAATGGCATTGGACATACTTATACTCGTACATCTTCTACTTCATACAGTCAACTTCATTTTTATGATTGCTAGATTGGGTTTACGAGTACAACTTCCCACTATTTACAATTTGAAATGAATTGAAAGCAGACTCTTCGCAAATCATTATAAATATTTTTTAATTATATATTTTAAGCAATCTTCTATGGGTATTTATTTGAACTTCTTTACGTATTCATATTCATATTAATAGCTGTGGTATTGAAATATAATAAAACACAAGAAATATATCTGATGTTATCAAAAAAAATATAATTGTATCATGAAATGCTAATAAAAACTAAAGCTATAAAATATTAACTATAAATACTAGTATTAATGTTAATTAAAGTTAAATAGTTTATGTAATGCTTATGTAATGACATTTCACTTCATTTCAATACAATTATTATGTCAAATGATAAAATAAATAAATTTAGAATTGTGAATAAAATAATAATTGTGTTTATTGGTGTTGCCTACGCTGCGAATCGCATTTGGTGGAATTCTACAATAAAATAAAGGTGATTCATATTTTTGTGTCTATCAGAATAAACACTTTCATATAGAATGGACTAAACATGTTAAGTTTATGTCCATGTTAAATTAATTTAATTTTTGTATATAAATACCCAATGCGTAACAGAACAGGAAGGAAGGCTACAGTCGGGCGAAACCGACCGTATGCTGTACTATACCACCCTCTTAGTAACAGAATAAACATATATATTTATTAAATATAACCATTAAATGCGAAATCAGGAGTTTCATATTGAAGCTCTGAACGATCCGTACTCGAGATATGAGGTTGTGTTGGCCGTGTCGCGCTCTTTGCCCAGTTCTAAATTGTTCATGGTGTTCCGCTGGGTCTAATACGAATGCATTAAGTCCAAATTCGTAAAATTCGCACGATTCGTTCTCTATATATATAGATATCCTAGGATCCAAGTGTCCCTTCCGCTTGTTGCCTTCATCTATCAAAATGTAGAGCTGTCTAGTTCTTGAATACACATGTTCCCGTCTGTCTGCAGAATCTGATGATACGATTACATATACAGGGTGGCTGATATGTAATGCAACAAAGTAAATCGCTAAATAATAATCGCTCGAAATAACATAAAATTTTATAAACAGTTTAGATTTGTTCGAATTGGCCACCTTTGGCACGAATTATGGCCTTCAAACGGCCGACAAAGCCATCACACGCTGCACGAAAGTGGCTCTGCGGTATTTTGGCCCATTCCCGACGAAGCGGCGTCTTGAGATGATCGATACTTTGGTATTTTTTAGTGCGAACCTTACTCTCTAAAATGCCCCAGGCGCAAAAGTCCAACGGATTGAGATCCGGAGATCTTGGTGGCCATTGTGCGGTAGAAATGAAGCGAGGAATCTCCTTTTTAAGCCATTCTTGGTTGACGCGTGCTGAGTGCGATGGTGCTGAGTCCTGTTGGAATGTCCATGGTCTGCGGCCGAAATGTTTGTCTGCCCAGGGCTGTACTATACCACCCTCTTAGTAACAGAATAAACATATATATTTATTAAATATAACCATTAAATGCGAAATCAGGAGTTTCATATTGAAGCTCTGAACGATCCGTACTCGAGATATGAGGTTGTGTTGGCCGTGTCGCGCTCTTTGCCCAGTTCTAAATTGTTCATGGTGTTCCGCTGGGTCTAATACGAATGCATTAAGTCCAAATTCGTAAAATTCGCACGATTCGTTCTCTATATATATAGATATCCTAGGATCCAAGTGTCCCTTCCGCTTGTTGCCTTCATCTATCAAAATGTAGAGCTGTCTAGTTCTTGAATACACATGTTCCCGTCTGTCTGCAGAATCTGATGATACGATTACATATACAGGGTGGCTGATATGTAATGCAACAAAGTAAATCGCTAAATAATAATCGCTCGAAATAACATAAAATTTTATAAACAGTTTAGATTTGTTCGAATTGGCCACCTTTGGCACGAATTATGGCCTTCAAACGGCCGACAAAGCCATCACACGCTGCACGAAAGTGGCTCTGCGGTATTTTGGCCCATTCCCGACGAAGCGGCGTCTTGAGATGATCGATACTTTGGTATTTTTTAGTGCGAACCTTACTCTCTAAAATGCCCCAGGCGCAAAAGTCCAACGGATTGAGATCCGGAGATCTTGGTGGCCATTGTGCGGTAGAAATGAAGCGAGGAATCTCCTTTTTAAGCCATTCTTGGTTGACGCGTGCTGAGTGCGATGGTGCTGAGTCCTGTTGGAATGTCCATGGTCTGCGGCCGAAATGTTTGTCTGCCCAGGGCTTCAATACTGTCTTTAGGACATTTTCCCGATTATATTCGGCATTTATTTTGACCGAGCGGCCGATGGTCGATGAATACGAGCGGGGAGCGACCATCGGCCGTTACAATCGGCGGCGCTTGAGTTCTGGTGGCTAATCGAAGGTGTACATTTTCAGCTGACCTCTTTGGCAAGTAAACCCGATCATTTTGTTTGTTCACAAACTGCTCAATTTGGAATGGCTTCTCATCGGAGAAAACCAAATTCGGTAACTGGCCACTTTCGTGCAAGCGAAGCAACTCCTTGGCTCTTTCCAGTCTAACTTTTTTTTGTGCATCGATGAGCTCTTGCACTTTTTGGAACTTCAATGGCTTTAGTCCAAGCTCATTTTTAATATGTGTTGTATCCGTTCTCGCGATATGTTCAGCTCACGAGCAATTTTTCTACCACTGCGGCTTGGATTTCGATCAAATCTGGCCTTCACTTTTCGGATCATTTCTGGTGTTGTTACCGTTTTTTTTCGTCCACTTTTTGGACGCGATGCAACACTGCCAGTATCACGGTAACGAGCAATGGTACGAGAAACAAAAGATTTATTCACATTTAAATGCTGGAGGGCTCTTTTCCACCCAAATATCACGCTTGAATTCCATCACGAATAACTTTTTTCTGAATCTGAAGATCAAAATGCTTTTGTAAGCTTGTAAACAATAAAATGAACTGTCACTGAAATAAATCTGTCAGATTAGCGGTTTAGAAATGATAGCAACCTGAAGTTGGTTGCAATACATATCAGCCACCCTGTATATGCCCGACGGTCTGCTCGCCCAGCAGCACATTTAAAATCCTATGTTTCCGCCCTTTACGCTGTCAGTGAAATTGTCCATCCATATACACATGTGTCTATATATTATTTATCTGTTCGCCATTTGTCTATTTGTTTAGAAGTATATCACTCAGTCAGACCTTCAGTGTCTTTAACATTTCTATCCCTTTTTATGCCCACTCAATCGTTTATACTTTAATTTCATCTTTCTGCCTATATTATTGTTCATACATCAATCTGTCCACTAAAGGATCTACCACTCAGTTGGTTATGAGTCAAATATTCATTCTTTATAATGGTGCGTCTATTTTGTGTCCTTTCGTCCGTGTCTTAATAGTTCATGTCAACCCATACTCACTCTATATATCCGGCATTCCATTCGCTATACATTTGTCCATATATCCATTGATCCATTTGCCGTTTTGTAATCTGTCCGAGGTATAACGATAGACCGGCTCCACTTAGAGCATCCTGGGTAACACCAAATAATCTTCCAGAAGTGGTTATATTTGAAACAAACTTCCCTAACATCGGGGTGTAATGTGACCTCGTGCCCATCGGTGTATGGTTTGCATTCAGTGGTAAGAATGTATTTGTAGGAAGCCCAGCTGATATATGGGCGCCTCAGTAATTAACAGATGTTTCGCCACCCAGTCCTTGCCACAGTACCGGAGGCTATGCTGTGGTGGACATGTATCTCCCCAACACTCGTGGGAACTATATGGATAACAAAAAAACAGAAAAAACAAAGGGGGTATTTGGGCTTTGAATCCAACCGCATTTAGGAGAAACCTTCATGCTCCAATGGAGAGGGTTTCTTCAGTTGTCCGACTTTTCGTCCATTGGTCTTAATACAAGCCGACCTTACCTTAAAAAAACCCAAACAGTTTTGACGCAGTTGGAAGGGGCTTCGGTTTCGACCGAGAAGCAAAGAGGGTAATTTTCATGGACTAAAACGTCATGGATGCTTATAAAGCAACTGAGTCGCTTGATAGAGCCACAACTTCGGCTGTGTTAACACAAGTAATAAAGCCAAAGGAATCAGATCATCTAATGAACGCATACCTTCTGATAAGGCTAGAGGCCATAACGTAAACGTCAACAGGACACTCACCAAACCCTTTAGTGAAGTGACTAAGGAGAGTCCAGGGATGGCCATTATAGACAGAAGGGATGTGGATGGCACCATCTCTAAGGACAGGTGGAGAGATGTGGGATGCGCCACTATATTCCAATGCCTCAGACCAAGTAGACCTGTAAAAGACTGCTCTAATTCGAATGGGTGTGGTATGGCTGGGAGCCCAGTTGGACGTCGTCGAAAAAACCAACACCCCTAGTCGCCCCAGAGCCCTCACATCGGTTACAGAAAAACCATCCCACTTGGCTAACATTCTCGAGTTATTAAGAGATTGGAGTCCTGGTTTTCCCACCCATAACTGGAAAATTGGCAAAATTGGTGAGGCGGATAGTCAACAGCGACATATCAACTTGATTCTTAATGCTGAATCCATCCATCATATACAACGGTTATATGGAACCCCGTAATATGGTTTTGGACTATAGTCCTAAATATTGGCAAAATAGGTAAAGCGGAAGTCATTAGCGACATATCTAATTGATCCTTAATGCTGAATCCATCCCCCACATACAACGGTTAAATGGAACCCTGCGATTTGGTTTTGGGACTATAGTTCTGAAGGTATACAAGCAGGATTTAGCCCCCACTTTTGAAAGTGAGGTATCAAATGTGGTTACCACCCAACCGTCTGAAAGTGCTCTAACACAAAGGCAGTACAATATATCTCCAACGACGATTGCATGTCTTCGGACACTGAGCGGCTGAGAGAAGTTTACGGACTGTGCGAAGCATCTGATGAGGACATGCTCCTCGTGGACGACGGACGGACGGACAAGGATTTCGATATCACCCTTGTTGGGCTTCCACCCTATCTCCCCTTCATCTGTCGGCTACCAATAATGGTACAGATTAACCACCATCACGCAGACTCAGCGGCTCTATTACTGCGCCTGTCTAGGTAGATATCGTACTGATTAGGTTCGTATCCTTACGTTCAATAAACCATACTTTCCAAAGCTGTGTCCTCTATCCGCCACTCAATCTGCTTATATATCCTCCTGTCTGTTGAATATTTATTGATCCATGATTTTGGTCATATCCAAGCAAAACATACTGGATCTTTTTAAGTTAGTTAGGAAGGAAGATAGAGGTGTGGTATATTTTGTAGGGCTGACAACTGACTTATTTTCTCTGCAATAACGAAATTTCGAAAAACTAATGAATTATAATAAACTGTAGGACATTTGGAAGAGGATGACTGTAATATCAACATCTGGCAAAAAACGATCACTCCAAGAAATGGAAAAAATCCACAATTGGTGGCATGGATTTACTGAAAAATCGGATCAACTTGAATAAATTTAACATTTCAACAAAACTATTTAGACTTATTTAGATGCTGCATTTGTCAACAAATTTAACAAAGAGCTCATCTTAATTGACAACTTTAGTTAATTAGTTTTTCTCACAGCTAATTAGTACGTTCACCTTTTTAAAGTAGCATTTCAAATATGGTTTAAATGACAATTGTTCTAGACAACTACACATACTACGAGTATGTCCCAAAAAGTCAAGGTCCGCAAATGCCATGTCTAAGAACATGACAATATATCAAAGTGATATATGAGGTGCTTATATACGATTACATTCCAAATGACGCGTCGTGGAGTTTTTTAGTGTGGTTTTCCTATCATACCCAATGGGAGTAAATAAAACCTGTTGTGGGATAGAAATGGTAAAAGGGACGGATCATTAAGATTTCAACACGTTTACTCAGTCATTCATACATAGCCTTTTGTTTCACTCCATGTGGAATTGTTTGTTTGTTTTTCTACTGATGCCCGAAAATACAATTTTAATTGTAATTTCAACTATTACCCAATAATTGCGTTTTTATTGCTCAATGATCAAATAGCACTTGATTCCCTACTTCAGCAAGAAACAAAAACAAATTGAAACAAAAAAAAAAACATTTCCAACCAATTCAATACTTTGGCAATTGATATTGTAACAGAGCAACAATAACAGTCACCATTGCTGCCAATCGCCATCCACCTCCAAATACAATGACGATTGCAATGACGTTGAAGATGATACACTTGTGGAGACAATGAAGTGCATCGTCATCATCATCATCAGTGTCCAACCATGGATTCCCATTATCGCAACCATATCTATGTATATCCATCACGAATGCGTCCATGCGACCATCATCAGCATCGTCATCGCCATCACCACCACCACCAACATCGTTACCACCAGAGGAGACTCTCTAGCATTGAATCGAAATTGAAGATGAATTAAAATCATTTGGTAAGTGAAAAAACAAATAAACAATTTAAAAAGACAACAAACAGCATTAACAATTTAAAAACTATTAAATGGTTTCACATAAGTGCAAGTACAACCGTAGAGAGTACAAATATGTGAATAGGTGCATTTTCCATAGGGTGGAATGTGACAAAAAATTGTATGTGCGAAAAAATAGCAAAATTTGGATTTATAGTATAGAAGAAGATCTCAGGGATCAATTCTAGTATAGAGAACAATTTCAGTAGGAGACTCTAGTATAGGTATCAACTCTAGTGAAATGCTCAAAACCTGACTCTAGTACAGAGGAATACCTCAAAGGTCAACTATAGTATAGAGGAAGACCTCAGAAATCGACTCTAGTATAGAAGTAGACCTCAAAGGTCGACTCTAGTATAGAGGAAGGCCTCAGAGGTCGACACTAGTATGGAGGAAGACCACAGAGGTCGACTCTAGTATGGAGGAAGACCTCAGAGGTTGACTCTAGTATAGAGGAAGACCACAGAGGTCGACTCTAGTATGGAGGAAGACCTCAGAGGTTGACTCTAGTATAGAGGAAGGCCTCAGAGGTCGAATCTAGTATAGAGGAAGACCTCGGAGGTCGACTCTAGTATAGAGGAAGACCTCAGAGGTCGACTCTAATATAGAGGAAGACCTCAGAGGTCGACTCTAGTATAGAGGAAGTCCTCAGAGGTCGACTCTAGTATAGAGGAAGACCTCAGAGGTCGAATCTAGTATAGAGGAAGACCTCGGAGGTCGACTCTAGTATAGAGGAAGACCTCAGAGGTCGACTCTAATATAGAGGAAGACCTCAGAGGTCGACTCTAGTATAGAGGAAGTCCTCAGAGGTCGACTCTAGTATAGAGGAAGACCTCAGAGGTCGACTCTAGTATAGAGGAAGACCTCAGAGGCCGACTCTAGTATAGAGTAAGACGCCAGAGGTCGACTCTAGTATAGAGGGAGACCTCAGAGGTCGACTCTAGTATAGACGAAAACCTCAGAGGTCGACTGTAGTATAGAGGAAGACCTCAGAGGTCGACTCTAGTATAGAGGAAGACCTCAGAGGTCAACTCTAGTATAGAGGAAAACCACAGAGATCAACTCTAGTATAAAGGAAGACCTCAGAGGTTGACTCTAGTATAAGGGAAGACCTCATAGTTCGATTCTAGTATAGAGGAAGACCTTAGAGATAAACTCTAATATAAAGAAAGTCCTCATAAGTCGACTCTAGTATAGAGAAAGACCTCGGAGGTCGACCCTAGTATAGAGGAAGACCTCAGAGGTCGACCCTAGTATAGAGGAAGACCTCAGAGGTCGGCTCTAGTATAGAGGAAGACCCCAGAAGTCGACTCTAGTATAAAGGAAGACCTCAGAGGTCGGCTCAAGTATAGATGAAGACCCCAGAAGTCGACTCTAGTATAAAGGAAGACCTCAGAGGTCGACTCTAGTGTAGAGAAAGACCTCAGAGGTCGACTCTAGTATAGAGAAATAACTTAGAGGTCGACTCTAGTGTAGAGAAAAACCTCAGAGATCGACTCTAGTGTAGAGAAATAACTTAGAGATCGACTCTAGTCCTCAGAGCTCGACTCTAGTATAAAGAAAGACACCGACAGTAATATTGAGAAGACCTCAGAGGTCGACTATAGTACAAGGGAATATTCTAGTTTAGAAAAAGGTTTCAGTACTCAGGAGTTGACTCTGCCACTAGGATAATACTCTGTGCCCCATTCGTACCTTGGTAAATCTCACTTATAAATAGTATCTTTTCGATCTCTGAAATGTCTGCCCTTCCATTTTTATATTTGCTCTGCGGCGTATGGGTCATCCTGTAGATCATTTCTTTTAAGGGCCTGTAGATTTGAATTATTTCTGAGTTCAATACATTAACCTCCTCTACCATCGGGTAACCTACATTAGAATTGGCCCTTCCCTGTTTGGCAAGTCATCTTTCCTATTTCTGAAAAGTATAATTGCTCTTCGGAGTATGTGACCTACTGTAGAACTATTAGCTCAACGACTTGTCCTCTTAACTACTTTCGTGTTCAAAGCACAAATCCACAATTCCCACTATTCTTCCCCAAATCAGACTCATATTTAATATTTACTTCGCGTGGTACTTAGAAGGATGCCTTTCTTTCTGTTAATGCGCTCATTACTTATCTGTCCTTCAGTCTAATTGTCAATGATTCATCTGGCCATCCAACTATCAAGGACCTGCTGCAGAATTCTGCTCCCCATTTATGCATTACCTTGTTCTGCTTTTAATAATCTGTCTTTCCTTCTCCGAGTTCATAACATGAACAGTTTAGTCATGCGTTCTCCTCGCAGACAGCCCATCCGTATGCCTTTTCGTCCAGTTTTATCTCTGATCTACGAAAAGTATGTCATTATATGCTCACTAGTCCGTCTATTTGTCCTTCTAGATAGTTGTTCCCTTAACGATGTTCCCGTTCTTCCATAAGTCAAACTTATATCTAATCTTCAGTTTGTGTAGTGCTAGAAGGCTATCCTCTAACAGACATCCAATACATCTGTCAGTTCGTCTATCCGTTGACAATCTCCCCATACGACCTCATAAAGAAATATCCTTCTTCTGGAATATGTCACTTATTCCTTCCATCTGTCGATATCTGCGCACTTTGTAGTCCGTCTATTTGCCCTTGTAGATATATGTTCCCTAAGAAGTCTATTCTTCATGTCTTAGCTCATCTTATCACTTATCTGTCTTGCCGGTTTGTCCTAATATACATATCTTAATTATCCATTCATTCATCTGTCAACCAATCTGACAAGGACCTACTGCGTGCTTCTGTACGTATCCGTTAAATTATTTGCACAATCGCAAGAATATTTTCCTTGGTTCCATTTATTGCCCTACCTAAAAATTTAACTATCCCATTTATCAAAATGTCCGAATATCTGTTAATAATTTGTTTTTCCTTTTCTCAGTTCATCTACCTTCCTACTAACCGGGAATCCATGTGTCTGTCTGTCAGTTTGTCCATCAATCTAACCGTTTCTCAAGCTATCTATGAGAATACAATTCTATCCTTCATCAGTTAGCCCGTTCGGGAATCTTTCCTCCTATAGTTGCTTTCGCTTAACGAATTATCTTTCTACTTAACCAAGCCTTCTATCTACCTACCACAGGACTATACTCTGAGTTCAATCTGTCCTTCTGCCACTTAACCGATTGTCTTAACATACATACATTCCTCATTTTTTATTTGCCATTCCATTCATTCAGACCTGCTGCCCTTCTATCTATCCATCCATTACTCAGACTCTGTCTGTCCTTCAGTTCTTATATTAAAAGAGCCTTCAGTTCCATCACTCAGACCCTGTCTGTTCTTCGGTTCCTCTATTAAAGGACAGTCTCACCGCCTCTCGATTTATTTAAACATGAGTCGATGCTCAATTATTGTACTCCGCATTCCATACATTCGGACCTGCTTTCAGTCCATTCCACTTCTGCATTATTTATATTTTCATTCATAAGCATATATGCCTATCATTTTTGATCCATTTAAAAAAGATCCTTCAGTGCAACTCTCTCTTAAAATATTGTCCTATCATTCACTTCATCCAATCATTTGTTTACTCGTTCAACTGTCGGTCAAATCAGACTATCTTCCTTCCATATGTCCATTACTGTGTATCCTCTATATATCCGTTCTACAATGTATACGATTTTCTGTCCATCGATCTAGTTAACAGTCCGTGTTTTTATCCATTAGTCTTTCCATTGGTTTGTATATTCAACGGTATACATAAATGGATAACCTACAGTCCGCCTAAATGCCTATCAATTTTGTCTATTAATCTCTCGATCTGTTCATGCATTCATAAGATCCGATACCGATAATCTCGTTTGTCTACTGAACAGTTTCATCCGAACGTCTATATCTTGACCTATCTGTCCACCCATGTCAGCACTTTAGAGCATCTTTATGGTAGTCCACCTGCCTTTCGGCTTCTTAAGGTTAGTCAGTCTGCCGAACATCCTGCCCCCTAATCAGTCTGTCATACTAAACGTATATGAAATATTGGTCAGTTGCTTTATAAGACACTTTACCTCTACCAATCGCTGTTCACAGTTGCGATCCTCCCTAATATTCCGACATCCACCCCTTCATACCCAATGCTGATGATGATACCTTGCACGAAATTGCAAATACTCTCAAGTGTGTGTGAATGTGCGCGCACAAGCACACATGCTAAGATGAATAATTTCATTCATTAATTAATTTTTTAAATTAAAAAAATACTACAACAATGTTCACATGTTTTACGATAAGAAAACATGTAATAAATCTTAAAAAAAAACAAATATTTTCCCCTTTTTCTACACCTCTGAGTGTTAACCAGAAAATGTATTAATAAAATCGAAAAAAAAAATCCATTTAAATTTCATTTATCTAATTTTCAATATGATATGCACAGTAGTAGTTGAGAGATTTAATTCGACTAATGGCCCTAGATTAAGTGTTGATTAATTTGACGTTTTATCCGAAACCAATTTAGTGGCCAGACCGTGTGTTCGGTGTCACTGGAATTTAACTCCGGTTAGCCAAACAACCAACACTCTATTTTTGTTGGCTGCTATTAATCAATCTCTGTCTAATTTGTACATGATTTCATTTCATCACTGATTCATCATCATTGAATAACGAATAGCGAAGTATTTGACAGTAATGCTCTTCTTTGGCCAATGGCAGCAAAATATTTTGACATTTGACTGACACTGTTGCCAAATTGATGACTTTGAAATATGTGTACAATATTTGAAGTAGCTAGCAGTTGCCCATGGGGTGTTAAAATGGGAGAAGCAATAATAATGGACCTTAAAATATGTATTTATTTAGATTGGTAGACATTTAGACAAGGTAAAATATTTATGATAGCAAAGGCTAAAAGATTGTTAGAGGCAGTCGAGCACCGATTCACGACTGTCGCAGACATTCTTTTTAAAATTCTTTGATAGGGCAGATGTCGCAAACTGGTCATTTAAGGTACAATAGATGAGCGAACTGTTAGTCTACCATAGAGAACAAAACTCGAATGCATTGTAGATAAACCATCTGGTTATCTATCATAGACTGGTTAACCCAAGCGGTGTTCACTGTAGAGTAGATGTCCCAACTACATATACATCTGCCAAGGGAAATATATTGCAACTGGTAGTCGTCTATAGAGTATATGACCCAACTGGTTATCTCCCATAGACTATGTAATCAAATCCCTCATCCAGAGAAGATTGAGTGGATGATGCAGCTGCTTATCTACCCTTGAGTAGATGATATATCTGGTTACCTACCATAGGGTAGATAACCAAAGTAGATAGCCCAAGTTCTCGTCTGCTATAGAGTAATAGGCGGTCATTTGTACGACTATCTAACATTGATTAGATGACCCAACTGTTTGTCCGCCATAGTGTAGATAAACCAGGTGGTCATGTTTTGTTGAATATACGACCTGACTAGATATCGAAGTCATATAAGTGATCATTTGTCATTGTATATATGATCCAACTGGATATCCAACTCATTTAAGTGATCATTTGTTATTGAATATATGACCCAATTGGTTATCTAAGCCACCCAAGCGTTCCTCTGTCATTGAGTATATGATCTGAGTCATTCAAGTGGTCGTCTACCAGAACAGATGACCCAATTGTTTATCTTCCATATAATAGATGAACCAATTTTGTTGTACCATTAAACAGATGATATATTTAATTACCGTGGAAAATATGACGGAGTTGTTTATCACAACATGAATAACCCACATGGTTATCTGTGGTAGAATAGATGACACAATTGTTAAATAAAATAGAACTGATGACCCAGTTAGTTATCTAAAATAGAATAGATCACACAAATGGTTAGATACCATAGAATTAATGAACCACTTGATAATTTACAATACTATAGATGCCCCCGTTAGATATCTACCTTAGAGTAGATGTCCCAATTGGTTATCTATCGTAGAATAGGTGATCCAATTGGTTATCTCCCATAGAATAGATGACCCAAATTGTCATCTACCGTAGTACAGATAACTCAATTGGTTATCTACTATAGCATAAAATACCCAATTGATTATCCACCATAGAATAGATGACCCAATGGGTAATCTACCGCAGAACGGACGGCCAAATTGGTTATCTTCAATATAATATGTGAACCTTTTGGCTATCTACCTTAAAATATATGACCCAATTGGTTATCTACCATAGAATATATGACCCAATTGGTTATTTACCATAGAATTAATGTCAAAATTGGTTATCTAGATGACAAAATTAGTTATACTCCATATAATAGATGTCCCAATTGTTTACCTATTATAGAATAGAAGATCAAAAACAGAATAGAAGACCATAAAACAGATGACCAAATTTGTTTTCTGCCATTGAACATATGACCCAATTGGTTATCTGCCGTAGAATATATGGACAAATTGGTTATTTAGATGACGCAATTGATTAACTACCATATAATAGATGCCGCAATGGTATATCTAACGTAGAATAGATACCACAATTGTTTATCTAATAAGAAAAGAATCCCAAATTTGTTATACACCAGAGAGCAGATGTCCAAATTGGTTATTTACAATAGAACAAATTACCAAATTGGCTATCTACAATAGAACAGATGACCCAATTGTTTATCTACCGCAGAACAGATGACCCAGTTGGGTATCTTCCATAGAAAATATGTGATCAAAGTGGTTATCTATATGACCCCATTGTTTATCTACCATAAAACAGATGACCCAATTGGTTATCTACCATAGAACAGATGACCCGATTGGTTATCTGTCACATAACAGATGCCCCACTTGGTTATCTTATATATAATAGATAACCCAATTAGTTATCTAAAATAGTATAGATGACCCAATCGGTTATTTAATATAGAATTGATGACCCAATTGGTTATCTGCCATAGAACAGACCCAGTCGGTTATCTGACAAAGAATATTTGACCAAATTTGTTATCTAGATGACCGTATTGATTACCTACCATAGAACAGATGACCCCGATTGGTTATCTACAATAGAACAGTTGACCCAATTGGTTATCTTACATAATAGATTACATAAATAAATTTAGCTACCATGTAATAGATGTCCAAATTGATTATCTATATGGTCATATTGTTTATTTACCATAAAACAAATTGGTTATCTACTATAAAATAAATGACCCATTTGTTTATCTACAGTATAATGGATGACCCAATTGGTTATCTACTATCAAATAAATGACCCAGTTGTTTATCTACAATATACATAATGGAAGACCCAATTGATTATCATATATAAAACAGATGACCCAATTGGCTTTCTACTATAGAATTGATGACCCAATTGATTATCTACTACAGAGTAGATGACCCAACTGGTTATCTACTATAAAATAAATGAGCAAATAGTTTATAAACCATAAAATAAATGACCAAATTTGTTATCTAATATATTATAGATGACCTAATTCTTTATCTACCATATCCTAGATGACTCAGTTGGTTATCTAAGGTAGAATAGATGAATGACCCAAGTTATTTTTTAATATATAATATATGACCCAAGTGTTTATCTACCATAGAATATATAACCCAATCGGTTATCTGCCATAGAATAAATGACAAATTCGGTTATCTAGATGACGAAATTGGATATCTACCATAGAACATACGACATTATTGCTTATATATCATATTATAAACATTGGATTGGATAGATGACGCAATTGGTTATCTACTATAGAATAGTAGATCCATTGAATAGTTAATCCTACTATTTATCGACCATATAATAGAAGTCAACACTACTACTATAGAAAAGGGTACCCAATTGGTTATCTGTCATAGAAGAGATTGCCAAACAGGTCATCTAAATGTCTCAAATGGCTGTTTACCATAGAATAGCTGTTCCAATTGGTTCTAATTTATAGAATAGATGCCGCAAATGGTTATTTAGCATAGAATATATGAATTAATTGGTTATCTACCTTGGAATAGACGAGACAATTAGTTATGTACCATAGAATATATGATCATATAGGTTATCTACCACTCAATTCGTTGTTTAGTGTAAAGGAGAAACCCATATTGGTCGCCTACTATATCCTACTGGTCGCCTACTAAAGAGTCTACCATATAAATTAGATGGCCAATACACTAAAAAGTAGATAACCCGCCAATTAATCCCCAATGTATTAATTGTCTCATCTGTTCTGATATAGATTATATAACTGCAAAACTTTAATGGTACCTCAAAGTTTAAGTACGACAGCACATGCTTAGCCATTTCCGCTTCAATTAAAATCACCAATTACTTATAAAAAATATTCTTCACTAGTAATTATTCCATAATCATCGATTGTGGACTTTCAAATTTACAATTACAATCACAAATGATAATTTCGAGGAATTCCTTCAAACTACAGAAAAGACCACAACGGCAGCACAATTTTCGCTTAACATTAAGACCATAAATAAACAATTGAGAATTTGCTCGTTAATATAAGAAATGATGTATGAAAATAAAAAAAACAACCACCAAGCCAGTCTAACACAGACTTGGCTAAGGAAGAGATTTTGGCCAGAAAAAGACCGATTGACTGACAACACACAGCACAGCACAACTCAACTCCCAAACAATGAAGAGATACGATTAAATGGTTTAATGTGCTTAAGGTTTAGTTGAGCCATGATCATGGGGGTGATCATGAAGATGATCATGATCATAAACATCATCATCATCTTTATGAACGTAATAACTTTTATGAACACAATAACTAACTGATTTAATAATAATTTATCAAAAGATCATAATTTTTATTCTAACTAATGATCATCATATTCATCATCTCTATTTGGCATATAATGATCATTGCCTCTCTTGATCAGCGGATGATCATCATGGAAATGTTGGAAGACGATCACCATCATCAGCTGTCTGTCTAATATTACAGTTGATTTTGCCATTGTTTTGATCTTACCCAGGTTTTTCGTATTCGTTCGCTTGACGGTCTACAACAATTGCTCTTTAAAGAGCAATTGAGAGTATGATGCTCTTGAATTTTCATTGAAAACAAAACCGAACTCATAACAGCAAACAGAAATTGAAAGTGAGTAGTATGGAATCAAAGTCGGAGTCAAAGCTGGAATTGAGTTGGCAAGTCATGCCATGCCATATACTATGATGAAGATGATCACGATGAGCCGTAGCGGCATAATGATCATCATCATTTTGCTGTTCATACATTAGGTAATGATCTAGAAGATCATCAGAAGAGCAGAGTGCACAATGGGACTGGGGTTGTTTTAAGATGGAGAAATATGGTTGCATGGAAACAACGGACGGAGCTGATTCGATAGGTATTGTAAGTCCTTTTGGGTAATGCCAACACATTACAATGCCGTAATACTCTGTAGCACATTTTATTCATAAACCCAACAATTTTTGGAATCAATTTCTCAAAATCTTCTTGGCATTAAAATGACGTAAATTTCTACATTTTAATATGGTTTCATTTATCAGTAGAAATGGAAAAAAAAATAGTTTCTCGACTTACCTTTTCGAACTCCAAATATTCCAATTCGTTTATCGTTTTCACCAGCTCTCTAACCTAAAAACAAAGGTAGAAAATAAAAAGATTGATCTTAATAAAATTTTTAATTTTAAGACGAGATATCTGAGTTCTGTATGCCCTTTATTGGCCAGATGTAGGGCTATTCATTCATAAGTTCTGTCTGCTAATAATTCAGCATTTTTCGGTCTGTTTATCTATCCACACACCTTCAAGCTCTTCTATTCCTCTTTCTTTTACTACACACAAAGAAAAAATCTTTCTAGAGGAAACAAAATATCAGATAACTATATATACTCCTCATTTACGGGAAAATAAAATACTTTCAACTCAAAACTAAAATCTTTTTGCACAAAATAATTTTCTGGTTTAGGAAAGTTGTAGTCTAAAATTCCTTTCCTGTGGAAATAATTGTTTGTTTGACTGTAGGATAAAATATATACGTATGTGGTAGAGATAAATTTTTTGCACAATGGAATACTATTATATATCAGCTAACCTCTTGGTTCAGACTCTCCTATTTTTGGTCTATACTGGCTTTTATCCACCATTTCAAACATCTTCATGTCCGTACATTTTCCGTTCATCGCCCTGTATATATTTGATCTGTTTGTTCATCTGTTAGTCCAGATATTCGACTTTTCACAAATAGGTTCTATCGACTGGTCCGCCCGCTAGTAGGGCCATAATTCATCTGTCTATGCGTTTGACCGTTCATCTATTCGTCTGTCTGTCAGTTCTACAAGGTCAGTTCTATACATATCAGTATGTCTTCGATACATCTGTTTGTCCGGGTGTTCGATTTTTCAGACATAAGTTCTGTCGACTAGCCTATCCATTAGTTGGCCCATCCTTAGTCGGTCTATCCACTCATCTATCCGTCGGACTGTCAGTTCAGCTGTACCTTCAATTATAGAATCATCGCTATACTTTACCCGCTTATATCTTTTGGCTGACTTTGATTTGTCTGTTCATCTGTTCTTCCGTCTGCTATTCTGTACATTAATCTTTCTATCCCTCTGTATGTTCATCCATACGTACATCTTTCAGCTTTTACTTGGCTGCCTATACTTTAACCTGTATAACATTTATTTGCTTGTTCATTTATCATTTCTTCTAACTAGCCCTTAGGATAGGTCTTGCCAATATGTCCTCAAATATATTCTTTATAAGTTATATAGTCTTTCTACTTGTAGGGCCACAATTTATCTGTTTTTGCGTATGTTCGTTCAAATATCCGTATCTTCTATTTGCACAGTCAGTCGGTTTCTCCAGGTTTCGATTTTTAGCTCATAAGTTCTGCCCTCTAATCTATCCAAGTAGGGCCACAATTCTTCTGGCTTTCCGCCTATCCTTTCACATATCTCTTCTGTCTGTCTTTACCTTTGCCTTTAAATTCTCCAGTATGTGCTTTATCAGCTTGTTCCACTGCACGCATCTTAGTTGTACCTTGAGCCTTTTAGTACCTATACTATTATTATATCAGAATGCCCTTTGATATACTATTCATCTAACAGTCCGTTTGTCTTTCAGTTTTTTTCACCTGTCTGTCTCTATGCAATTAAACTGATTGTTCATCTGTTCATTCCCCTTAATAGATTCACTGATCAGTTTTAGTAATCTGTCTGACCCTTCGACTTTTCACTGATAACTTCTGTTCGCTAGTCTGTCCTCTGACATGGCCTATCCATTCAAATATTTTTAATTTTTTCTATTCTTCTATCTATATCTTCACCTGACTGCCATTTTTCATAACTTGGTTGTTGATTACTACTCCATGTATCTGGCTTTTCATTCGAGCTTCCATAATCTAGTCATTCACTAAGACATTTGTTCATCTATCTGCCTGTAGGATCATATATTCCCTTCCATTTATATATTCATAGTCGTTTTTATCCATCTGTCTACTCGTATGTGTGTCTGTCTGTCTGTCTATATGTTGTGTATTCAGTTATTCTACACGTCCATCTGTCTGTCCGGTCCAGTTATCATTACTGCTCAGAAACTCATAGATTCATCCAAACTTTTCGAATCTCCATTCAATAATTTCTGTGCAATTCCCGTCTGTTGATCTGTTCGCTGAACTCGCTGCCTATTTCATCATCTTTGGTACCTCTCTTTCAGACCGCCTACCCAACCAACTGTTTGTTAGACGTCCTTTCATCAATCTAATGCACTTCTGTTGTGGGCTCTATTCCGTCCATCAGAACGACTATTCCGTCTTCGTATATTTCAATACACATTAGAAGACCAAACTAGGTAGGACATATAATAATTCTGGATAACTGTATACGAGTATTATATCTTATCAATCCAATCTCTCAATATGTATAACTATGCACATCTCCAGAAGAAAACAATCTAACAAAAATGTATTTTATAGTCATTTGAGTGCAATAAAGATAGACAAAGTGTACCACAAAAATCACTATAAGACTTGTAATAATAGAATAACAAAGCTAGAACTCAAAATTCCCTGCAGTTCCACTCTCATATCCATCATTTACTGTAAACATTTCCTGGATTTTAATATTTTTAATTTTAAATAAATGTTTTTTGGTTGGTCCTGCGATCACGCAAAAAATCAATTTAATTGAAATTAACATAAAGTTAAACCCCAATCCACTGTGCGTGTAGAGGGTACGAGAATGCATTGTTTCCCACTTTAGGTGGCCTTAATGTAGCAGCAGCAATAGTTTATTCATTCATTTCATTCCTATAGAGAGGAACATCTCTGTGTCTGTCTGGGGGTTTTGCTGGAGATGATTTGATTTGAAAATAATGTGAATTTACAATACTCTGCGAAATGTGAGCGTTGAAATGTTGGCAACTCCAGTTTAAATATTGTTAGCATTCTGTGGACGCCGTCGCTGGCGGTGCTGCTTGCTCAGCGCCTTAATGTTGCTTGGGTGAAGCTCGGATGACGCTGCAGCGCCGGCAACTGCTAATAGTAATGCTGCTCCTCACACTGGCTGACTTCAGCGGCCGCAGCATTAGCATCGGCATCATCTGTAATTGTTATAAAAAGCAATGCATCGCTGTTTCAAACCCTAATTCAAATCTAACGTGTTGTTCACAGCGGTTACCCATCACCAACCAACCACCACACATCAGACACCAGACACAGAATATCTAAAAAAACACAAAACAAAAAAACAATTGTTTCCCCCCAAAAAACAGAAAATATCAAAAGATCCCCTTTTAACAAAAAAACAAAATACGCCAAAAAGCGAACTCCATTGATTTTTTTCCTTCATCAAAATCAAAGTTAACCGAATTTTAAAAAACGAAAGTGTTTTCAAAAGCATCAAACAAAAGTGTTGAAGCCAAACGAATCTCCGACACAAAAACCATAAAAGCCATAAAGGATTACATATATAACAAAAAGGATTATTAAACCTCATTCCGGGTTTTTCGTTTTCGAGTGGATTACAAAAAAAAGTTGTGTGTGAATATTTGTAATATTTGGAGAAAAAAACGAGAGTTTTTCATCTAAATAATATATTAATAAATTTTGGAGGATTTTTGTGTGTAAACAAATCTTTGGGATTAATTCAATATTAACCTATTGTTGCTGTTGCTGCTGCTGGTATTACTGCTGTTTTGAACGGAGCAATAAAAATGATGTCGCTGAAGCATTTTGTTTTAATTGTGAGTATTTTCCTATAAATAACTCGAATAATTAAAGGATTTTAAGAGGATACAGATATAGGAAATTAATGAAAATTTAAATAAATGGTTCATGTAAAATTTCGAAATAATGGACAAAAATAAAAATACTAATTAAGGGGAAAAATAATAAACAGCCTATGGATTAGATAACCAACGAATATGGAATGTACTAAAAACATGGCAGAAATTCTAAAGGATGTACTACATATATAAATACATATATTGATGGCATAATTTTTAATTTTATAAAACTAAAATTTATATTTATTAAAAATTCGTAAAATTTTTAATTTCGGTACCTTAAATTTTATATATGTATATTAAATATTGGCATCTTTTTTAACTTCGCAAACCTAAAATTTATATTTATTAAAATTTGACAATTTTTTTAATTGGCGGAAGCTAATATTTATATTTTTTTTAAATTAAGCTCAAAATTGTTTAAAGGTTTTATTTTAAAAAGCAATGATGTTTTGAAGAAAAATCTATTTTTGTTTTCCAAATTTGTATTACTCTACGCTAAGATATGTTTCACAGAGATCGTTTAAGGAGCAATCCAATTTATACCCTACACCACACTGTGGTACAGGGTATTATAACTTTGTGCATTTGTTTGTAACACCCAAAAGGAGAAGAAATTGACCATCGTTTATTATACCGATCGACTTAGAATCACTTTCTGAGTCGATTTAGCTATGTCCGTCTGTCCGTCTGTCTGTCTGTCTGTCTGTCTGTCCGTCTGTGCATGTATTCTTGTAATCAAAGTACAGGTCGCAATTATGGTCCGATCTCGACGAAACTTTACGCATATCTTTTTTTTGGCCCAAGGACGATCCCTATTGAATTTGGTTAAAATCGGTTCAGATTTAGATATAGCCCCCATATATATGTTAGCCCCGATTTGACATGTAAGCGCTGTAAAAACTTTATTTTATATCCGATCAGTATGAAATTCGGCAGGAAAAGGTTTCTTATTACATGAATGAACTCTGTTAAATTTGGAAGAAATCGGTTCAGATTTAGATATAGCCCCGATTTGACATATAAGCGCTGTAAAAATGTTATTTTATATCCGATTAGTGCGAAATTCGGCAAAGAGAGGTTTCTTATTACATGAAGGAATACTGCTAAATTCGGAGAAAACCGGTTCAGATTCAGATATAGCCCCCATATATATGTTACCCCCGATTTGACATGTAAGCGCTGTAAAAACTGTATTTTATATCCGATCAGTGCAAAATTTGGCAGAAAGAGGTTTCTTATTACATGAAGGAATACTGCTAAATTTGGAAGAAATCGGTTCAGATTTAGATATAGCCCCCATATATACGTTACCCCCGATTTGACATGTAGGCGCTGTAGAGACTGTATTTTATATGCGATCAGTATGAAATTCGACAGAAGGAGGTCTTTTTACATGAATGAGTATTCAGGGAAGATCGGTTCAGATTTATATTGATTGTTCCTCCTGATTTGGTATCAAACCGCTATAGAAGTTGTATTTTACTTCCGATCATTAAAATTTTCCAGAAAGATGTTTCTCAATTTAGGAACGAATATTGCTTAATTTAGCGATTATCGTTTCAGAATTAGATAATATGTTTCTACCCATTTACCAATTATTCCAAATTATTATGGCAATGACCCTTATCGCATTGTTAGGGAGGTGTAGGGTATTATATGGTCGGCCCCGCCCGACTTTCTGCCTTTCCTTACTGGTTTTTAAATAAAATTAAACGTTTTCAAGTCCAAAAGTTTTATTACACTACACGAAGATAGGATTCATAGAGTAGCTTTCCTATTTTTTATATAAAATTTTAGGGATTTTTTTCTTCAGTTGGTCATACGATCAATCAAACATCGACCTATTAAAATGCCTTGAAAGAAATATTTTCTGCTATTTCAAAAATAGAAATATATTAAAAAATGTATCACTTTAAGACACATTTATACACTACGTTGTCATACGATCGATAAAAAAAACCCTTGAAATACACTTTTTCTACTATCTTATTATATTTTCTAAATATTTTCCTAAATTCGTCGCTTTAGGGCGCATTAACATTCGTGGAATACTTTCTTAAGGGCATTAGAGCGGGGAAAAATAATATTTTATTAAAATAGCATATTTCCTTTGTGTTGATGGGATATACATATATTTCAAAATTTCCTAAAATCAAAATCCCAGAAAATAGTTCTTATAAATATTTAATATTATTAAAATTTTCGATAAACTGAATTTTACACCAAATGCTGCTTTTAAAAAATATATTAATTTATATTAATCATACGCCTAGTTTCATTAAAAATATATTGGTAATAATCATACGCCTCGTCCAATTAAAATACATTCATGTGTATAAATTATACGCCACAGTGTTCCACTGCGTATAACTAACAATCTCCGGTTATCCTACAGTTAGATCTAACCTACAGTTATCGCTGTCACATTGTATGAAATTTTTATTTTTTAACTGTGAGTTAGCTCTGACCGGAGGTTGTGAAATAGGCAATACAAACTTCCCTCAGATTCATAAAGTTCAGTTTTATTATATAAATCATATTTTAGAAAACAAATTTCCCGGGAAAACTGTTTAATCAGTTTTCCACTGGAGTTTCTTAAAAAGTTATTAAAAATTATTTTATGAAAATCATATCCCAATTTCAGAATATCAAAGAAATCTTCAAAACAATTTCCAATAAAAAATCATATATGTAAAGTCATACGCTTCGCATCAAAAATAATTAATGTTAATGATACGCACTAGTGCAAATACAAATTGATTAATTTACGTTAGTCATACGCCACAATATCTTCTGGACATTCAGATAACTCTGATGTTTTTTAATAAAATACTAATTTTCCGAATCCTAAATTTTAGTTAATCTACGCCAATGTGTATTTGACAACGGTAGTTTAGGGAGATTTTCTATTATTTAATAAAACTGCTAAATTTTTCATTTTAAAAGAGTGTACCCTTTTGACAACATAGGACGATTTAATTTTTTTGTAGGTTAATATTCCTGAAATACTCCCATAACGATATTAGAGTGGGGTGAAAACATCTTATTATGAGATATCATCTTCTCCGTTATGGTTGCGGGAAAATTTTTTCAAAATTTTTTAAGTTCAGAATCTCAGAGAACATTTCTGCCACATTATCCCCTGGACATTCAGATAATTAATGTCATATATACGCACTAGTGCAAATTCAAAAATTCTATGTAACGCCCATTATACATTTTTCAATACTACATAATTAAAATAAATCATACGTATAAGTCCAAATGCAAATTGATTAATTTTTGTATATCATACGCCACAATATCCACAGGCCATTCAGAGAGCTATTTAAAATAAAACATTATTTTTCGGATCTAAAATGTTTGTTATACATAGTCAATACATATTAGATAGAGGTAGTTTAAGGAAATTTCCTATTTTTTAATAACATTATTGTTTTTTTAATTTTTTATTGTTTACTCTATGTTGCCACACGATCAATCTTAAAAAAGTAATCTTGACAGAAATATTTTCTACTACTTATCTCAAAAACAAAAATATGTTCTGAAATGAATCAATTGGGGTAGATTCATATTCCTATAAATAATATTAAGGATAGCGGGGTGAAAAATGGTATTTAGAGATAGAATATTATCCTTTATGCTAATGGGATAAATATTTTAAAATAATTTACAAGTTTAGAATCTCACGAAAGGTTCTGACATACATATTTCACGTTAATCCAATTTTCTGCAAAATAAAATTTACGTTAAATATATTAATATCAGGCTTTCATTCCACTACAAAAATAATAATTTATATGAGCGCCCCAGTAGGTGAGATGGTAGCGTGCCCGCCAATGAGTTTGGGGGTCGTCGGTTCGAACCCACCAAAGTCTGTCTGAAGCTACAAAATATGGCAAACAACATGGTCTTTGTCACCCTCTTTTCTCTGGATCGCAATTTTGGATTGTAATTCATATAAATAATTAAATAAATAATAATAATTTATATTAATCATAAGTCCTGTTTCATATAACAATAAAATAAAATTAATCATACGCCTCGTTTGAAATGCAAAAAGATTCAAGTAGATAAATCATACGCCACAGTGTTTCACTCAGTGTAATTGATACACTTTAAAAGAAATTTTAGTTGAAATCTAAGCAAGAAATGTTCGCAGTACAAATTTTCCTAAGCACTTCACCCAGTTTTTTCGCACAAGCGCCTTATGATCCGTATGCTCATGCCAAGTGAGTCAATTTTTAAAAATCGATTTCTTCTGATCAGGATGAAAATTGCACTATATTTAGTCCTATTTAAATAGTTATTACACAAATAAAATTATTATTAACCGAAAGAAATGTTTAAAAGAATATTAGTAGATTCGGAGTACAGATATTAGACTTTCTAAAGGGATCCAATTTATTTGTAGAATAATTTTGTTAGAATAAAAAAATGCATTGGCATATAAATACATTATTTGTAAAATGTTATAAAAGATAATCAAAATAATTTATTAATTTTCTTTGAAACTTTACACATTATCCTATGATTTGACCGCTAAAAATGTAACTAGCAAACTGTATAAAACTACAGATATATATACAATAGATCAGACCTCCTTCTAGTATATTTGTAGTAGAATATAAATTCCGAATGGAAATATTTTCTTCCAGTTTTTTTTATTTTTATTATCTATTTTCCTTTGAAATACTCGTAATTCTACAAAAGATCACCTTCTAAGTGTATTTTTATCAATGTTCCTATCTTCTTTCAAATAACGTACCCCTCAGCTATTAATTAATATTATTTTATATTTATCATACGCCACCATACTACATGCATTGAATGCTTTAACTGATACAAATATAATTTATCCATAAATTTCCCTAAAAACAGTTTTTATAATAAGATTGACGGTGTTAATTAAAAATATTCAACAAAAACTTTTTCGCAGCAATTATATCTCTTTTCATTCCCAATTTTAAATATATTTTTAAATTAATATATATATATATAGATATATAAATTTAAATTACTTATACGCCACAATATCAACGCCAATACTATTTTCGAAATATAGATTAATATACAATAAATAGGTAACGATTCAGTATCGATCTGAAATTGATCTTAATGCCTAAGTCATTCAAAATTAGATATTTTACAATTTGAATTTCCAAATACTTCGTATAATACTTCCTCGACATTATTTAAACTCTTTTTCATTTCTCTTAAACATCAATAAAAATATCTTTTTGGTCAGGCTTTCATCCATTGTTATTCATATAATTTCCCACCTCAGCCACTCCAATCCCTATCTAGAAAACACATAAACTATTTTGTCCTTCAACAACAAAGCCTACCCGAGATTAGTAGTCCACAAGTAAATCAGGTTCAGAATTTAATAAGCAGATATATAAACTCATATTTTGTTGGCTAATAATTTATGTGTATGATATATTTAAACATTGCTGCATAATAATACAATATATTTGTATTTATTTTAAGCTTGTTACATAAACAATGGTCACAAATGCATATAACAATAACTATGATATAGAATACAAAAATTTACATAGACAAACACTTACATTAACATATAAATGTAGTAGTCGAAAACTAATACTTAAAGAGAAAAATCTCAACATATATAAAGACTTTTATATACATATATGTATATAAAAGTATGTAGGAGGTATGTATATGTATATTTTATATACATATACATACCTCCTTACATACTGATCCTTATATGCTTATTTAATCATAAAATATGACTCAAAAAAACCCTCAAAGAAAACGAAAGACCAAACATAAATCTCTTAAACAAATCATTGCCAAAGACATAAAATGTCATGGCTTAATGTTAAGTGTTGTCCTTTTGTCAAAGGAAGAATACGAGTATCATTTCCCAGAAATATATCAATTTCAGAGTCACATGTAGTAGTTATGGCAAGTTTTTCTAGGGAAAAATGCAAATTTTGTTATGCAAATATGTTAATGAAGTTTATGTGGGAGTTTGTTAGTTTGAAAACAAAAACATAACATCGTTTAGAATTCACAAATTTTCAGAGAGCAATTGTGCACACACAAAGGCAAGATGAGAAAAGTAATTGTTGATACAATTTGTTTTTTTTTTTTGCAAATTGGTGTTGGTCCATAAACTGAAAATATTAAACAATGTTCATAAATATTCTTTGTATACAAATAAAGTAACTAAAAGTATGCAACATACTTTATGGGAATATCAGCCCCAAATTATGCAATGGTTTATAGCTAACAAAAAACGTTGGAGGTTATTAGGAGAAATTATTAATTTTTCTTCTGACTATAAATGTCTGCTAATGTTAATTGTTGATGACTTTTCATCAACGTTCATCGTTGATGACTTTTCTTATAGAAAAGTTCATCGTTGATTACATTTCTTATAGAAAAGTCATCGTTGTCTCAAGTTCGTCGTTGATGACCTTTCTCTAAGAAAAGTTCAACGCTGCTGACTTTTCTCTAAGAAAAGTTCAACGCTGCTGACTTTTCTCTAAGAAAAGTTCAACGCTGCTGACTTTTCTCTAAGAAAAGTTCAACGCTGCTGACTTTTCTAAGAAAAGTTCATCGTTGATGACTTTTCTCTACGAAAAGTTAATCGTTGATGTCTTTTCTCTAAGAAAAGTTCATCGTTGATGACTTTTCTCTACGAAAAGTTAATCGTTGATGACATTTCTCTAAGAAAAGTTCGTCGCTGATGACTTTTCTCCAAGAAAAGTTAATCGTTGATGACTTTTCTCCAAGAAAAGTTCATCGTTGATGACTTTTCTCCAAGAAAAGTTCATCGTTGATGACTTTTCTCCAAGAAAAGTTCATCGTTGATGACTTTTTTTATAGAAAAGATCATCGTCGATGACTTTTTTTATAGAAAAGATCATCGTTGATGACTTTTCTTATAAAAAAGATCATTGTTGATGACTTTTCTAATAGAAAAGTTCATCGTTCATGACTTTTCTTATAGAAAAGTTCATCGTTCATGACTTTTCTTATAGAAAAGTTCATCGTTCATGACTTTTCTTATAGAAAAGTTCATAGTTGATGACTTTTCTTATAGAAAAGTTCATCGCTGATGACTTTTCTTCTAGAAAAGTTCATCGCTGATGACTTTTCTTCTAGAAAAGTTCATCGTTGATGACTTTTCTTATAGAAAAGTTCATCGTCGATGACTTTTCTTATAGAAAAGTTCATCTTTGATGACTTTTCTTATAGAAAAGTTTATCGTTGATGACTTTTCTTATAGAAAAGTTCATCGTTGATGACTTTTCTTATAGAAAAGTTCATCGTTGATGACTTTTCTTATAGAAAAGTTCATCGTTGATGACTTTTCTTATAGAAAAGTTCATCGTTGATGACTTTTCTTATAGAAAAGTTCAGCGTTGATGACTTTCCTTATAGAAAAGTTCATCGTTGATGACTTTCCTTATAGAAAAGTTCATCGTTGATGACTTTTCTTATAGAAAAGTTCAACTTTCTTATAGAAATGTTCATCGTTGATTACTTTTCTCTATGAAAAGTTCATCGTTGAGATCTTTTCTCTAAGAAAGCTCATCGTTGATGACTTTTCTCTAAAAAAAATTAATCGGTAATTTCTTTTCTGTAAGAAAAGTTCATCGTTGATGATTTTTATCTTAGAAAAGTTCATCGTTGATGATTTTTCTCTTAGAAAAGTTCATCGTTGATGATTTTTCTCTAAGAAAAGTTCATCGTTGATGACTTTTCTCTTAGAAAAGTTCAGCGTTGATGACTTTTCTCTAAAAAAAAAGTTCATCGTTGATGACTTTTCTCTAAGAAAAGTTTATCGTTAATGATTTTTCTCTAAGAAAAGTTCATCGTTGATGATTTTTCTCTAAGTAAAGATCATCGTTGATGATTTTTCTCTAAGAAAAGTTCATCGTTGATGACTTTTTTCTAAGAAAAGTTCATCGTTGATGACTTTTCTCTAAGAAAAGTTCATCGTTGATGACTTTTCTCTAAGAAAAGTTTATGGTTGATGACTTTTCTGTAAAAAAAGTTCATCCTTCATGTCTTTTCTATAAGAAAAGTTCATCGTTGATGATTATTCTCTAGGAGAACCTCATCGTTGACGACTTTTCTCTTAGAATAGATAGTTACATTTAAAATTCAAAAATTTAAAATTCTAATAAAACTTTATAAATCATACGTGACTTAGAAGAATATTAATTTATGTTCATCATACGCCCCAGGATTCTTTAATCGGCTCTGAAACCTAAGCCGATTAACAACTTCTGAGGGAAATAAGAATAAGTCTCAATAAAGTCTTATAATCTCGCGACAATCTACTTAAAGTATTCTACATTTTTTCCTAATACTTCAAACAATCCTTAAATTATTCTCTTAGCAATTCCCTTTAAAGCTCTCATAATTTATGAGCACTCCCAATCGACAATTTTAAGAAATTTTCACAAAGAGCACAACTAGGCCTCCTACACTTATGCTTGCGATTTAATGACTCCCCAAAGTATGTTACAATTTATGAAATCTCATTTAACCTTCGCCCACCAGCCTTCTCCGCCTATAAGTATACTAGAACAATTTTTAAACAATTCACACATTGTTGTGCTCTGTTTGCGCAAACCGTTTGTCGTACATACTGGCATAACGTGTGTTTGTCGTTCCCGCCTATGTTGTTTTTACGATTCTAAACTATCATCCGGAAAGGACATAAAATATAAGCCATAAACATTACATTGACAACATATGGGAGCACACACACACTCAAAATTCGAACTAAGTGTGTGTGACTTTACTCCTTGTTTGCCAGAATAAAAAAAGAGAAAAAACATTTGTTATTTTTCCCAACTTCACGACAATTGTCTAAAAGCAATAATGCCAAAAGAACAAAAAAATCGAGAATTGACGACCAGGAGAGCATTGCAAAGCGAAACGGAAAAAACGTACCATAAAAGTGTTGCACAACATAAACAAATGTGTTATGGCACATCAATGACAGAAAATTCAAGATTATTGGGAGGGAGTGGAGCAGCAAAGATGTGAAAGGACGAGTTCCTATATATTACAAAACTCCTCTTTTCCCCAATATAAAAAACTAAAACAAAAAAGATTTCGAAGTAGCACATGTAAAGCCAACAATTGGTGCCTTATAGAAGTTGGAGAAAGAGAGCTAAAAAAACGTGATTTTTAAGATATGTCCCTTTCTTTTGTTGTTTTGTTTTTTTTTATGTCATAAAGGGAAAGTTTCTTGTTTCGTGCATTTTGCAAAAATTGGGTAACTAAAACGTTTTCGTGTAACATATGCTGCCATCATATGGACCCACACTTGTTCTTTGCGAATTAGATCCTAATGATCTTTTTGTGTTTCCTGTTTTCCGTTTTACAACCTTCATTCGTTTTATTAGTTATGACAGTGATGATGAGGCAGATGAGGAGAAGGGGCGTGAGAGAATATATGATGACAATTTATAAGGGACATTATTAGCAAAGAATGTTGGGGTAAACAGTCCAGATTTCCAAAGAAATTAGGGCGAAAGCAGATTGCTTTAACAAGTTAATTTTGACTTCCTAGAATCATATTAATAAGCACTTCTCTATATACCAAAATTCCCCCCAAAACTCTGTCCACAATTAATTATTTTAATAAAGATTTGTCAATTTCCCAATTTCAAATATAAGAGCCTTTTTAAAAGGTCTTAAACATCCTAATATATACGAGTATTATTATCATACGTCACAGTGTACCTTAAAAATATACTAATGATAATCATACGCCACAATGTACCTTAAAATCTATTAATGATAATCATACGCCACTTTGAACAATCCATTAATATGAATCATACGACCCAAGGGGCAACATTAACAAAGAATTGCGCGAAAGCAAATTGGTATAATAGGTCAATTTTGATTTCCCAGAATCAAGTCAATCATCATTCCTCTATATACCAAAAATACCACAAATCTCTGTCCACAATTAATTATTTTAATAAAGATTTGTCAATGTCCAAAATTTAAAAAATAAGCGTTTTTAAAAAAATCTTAAATGTCTTAACATATACGAGTATTATGTAAATTAAACACTTTTTTTAATGCGACAGATATTCTTTAGTTTCAATACTCACATGGATACCTCCATTAAAATGTATGCAAAATCGAAATTAATATTTTTCAGCAGAGGCTCACAAAGACTTATTAACGTTAATTCGTGCAAAAAAGGCACATTTTTATGATTTTTTGTGACGAAAGGGTTAAATTTTTTTTTGACTGAAACCAATGGTACATTAAAGAATCACTTTCAAAGTTTATTGTGTAAAATTTTTATTAAAAAATATTAAACAATATGGCAAGGACAGCATTTATGCGGAAGCGTCTCGAAACAAGTTGAATTGCGGTGCCCCTCATAACTCGATACCGGATCATCAGAAATTAATAAAAAGAAAATTATTTAGTTAGATAATCGTTATAGCCAGGTAACGCTGTCAAATTTTTTTCGAAATTTTCAATTTTTGGGAACACTACTTGGTTATTGTCAAATAAAAAAATTAACAAATTAAAAAAATCGACAGCGATAGTGTTAAACATTTCAAAAGGATCGGTTCAGTACTTTTAGAGCTATGAGGGTACCGTCTTTGAAAATATGGGTTGTGGGAAAAACGATTTAAAGTTTTTCTGATCTACTGAGTCACGTATGAGGCGCGGTTGCTTAGACTGCTGTATATGTCGAGTAAAACATACGCCACTATGCACTCTTAAAAATCTATTAATGATAATCATACGGCACGATGTACTTTGAAAAATGGATTTATATGAATCATACGACACGATGTGCTTTGGAAAATCTATTAATATGAATCATACGACACCAGAGCATATACAATGTCATACTTAGGCATTCATTGAAATATTAATCAATTAAATAATTAATATTAAGCGTATTCTGTAAACAATTAACAATAATTTATATATTGTAAAAACATTTAAAATTTCACGTAAACTATGTTATTGTATGATTTAAGCGTGGATAATCAATCTGCCCGTCTATCACATACCGCACGAATGCGGCCTGATGGTATTCTCTCCCACTCGTGGCGAAGAGAAATCTATTGTTGATACTTTGGCCTCCAAACGGAAATTTTTTAAAAAATCCATTGGCTTTCATTCCAGGAAAAATGAAGCTGGGAACTTCTTCTTGTAAAAAAGTTGGGTTTCACGATTTGATGAATGGTCTCATATAAAACGAATGATAGATTTCTGCTGGCAGTTTTATCTGCCATTTAAATGTCATTGGAAGCCGAAATCTCCTTAGTTTATCAGCTTTCCGTGATTTATCCCTGAGGTTAGGCCTGTATGACAGACTTACTTACACTATTTAGCCAGGAACGTAGAGGAAAAGATGTTCCTAGCCCTAAAACCACATGTCGTCCAGTTCCATGCCGTCCAGTTAAGGCCACAAGAACTCCTTTATCATGTTCCTGTAAAGAAATGCCGTTTACAGTAACTGGAATTTCGGCCTCATTTTCAAAAAAGTAAGGCATGAAAATTTTCTGAACCCCAAATTCGAAAATTTTGTGTATTCAAGAAGCTATTCATAAGAAGATGCGCTTCATCGGAGAAGATGACTTTTTGAAAACGGTTTGTAATAAGTTTTCACAATTATAACGCATTGTTCTTTCGTAAAGCTCTCCATTTTATTTATAATCGGAATAATAATTTATGACAGCTGCCAAATTATAGAGTTGCCATTTGCACAAAAAAATTACACTAAATTTAAAAAGTGCTCTCGTACACCCTTTATAAGTGAGCCGTTCGGTCTAGAAGACGACAGCGGGTGTTGGAGCGTTTGGAGTTTAGGAAGGACCATAACAACAGGAATTGCAGGAAGTTCCTGTTTAGTCAGCAACTGCCAATTTATGTTGTAAGGCCACTTAAGTGTAATGCAGATATGTCGAGGAAGATCCTTTTGATTTCAGGATCACTTAATGCAAATATTAATTCGATGATCTAGGCCAAATATGTAGCCACTATAACTGAATATTATATCAGCCATTCGTCTCAATGTACTGAACTTAACGTAAACATTAAGATATTATTGTAAATTACAATAATGACAATATAAATAATACGCTCCAGTATTACAGAAGTTATTTAATTTAAATGCATCTAAATTACTAAAATAATGTGCCTCTAAATGATATATTGGGATATTCTATTCGATCAAACAAAAATGTGTATCTCAATTAATATCAATCATACGCATCGTTGTTTTGAGGATATTTATGTTAATCATACGCCTCTTTGTTTCACTTAGAATGATCAATAGCATCATGAACAACCATGTCCATGGATATGTCTGCCTATTTGGTAGATTTTTAACTGTAAGTGTAAAGAATATAATACAAATTTCTTCATTATAATATACAGTATTTTTCATAGCTGCATCGCATACGTTTGCAAGGTTTTTTTGCGTATTTAAATAAAAAATGAGTTAATGTGCACATATCTGCACTTATCCGATTCCCATACTTGCCTTTATTTGCACTTAAAATAAATCTAAACATAAAAAAGACTGATTATTGAAAATAATTTTCACATTTATTATTTTTTATTATTATTTATTTAAAAATGCAGTTAAATGTTAATAGTTAACATATAAGCACAGTAAAAAAATCACTAACATTTTCCCTTTTGTGCAGGAGAGGACAAAAGGCACTTAAGTGCAGTGCAGCTAAGCGAAAAATACTGTAAGGCGATGGTAAATCGAAGTATTTGTTAGCCTAGATAAATATATCCGTCCTTCCTGCTGTATTAAAGGGATTTATACTGATACTCGGTGCATTGAAGAAATTTTTATTAATCATTCGCATCGATGTACTGTAGAATTTATATTAATCATATGCTTCTGCGTCTAATCACACGCTTCTGCGTCTCACATTAATTTTTTCTCTACATTTTAATGTAAGGAACATGATATAAATTTCTTCATTGACACTTCTTCTAAACAATATCCCTCAGATAAGGTAGTATTTTTCTTATCCTACATAAATAAATCTCTCCTTCCTAATTTTCAAAAAAAGGACAAATTGTCACCCTAACTTGATTAGTTTTCCTTCCAATTCTCTCAATCTAATAATGAAATGAATTATGACCTGGGTCATATCATAACCAGATTGCCTATCACTTTCCTTATTTTTTTTCTTTGCTCCAAAAATATTCTAGCTTTTGAACTGACCACTTTGTCAATTCCCCTAACTTGATTAGTTTTCTTTTCCGATCCCCATCTGCTATTGTTATTAATAAAGACTGTCATATCATTTGCCAAAAGTCCATTAACCCTTTCTTTGTCAGCACATCCCTTTACGGGCTACGTGCCGTAACCCTGGCAATCCAGCATCAAGTACTCATAGAGGGAGAGTGAAAAAAATATTAGATTTCATACACTTTTTCTGCCTTATTAACACTTGAAGATGTTAGCAAATATTTGCTTTCACTCGCTTAGGCGTTAATAATATTAAATCGTTTTTCCGCCGCTTATGAGAGGGGTGAACCCTCTTTTTTGGCTATGGGAAAAGGGGGCGCAACATTTCAAGTGTTTCTGCAGCCCAAATGTTTTTGTCACATTGGGTTTTTTTCTTGGCGAATTACAGAACATCCCTTTCATTGTTAGAATTTCAAGGGTTTCTTGAAGTACTCTTTCAGGCTTTGATGTTCCGAATAAACTAGAATCAGCGTTAAAAAAGGATAGAAATTCAATTTCACACCCATTTGAGTGATACAAATTATTACAGGAAAAAAAATGATAAATTTATTAACTTGTGTTATCACTTTTTTTCTTTTTCAAAACTATGGAAAGGGTCAAGGGTAGCCTTTAACTTGATGAAATGAGAGCTTATAATGGAAGAGAATTAAAATAGGCGATAATGACATAGATTTTGCAGTTAAAAATCCTTGGGAGGTAAAGTAAAATGGTCTGTTATTTCAGTTCACCCAGCCTTAAAGTATGCTATTTTTATCTAGGCCTTTCAACATTTGCATATGTATATGCTATGGAACTCTTTCCATTTAACTCAATGAAATGAGAGCTAATTTTAGGAGATAAATAAAAAGAAGCTAATGAAATAAAATTCCCTTTTCAAAATCCTTTAAAGTAAATAAGTCTTTTGTTATTTTCCTCCAAGCCTTACAGTATGCTTTATTTCTTTTTTAAGTGTATTTCCACAACGCTCAAATATATGCTTTCTTTTTTGTCAATAAAAACATAAACCCCCTAAAACTATGCTCTATAGGAAATTTTTGCAAAACAAAACACAACATCACATTTCATTCAGTTTCATTTTCATACATTTAAAAAATATTTATCTAAATATTTCTAAAAATACATGTGGCATAGTTTTTGCGGGTTACACAAACATACATAAATATCTCCTCTGGATTTTTGTGTATATATTTTTAATAAATTCATTCATTTATTCATTTGGGAAAGTGTTGATAAGTGTATCTAATATAAATTCAAAACTATTTTTGGGCAGCAACAACCGAAATAAATAAAAAGCAAATATTTTTCTCAAAACCACTTCAAAGCCTGAAATTTTATAGTCTACTTTTGGGCAAAACAAAATATATTTGATAAACAAGAGAAAAAACTATGACCCACACACACACACACACAAAAGGAATTAAAAACGGACCAGAGTTCAGGCAAGCGAAGAGAACAATAACAATAATAAAGGATTAGCATTCAAATTAAAAATAAACTTTAAGGCATTTGTTAGGGGAAATCATTTAAAGTCTATTTTTAGGGGAAATTTAAAAAATAAAAATAAATATTTAAGAAATTCAAAAGGACGAAGGGGAATGTATAATTAACTAATTTAATATATATAAAAAAGAAATAATTAATATTAATCATACGCAATATATTGTTGTCAAAATCATAAATTTGTGAAAAACATAATTTTAGGGGTTTCTTATAGAAATATAATGGAATTATATTTAAGGAGTTGGTTAGGGGAGATAATTTAAAACATATTTTTAGGGGAGGGGGGATTTAAAATAAAGAACTATTTTGAAAAGTAAAAGGAAGAATGGAAATATATTTTTCGGGCAATGAATAATTTAAATATAAAATTATTCATTAATATTAATCATACGCCATATACTATTGTCGAAATTATAACTATTTATCAACAAAATCATGGAATTCGGGCAAGCGAAATGAACAATAATAAAGGATTAGCATTTAAATTAAAAATAAACTTTAAGGCGTTTGTTAGGGGAAATAATTTAAAGCATATTTTAGGGGGAAATTAAAAAAATAAGAATAAATATTTAAGAAATTCAAAAGGGCGAAGGGGAATGTATAATTGACTAATTTAATACATATAAAAAAGAAATAATTAATATTAATCATACGCAATATATTGTTGTCAAAATCATAAATTTATGAAAAACATAATTCTAGGGTTTTCTTATGGAAATAAAATGAAAGAATATTTAAGGCGTTTGTTGCGGATATAATTTAAAGCCTATTTTTAGGGGGAAATTAAAAAATTAAAAAATAAATATTTAAGAAATTCAAATGGAAGAATTGGAATGAATAATTAACTAATTTAATTTACATAAAAAGGAAGTGATAAATATTAATCATACGCCATATATTATTGTCAAAATAAATAAATAAATTTATGAAAAACCCTACTTTTAGGGTTTTTTTATGGAAATAAAATGAACGAATATTTAAGGCGTTTGTAACGAAAATCATTTAAAGCATACTTTTAGGGAATTTGGATAAAAATAAAGAAATATTTATGAAAAACAAAAGGAAGAATGGAAATGTATTTTGTGGGCAAAGAATAATTTAAAAAAATTAATTTAAATATAAAATTATTCATTAATATTAATTGTACGCCATATGTTATTGTTGAAATTATAATTATTTATCAAAAAAATTATGGAGTTCGGGCAAGCGAAGAGAACAATAACAATAATAAAGGATTAGCATTTAAATTAAAAATAAACTTTAAGGCGTTCGTTAGGGGAGATAATTTAAAGCCTATTTTTAGGGGGAAATTAAAAAATTAAAAAATAAATATTTAAGAAATTCAAAAGGAAGAATGGGAATGAATAATTAAGTAATTTAATTTAAATAAAAAATAATTAATTAATATTAATCATACACCATATATTATTGTCAAAATCATAAATTTAAGAAAAATCCTACTTTTAGGGTTTTTTATGGAAATAAAAAAAAAGTATATTTAAGGCGTTTGTTTCAAAAATAATTTAAAGCATATTTTTAGGGGAGGGGGATTACAAAATAAAGAAATATTTATGAAAAACAAAAGAAAGTATAAGAATGTATTTCTTTGAGCAATGAATTATTTAAACATTTAATTTTAATTAAGGGTTTTCCAACAAGAGGTGATATTTTGGTATTCAAAGAAAACTGCAATTTTTTGAGATAAATGATCGGATGTTTATTTCATAATAAAGCGGAAGGTATGCCGTTAATAATGAAAAACAACATCAGCCAAATGGCCACCACGACCATGCTTACAGGACCATATCCTTTTCATGAAATTTTCCATAACAAAATCGCAAAGTGGCTGCCCTATGTCCTCGATAGCCTCACGAATTCTATCTTTGAGGTGTTGAATCAAAGCTGGGCTGTTGGCGTAGACATTATCCTTCACGTGGCCCCAAAGGCAGAAGTCGCAAGGTGTTAAATCACAAGATCTCGGTGGCCAATTGTGATCACCTCTTCGAGAGATAACACGGTCCGGAAACGTTTCCCGTAGCAGAGCAATGGTTTCGTTGCTTGTGTGGCACGTAGCGCCGTCTAGTTGAAAGTAAGCGTTGTCCAGATCAATACCATCCAACTCCGACCATAAAAAATCATTAATCATCTCTCGATAGCGCAATCCATTCACCGTAACTGTTGATCCAACCTCATTTTCGAAAAAGTAAGGTCCAATGACCCCGCCGGACCATAAACCGCACCAAACAGTCACACGTTGAGGATGGAGATGCTTCTCAACAAAAACTCTTGGGTTTTCCGCGCCCCAGATGCGACAATTTTGTTTGTTGACGTAGCCACCGAGGTGGAAATGGGCCTCATCAGTCAAGATGATTTTTCGATGATTTTCGATTTCTACTGGCGTAGTTTCGTAGTTTCTACTTGCTACCGAAATACTGGGTGATTCAAAATAACACCTCTTGTTGGAAAACCCTGTATAAAATTATTCATTAATATTAATCGTGGCTATTTATTAAATGAAAATTATGGACAATGAATAATTTGCAAATTTAATTTGAATATCAAATTATTCATTAATATTAATCATACGCCTTATATTATAGTCAAAATCTAGTTTAAAAATAAATCCACTTTCGTTAGAGAAAAAAGTAAAGCATATTTTCAGGCTTCGATAACTTTAAAATTTCCTCAAATTTGACAATTTCCTCCAAAAAACTAGCATTTCCCTTTTTACATTATCTGACAATTTCCTTCGAACTAAAAAAATACCATAAAATTTCATTTAAGATGTAGTTAAGTTACACACCCATTGCAAAATCCTGCATGTCATTTAAATTTTATCTTTTTGCCACAGACAACAATGTGGCATTTCATTGTTTTCTTTTCGCGCCTTCCATCTTCTCCATCTTCCGTTTCCGCTTATCTATGGCGTTTCGTCTCGTCTCGTTCGGGTACGAAAAGTGCGAAAGACAAGATATGCAACTCACATTCGCTGACATTTAACAACCTTTGCTGAAGGGGTAGAGGTGGAAGTGGAAGCGGCTGAAGGAAAACGCCAGCAGGACTATGGAGTGCAAGGACGGAAAGAGAGCTAGCTACAAGCTGGCGAGAACATATAAAGCAGCAAATAAACGTATGCATATAAGGAGGGGATACAACAGAAAGTTTAGGATAAGAAGAATAAAAATAATTTTCTATTGGAAAACTGTTTGTCTTCACTGTGACGTAGAATTTATATTAATACATTCAACTGAAGTACATAGAGCGTATAAGTGATAATAATTATTGGACTGGCCTTTAATATCATTAGTAACCTAAATGGCATAGTTTTAGGGGCTACCAACATGGATAGTATAAGTAATAATAATTATTTCCCCAGTACTCAGGGGCGTATGATGATATTAGATTCTTTATTTACAGCGATTTTTATGGACAAAATGTAAGATTTGGAATTGTTTATTAATATAAACAATTTAAAATAAAAATCAAAATTTTAATTTAAAATAAAAATCAACCGTCTCTCCATCCTGTAAAAAAACTCCTATCGATCCCCTCGCAGCCATAGGCACCACTCTGTATACCTCGATACATATGTACATCCTTACATATTTCTAGACATTCACCCAACCAACTTCGCATAGCAATGAATTGCCAACTTCCGCAAACTAAATGCCAGAGTTACAACACCAACAACACCAACAACACTAACAGCAACAACAAGAATAACAAAGAACCCAAACCAAAACCAAATGTCGGCTAGAAAATCAAACAAAAACTGAAAACTGAACGAGTTTTTTCTCTTTTGCTTCCCCCAACAAAAAACCGAATACACAAAAATTTTTTGGTGGTTTTTAGAAAAACGAAAACATTTAAAAACCTACTCGGGCAAAAATTCAACAAAAAAAACAACACCCGTCTAACACACAACCTACTATTATTTTTTAGTGGGTGGTAAGGTAGCGTATTTTTATGCTTGGCCATAGAGGTTTGGTAGACAACAAAAGCCTCAGGGGGACCCAAGTGGTATCAGAGTAAGGTAAGCTTTTGTGTGGAGCCCTTTTGGCCCCAAAAAAGTGGGGAGAGCTATGCTATTTCGTTTGAGGCTTCCCCCGTGCATGCATTTGGTGACAATAGTCAAAAAGGGAAAAAGGTTAGTTGACAGGAATTGAAACCAGATTTGTTGAATGAAAAATTAACCAAACCCTCCGGATAGAGTCAGAGTATGTTTAACATTTTCACAGTCAAGGAAAGTGATTTGGAGCTCTTGTCAATTACTATTCTAACATGGAAGACTGAAATATGTAATCACTATAGAATTCGAGGAAAAAAAGGAATCAACGGAGGAAGGAAACAAAATCCGGAATCCTTTTTTATACATCTGTACCATTTGAATCCTCCCGGTTTCATATATCACCGTGATTTTCACATCTAACCCTTAACAATACTCTTGAATGTGCTTATACCACAACGACATTATTATTTTTAATCAATCATATGCTCCAAAGTACCCTAATTAAATAATTGTTATTAATTATACGCTCTATAGGCCCCAGTTGGTTAGGGGTAATATACATTTTAAGCAGTGGACAGCGATAACAGAAGGCTTTTATGTTGCAAAATTTCATAAGAATAAACAAGGATCTCCATTCTTTGCAGCAAAATAATCATTATTAATCATACGCTCTGAATATCAGAAGTTATAAGGATTAATACAAATTATAAGAAGAGATGAAGTTTTTGCATTTCTTTCTTTGTGGGGAAAATTTACGAAAAATAATATCATTTCATACAAAAATAAGTTCTGACGAGAGCAGATATTTTCAAAATCTTCCTCCATTCTGCTATGGTCTTATCCAGCATTATGTTAATTTATTTTCTGCCACCTTCAAAAATGTCTACATATCTCCATTTCCAATATTAACCAATGTTCCTATATTCTGCCAATTAATACATGTCTTCAGATGAAACCCCTTTCTCCCCAATCTTTTTCGGAAGGAAGAAAGTAACATTTGTATCTATTCAGTTGTTATTTTTACGCGTGGTGCATTTCCTCCACTTCCTCCATCTTCCCACTTCCCAATTTCACAACCACTCCATTAGATTTTGATCTTTTGCGGTATTCCATGCACACACAGCCTTCCGTCTCGGAATATTTATTCACGACTTTGCTACGAGGAATATTTCGCTAAGTGTTTGTCCTCAAATGTTGCTGTCTGACTGGCTGCTTTTCTTTTTTTTGGGGGGGGAGCCATCGAACAGGAAATGCAACAAAACGTGTTGTTTGCTATGATGCTCCCAAAACCGCCACTAACATCATAAACATTTCACATTTGAATTTGTACAGCTGGATTGACTTTTTCCTATGTCTGTCTGTTTATTCCATCCGTTTCCCTTTTTTCGTGCTTTAATTGTACATTTTAATGTTATAGACGCCTCTTAAAAAATTGCGAACTAAGGGAGGATTTTGGGTGGAAACCGAGAAAAGAAAAGGTGGCCAAATTTTGTTTGGGAAATGAAAAAGATTGATTGCATATGATTTATATTAATTAATATAGTGATATATGTGACGTATGATTAATATTAAGTCTAATACAATTCTCATAGAAATTTTGAACTATGGGCGGATTTTGGGTGAAAACCGAGAAAATAAAGGTGGGAATATAAATATTGGCTATTAAATAAGTTTCAATAAGTGACGAGGCTGAATGTTATACTCGTATCCCCTACACCATGGATCGCATGTGAATGTTTCGGGTGCAAATAAACTCATATTACCAAATTTAAGACTAATTCGTCGAAATTTGTGGTTGTTCTTGCGTTAAGAAGTCAAATATAAAGGGACCTTTGTATGGAGGCTATATCGAAACATGGACCTAAGACTACTGTTGTCCGTATGAAAGGCTCCGTGTATATAAGTAAATAAACCCTAGTTACAAAATTTCAGCCAATCAGTTGGAATTCGTGATCTCGATGGTGTTAAGAAGTCAAATCAATCAAAAAAAGGGAGATGCTATATATGGGGCTATATCAACAAATGAACCGATATAGCCTATTTTCAATCCCAACATACCTTCTGATATAAGAACCATATGTACCAAATTAAAGCCACCTAGATCAATTATTATAGATTGTATCGGGCGTAAGATTGTATCGGGCGTAAGGACGGACGAACATGGCTAAATCGTCTTAGAACGATTAATATACATACTTTATGTGGTCTCTGATCATGAATATACCCTCACCATCCTATGGTGGACGGTATAAAAAAGCGTATGATTAATTATAATATTAAAGTTAGAGACATCCCCCGAAATTGCGAACTACAGACTTTTTTGGGGGAAATCCCTATAAAAGGTGGCCACTATTTTTGGGGGAAAACTAATAAGATATGCATTCATATTAAATGAGTCACCAATTGCGTATGTTTGATAATAAATATTTACAAAGTACTGAGTGGCGTATGATTAATTTAAGTTATTGAATTTTCTTATTAAAGGTTTGGGCGCTTTGTTACCGTACCCAGATGTCGGTTATACATCTCAAGGATTATTCATATTTTGTATTAATCTATAAGCTTATTACTTATATGGATTATTACAAAAATCCAAAGTTATAATTATATTATACGTCCATGTTCGTTTGACTAGACATATTTATTATACGCCTTAATGACCAATCATATAGTTTCTTATTTAAAATTAAGCATACCCATTGAGGTACCACCTGGAAAAATATTACTAATCATATGTTCATTGTCTCCAGTAGCAGATCAAACGTACCAGCTATCACAAACTTATATTATTTCCTCATCGCACGCTCTCAAGTACCAGGCATACAATTTTGTATTAATCATACGTCAAAAGTCATTGTATTAATATTAATTACAGCCAAATTCGCAGGTCACTTTAGTCAAAATATTACAAACTATGCCTTGATTGACTAAAATGTTATCCTGGTCCGTTGTTAAAGAATATTTGCCAACTCCATAATAGGAAATCGGAATGATAGTTGGTTATACGCCTCATAGGCCAAACAAAAATAATCTATTTAAAATAATTATACAACTCGGTGTACCACTTGGAGCAATATTACAGATCATACGTCCATCATACACAACCTCATACCGGACGAATACTTATTATTATTCATACGTCTAAAGTCATTATATTACTATTAATTTGTACACACAGGCGCTTATTACGTGAGTCCAAAAAATATTGCCATTTGATATTATTAATTGAAATGTATTATACGACTCGAAGAACCACATAAAGAAATATTATAAACTATACGCCCACTGCCTCCAGATATAGATCAAACGTCTCAGCGTTTACAATTTTTATCATTTTTATTAATCATGCACCACCCAGTATCATGCGTACAATTACTATTAACCATACGTCTGATGTCATTGTGTTAATATTAATTATACACCCAGGCGCAGCTAACCAAACTAAACTGACAAAAATTCGGTCTTCGTCAGTTACTATACGACTCGAAGTAATTAAACTCCTCAATAGAATATCAATTGTAGATGTTGTTATTTAAAATAAGTATACGACTCGAGGCACCACATAGAGGAATAATACTGATCATACACCCACTGTATCCAAGCTTACATCAAACATAAATTGTATAAGTTGTATTAATCATACACTCCCAAGCACCGGACGAATAATAATTATAATCGTACGCCCAACGTCATATTACGCCTTGGTTGACGAAAATTTGATCTCGGTCACTTACTTCTGATTATTTTTAAAATCCATAATAGGAAATCGCGATCCAAACTGCCTAGTGATATTTGTCATACGCGCCAATTGTCAGTCTTAGAATTTTGCATTTCAAATAAATTATACGCTTCGAGGTACCACATAAAGAGATATTATCAATGCCTCAAAAAGTGTTAATCATACGTTCTGTAGATCAAAAGTGTTATTGTTAATATAAATTATATATTGAGGTGAAAGATGTTGCAAAAGTTTAAGACAAATTAACCTCATAGATCGCCTTCAAGTTCCGGACATTAATTATAATTGATCATAGACACAAACCTCTGCATTAGGTTTGCCGTTACCAGCTCAAATAGATCAGTTTAGGTCCATAGTGTTACCACGGGCTGAAATGTCCCTCATCGAAACGAACCTGTTTGGTATACAAAGTTATCTATAGTACAAATGGTACCGGAAATATTTGTTAGACTGCACAGAAAAGCCGACTCTAGTATTGTCAGTCATCGTTTACTCAAAGCGGGATAATCGCATAACAAGTGCTCAGTGCTCTCTACTTCTTCCTCATATCCACAGAATCTGCAGGAATTCATTGGGCACAATACCAAATCTTCTGGCGTGTTCGCCGATCAGACTGATACTAACGTATACAATCCGTTCCTTTCTAGTGCGAGGAGATATTATGACCTTCTCAGGTAATATCCTGGCCAAATAAACCTCTGCAATACTATTCATTATATTGGTGAAGAAAGCAGATTACTTTACTTAAAATAATGCATATCTTCTGGAACAAAAACCGAGGATTCTGATATCCTCAAGACATCGATTATACCCCTCATGAGTCTTTTATTAATTTATATTATGTATACGCCGCAAATATCTCGATAAATTATTACTTGTGACCATACGACTACGAAACAAGGCGTTTTTAGGTCACAAATTTTATTTTTTTTTTAATATATATGTCTCCAAGAATCCAACAAATAGTTATTATTAATCATACGCCTCATATGATTAAAATTAAACAGAGTGAACTATTAAATAACAATAGAGTGAACTATTTTTACTTAATTAATAAATATATCTCTCAGGTTTACTAAAATAGTTCGAATATTAATATTAATTATTATTATTCATACGACCAATTATATGTCTTCAAACACATAGTTCTAATTAATCATACGCCCTGAGTAACCGTATTAACATTAATTATACAACCAGGTGAACTATTGAATTTAAATTATGAATATAATTTCTTTAAATGCATCTTAATAAGGATTTTAACATTAAATTTCTTATAATATCTGGTCACCTTTTACTCACACATTATTTGGCCACAAAAACCCAAGTTTTTTCGCCAAACAAGTGAACAAAACTTTTTTTCCTTTGGCCTTTCTTTTGGTGTTTTACCCCCTACCGAAAATTTACGCGTTTCTCTGACTCTTATGCTGCATGTGAATTTGTTTGTCTGTCTTTCTATCTGTCTTTCTTTATGTAGCTCATGTCTGCGTGGTCTGCTTTAGTTGAAATTTGCTAGATATGAGGCCAGACAGGTCAAGTCTTTTGTTTGGACTGGTTGGTATCTCTTGTTATGTATCTTGTAATTTGTTAACAAATTTCAAAAGAATTTAACAATTGGTATGAGTACATACAATATATACAATTACTTTGTATACATTTATTTGGCGGAGAAGTTATTCCACAGGAAAAAAAACACCAAAAAAGAAGTATATATTTTAAAGCAAAAAGGGAGAAACTGTTAATAGCTTTAATTATAAGATTATTTAAATAAAGTGAATAAAGAGAAAATGTTGTGAGGGGTAGGAATAAATTTAGCAAACCAGGACAAATATTATTGATTTCATAGAAATTAATAATAGGAAAGTTGTTAATGATAATAATTTGGGTAAACTAAACTCTATTTCCAAATGTAACATAACTCGACCATTATTTTGTTTTCTTTGTTAAGGAACTTTTCTTACCCCCAATATTGATATGTTTCTGTGAGGCATAGAGTTGATCTTTCAGTTTATGTTTAAGCCTATTTAGATTCATTTTAAATTAAATTGTCGAACAAACCATGACTTTTACATATTATAACTATTATTATATTTTCTTTGCTCGTTGCCTTTTCTTACCCCCAACATTAATGTCTTTCTGTTTGGCGCTGGGAGTTTCTCTTTCAGTTTATTTCGAAATTTATAACGTTACGCTTAATAAATTTCACTACATCTTCTACTTAAAAGTTTAAACAACGACCCAATGACTGCACCAGTAGCGAAATGGAAGTCGAAAAGAAAATTGTTGTTTATACATATTTAAATATTTATTTAATGCCACCCAACCATTCCACTGGCTTTGGCATCCAATTTGGTTTTCGAAAATACGCGAAATTCCAAGAAGTGTTTGCATAACCGAAATGCAACAAAAATTGGAAAATGTAATGCATTTCATTGCATACAATTTGTGGCAGTTATGAAACAATTAATTCAATAGCAAATTAAAGGAGTGAAATTTTAAATTTGTCCACTTAGTCTAATGAAGAAGAGGCAAAGAAATATTAGAAAAATAATTTCAAAGAATATTCTTTAGATCCTATAATAAAAATATTCCAATATTTATCAATTTCCTAATAAATAATTATTGTTTATCATACGCTACCAAGTTCCCAACAAATAAATATTAGTAGTCATACGCTACCAAGTACCCGAACATTTAATATTATTAATCATACGCTATGTATATTTTATGATATAGACTCATTAGTAATTAGTACCCGAACATTTAATATTATTATCCAAACACTATGCTATATTTAAAGATATAGACGCATTAGTAATCTTGGTAGAACTTAAGGCTAGAACCCAGAATAATAATAGTTTGCAAAAAGCTACTTGGGCCAAGTGATATCTATCAGTAACGCTGAAATCTAAATCTATTTCCCCTTCAAAAATGTCTCACTTAACCAGCGTTTACTGCTATTATTCCCCATTAGCCGCTAAATAAGTGTTTATCTTCACAAATATCTGTTTTTTTTTTTTCATTTCCGTTTCCCGAATTGCAAAATACCGCAACAGCTATAGTGGAATCTAAAAATTCTCATCTACGCATTATTATACAATTAAAGATAATTACATAGAGCTTTGATTGGAAAGATATATATTCACCCGTGTAATCATCGAACATAAACATTTGCATGCAAAATTTAACATTTACCAAACAGACATAAGTGGGTAATTGTCGGTGTATAGACATAGACAAAGACAAACAAACGCGAACGACGGACAGACAGACAGACGAACAGAGCGACAGGCGGACAGATGTTTAGCTCCAAACTATGTAATTATTTACCGAAATTGGCGTAATTGGAAGAACGGCACTTATACATTTTTTTAAAAGACAATAAAGACTTGCTAGTGAGAAATGTAATGGTTTTGAACATTAATTTGAGGGGCTCAGATAAAAAGATTTGCAAAAATTTAACTGTTTTATAAAAGGGATTTGAAAGTAGTACATCATGTATTTTGCAGCAAGTGAGACGGAAGGGATTTTGAATGATTTTATATATACTCCGTATGGAGCAATTTTTGCTTTCTATTTTCTCTGAAATTTCAAGAAAAATAGTATATTTGATATTTAATTTGGATTTTCCATATAGTATACTCGTAATAATCGAAGGCATGTAAATTATTTATGGAAATTCTAATCGTAGTATATCAAAGGAATTTATATTTATATGTGTTCACATCTGCGTATAATAATTCTAATATATTTGCATGAGGCATATGAAACATTATAATTACACTAGGCTAAAAACCCGATCTGTTCACCTGCGCGTATAATTAATTTTAATACAGCTGCGTATATATGGCGTATGAATAATAATAATTATGCAAGATATGTCTTATATCAGTTACTACATATGGACCAAAAGCATATCGAAGGAATATCCTGAGCCTATTATTACGTATGGTGGGAATCCTTTTTAGGATATTTTAAGCCATTTGGGCCATGTCCGTCTGTCTGTCTGGTTGGTTAGCAGTATAAATCTAGAAAGGAATAAACGAATGTCTTCCAATGTTGTATGTGCTAATACATTCTCTAAGGTTAGTCTAACTTCAAAGGTGTACCATATTCGTCCACTTATTCTTGTCTGTCTGTTGGTGGATTCTTACAATCAAAGTACAGAGGAAGCAGTTATCGTCCGATCACTGCGAAACTTGCCACGAATTCCTTTTTGTCCCTTTCAAATTACACAAACTTCGGAAAAATCACCTTATCTGTTACAACAAAGATAGATGTTTTTGAAAACCTAAAAATTATTTTAAAAACATGAATATTAAAAAAATAATGTAATTAAAAAAAATACACTTTCAAATTTTCAACAACATTTTGGAGTTTGGTCGATATTGAATAAAATTCTAAAATAGGAGGCAAAAATGCTCTTCTCGAAATAAGATGTATGAGTTTATTGGTATAACTCATACGCCTCGCGTAAATCTATTAATATTTATCATACGCAGAGGTGCCCTGACTTTTTGAGTGGCAGTAATAATTAAAACATCATATTTGTTTGCTAAAATTGAATCGGTAACTTCTCTTGCACCATATGTTATGTTAGCTTAAAGTGGAAGCATCTGTGTCAGGATCACTTAGATTATATAGTGACCCAGTAAAAAATTACTGGTTATATTTGTAACTGACTCATCCATAAATACTTCCAGTTTCGATTGCCAAGATTCAAGTATTGGTATCTACATTCTATTGAAGTAGTTATTGAGCTGGCACCAAGACAATAATTCTTCATTGTACTATTCCCCTTCAGAATATAATGTGCTATATTTTTTCTGAAATTTTTAATTGATAAGTTAATTCCAAAAATCTCCAAAGTAAGGGAATCTAAAAACAGTCTGTCAAATTGTCAGCTTAATTCCAAGAAAAGGCACTCTTTTCTCAGCAATTCAGAATTAGTTCCAGAAGTATCATCCCTTTATAAAAAAGAATCGGTTAGGGAAGCGAGTAGGCAATTAGTACGCTCTAACATTTAACATCAGCCAAGTTTGCTAACTCACCAAAGAAATCTGAGCCTAGAATAGCCTGCCACCATCTACAGAAAGGGGACTACGGACACAGGTATTTCTCCGCAACTTATACATGCAATTGGTAAAAAATCTTTCTGCAAGACAGTGACCCGTCATGACATATACAATAAGTGAGACGTTCTGTCTCCATAACTACAGCAGGGTACTGGTTTGGAATGTATGCAGTTACTGACTAGTGACCATCTGCAGTTCTGTTACCCTAGAGCATGTAATTTAGTTCCGAGCATTGCAAGCTCATCTATACTACAGTTTCATGGAATGTTCCTGTGGCCCGGCACCCATATCAGATGCATTTTGAACTGCTCAGTTATCTCGTTAACAGATCTGCGGCTCTTCTGGAATTCAGGACACAAATTCTATTTTCCATTCTATTATTACAATGATTTCAATAAACATTTGAACTTGGGTCAAAATTAAATTTATATCTATAAGATATAAGGATGTATACACACAAAACTTGATTCATCATACGCCCCGAAGTATGACATACATTTCTTATTATAACTCATACGCCCTATTCAATTATATTTATATTAATTATTCGTAGCGGAGCACACAGCAGACTATTTGGACGTAAAAAATGACTAGGAGATCCTTTCGACAATACTAGGACATCTCTTTTGTCATAGGCAATTTTATTTTTATTTATTTATTTATTTATATGAATTACAATACAAAGTAAATTTATAATCTAATTTTACGGTCCAGGGCAAAGCCTGGTGACAAAGGCCATGTTGCTTGTTATATTTTTGTAGCGACAGACTACAGTCTCTGCTGGGAATCGAACCCAAGACCTCCAAACTCATAGGCGAGAATGCTACCAACTTAGCTACTAGGGCACTCTTGGCAAATTTAACCTTCTATAACAATTCAGAATAATAATTATATTGAAAAAAATATATTATTTAAAAAATTTTAGAATAATTTCGATAAAAATTCGTACTTTGATCGATATTACATTTTAATCTAAGTCGCATGAAAAGTATACGCACCAAACTTCATTAATCATACGATTCGAAGTATGGTCTAAATATATAATTATAACACATACGCCCTGTGTACTTGTATTAATTTTAATTATACGTAGAGGTGTACTATAGATTATGTTTGAAAGGAAATATAGGTTAAGGTAAGTATACACGATTTGCAGATCGTACAACATTGCCAGAAAAATGGCGGAAAAATGCAACCCTGTGAATTTACAACCGTGTGAACATACAATTTTTGTTTTGCGACGTTAGCAGAAAAGTGATTGCGAGATAATTTGCAGATTGTTATATGTGCGAAGTTTATGCATGTGACAACGGCGCCATTGTCAGAAAAACATTTTATTTGCAACACTGTCTATAATGTATTTTTATTGGCAATCCTGCATATAAATATTTACAAAATATATTGTAAATATATGAAATTGTAATGTTTTCTTGCAATCGTCTGAACTGTCAATTCACCTTTGCCTAACAATCTGTCAATGTCCGTATATTTGCAGCACTTTAACAGGGCTGGCAATCGTCTATACTCAGCTTGAGGGTGACAGCCAGCTTTGCTAGCTCACCTAGGCCGATGTAGGTCCCCAGTGATAAAGCGTGCCCAGATGCCCCTCATCGAAACCAACTTGTTTGATAAACAAAGTTAACAATAGTACGAACATCGGTACCGGAAAGATCCTTCCTAGAAAGGCCGACCCCAGTATATCCAGAAGTTATGTACTTAACGAGGGACAGTGGCAAATCGGGTGCTCAATGCTCTCCACTTCTTTTTCATAACCGCAACATCTGCATAAATCATTGGACTCAATACCTAAACTTCTGGCATGTTCGTCGATCAGGCAGTGTCCTGTCAGAATTGGCACTAAGGTAGACCGTCTTCTCCTCTTTCGGGCGAGGAGACCTTTCGACCTTCTCAGTTCTTATCTTGACCAGATTTGTCTATCTACTCTACAGTTGCTGAATGACAGAAGTCATTTTTCATTACCTCTTGCCTAAGCCAAAGCTTGCATATGGACGGTGGAACCCCAATATATGCAAATTCTTCGAGAATTTTTAATGTCGTCCCTATCCTAGCAAGTTCATCAGCTTTGCACTTCCCCGGCATATCCCCTTGCCCAGGTACCCATACTTTACTACTATTGGGTTTGGAACTGATCTTGCACAATAAACAAATTTTATTTCCCTCAACAATTCCAAAAAACATATTTTTAAATATGTTCAATAAGTTATAACATTTGAACTTTGTTTGATATTTAATTTAATTTTGAACTATAAGGAAAATATGAAGATATATTAAATATACGTCTCGAAGTACAGCTTAAATGTATTAGCATAATTTATTCTATACTATGCAATAGTATAGTTATTACTCATACACAAGGCAAACTAAAGGATGCGAAATAACGACTGATACATACTCTTAATTTACTGATATGACTTTATTTAACTTTTCTTCCACCATAAACCAATTTAAATTTGCATTACATTTTCCAAAAAATCGTTTAGAAAATTATATCAAAATCTCGGAAAACATTTGAATTTTGATCGCCCATCGAATTAATAATTCATACGCCTCTAAGGACAGCCTACATTTATTATAACTCATTCGCCCATTGCACTTACATTAATATTAATTATACTTAGTACTGTACAAGGGTACTATTTGATAGAAAATAGTGATTAATACATTATTTTACTATACTACAATTTAATATTTAACTTCTGTTGTACCATACAAAAATTTCAAATTCCATAACATTTACGAAAAAATAGCATCATTTACAAAATTATGCAGAAATCTCGATAAACATTTGAACTTTGATCGATATTTTATTTAAGTCTTCTCATACGCCTCGAAGTACAGCCTACATTTATTATAAGTCATACGCCTCATGTACTTACATTAATATCATTTATACGTAGGGCTGCACAAGTCGTACTATTTCATAGGAAATAATAATGAATACATTCTTTCGGTTTACTGCAATTGTATATAACTCATCGGTTTCACTTTTAAACTGTTCAAAAAATACCTTTTTACCAATTACTCACGATTTAAAACTTGAAAGTAAACCATGTCTTAAAATTCCCAGACAAATACGATTATGTATATTTTATTTTGTCCCCAAATTAGAATTATAATGTTATGAATCATATATCGTTCCATAATTCTAGTAGCATAAAGCATTATTCGCAATTTTTAAAGATTTAACCATTGATAAGAAAAATATGAACACATAACTTGAGTTACCATACGCCCCGAAGTACTGTCTACATTTATTATTATAACTCATTCGCCCCTTATACTTACATTAATATGAATTATACGTAGGGTTGCCCACGTCATACCATTTGATGCGAAATAATGTTTTATATATCCCTTTGGGTTAAAGCAATTGTATATCTGCTTCTCTGGCACCGTTCACACTTATGAAGTGTTAAAAATATAAAAAAATTACCTGAGCGCCCCAGTAGGCGAGTTGGTAGCGTACTCGCCTATGAGTTTGGGGGTCGTGGGTTCGATTCCCACCAGAGGCTGTGGTCTGTCGCTGCAAATATTTAGCCATATGGTCTTTGTAACCCGGCCTATCCCTGGACCTTAAAATTAGAATATAAATTTACTTTGTATTGTAATTCATATAAATAAATAAAAAAATTACCTACAACCTACGATTCAAACTTCGAAAGTTAACCACGTCTTAAAACTACGAAAAGAATCGATCATGTACAATTTAATTTTGTCTTTAAATCTGGCTTAGAGTGGTATATATCGTACCTTAATTCAAGTAACACTTTTTAAAGATTTAACGTTTTTTTGCCAATGTTCTCACTACACATCTGTTGAAAACTACTTAGTGTCATCAAGACAAGCTATCAAGCAAAACGTGATGTATGACTTCTTTGTCTTCAAGAACAACAACAAAAATCATACAACGCAACCAATTAATGATTGATGTGACAAACTCTGTGACGAACCCTAACATCTGGGCCTTCATCTGGGCTGCCACTTCTTGTGATCAGAAACGAATTTGATTTAAGTCATTAAAAACTGTTTACATTGCCACAAAGAACGCCTCCATATACTCGTACTTGTAATAAATTTAATTCCACTCGATTCTACAGAAAGACTCCCGCTTTTGGAATAACTCGTCATGTCATCTATTAAAGGCATTAAATCACATTTATGCTAAGCAATTATTTCATAAAATCAAATTACCATAAATGATGATGGTGATGTTCTGCTTAGGCTTTTGTTTGCTTATTGCTTTTTGCCTTCTTCCAAATGAACAGTTGCCATAATAAGCTTAACTGTTTGACTGTTAGCCCGGCTAGCGGCTGCAGTTGGTTGAAGTTAAGTGAACCCCTTGCCTACTCCTGCTCACCCCCTCCTGATTATTGCTTTAGCATTAAAACGTAAATATATTAAACAAGTTAATAAGCACTTATTACTAGAGAGTCAAAGAGTTGTTTAATAAATAAGTTAAGTTAAAAAATTTATGCGCACACAAAGTGTCTTTTATGATAGGAGCAATTGACAGGCAAAACGGAGCGGAGCCAAAGCATTTCTGTAGCCATTCACCGCCATTCCTATAGCTTTGATCACGAGAATTATGACATATGTGGCAAAAGTGAATGAAGCAAAGCATTTGAAGCTTTGATATTTTTTTAATTAAGAAAAAAAATTATTTTATTAATAAAAAATCATGACGAGCCATGTCTGCAATTTGTTCATCATAAATCGCATAAATATTTCAAAAGCATAACATTTTTGAATTTCATAAATTTAGATTTTTTGTCCGTTACTTTTTCGTTGTTTAAAAAAACACATTCAATTTGTGTGGATTTCTGATGTTTTCATTTTTTTTTCAAAGTTTGAGTTTTATTTCTTTGAAGTTTTCTGTACTTTTTTTTTGATTGGAATTGTAAAAACCATTACCTCTTCATTTTCGATTTTGAGGGCATGTTATTTTCCATGATAAGCATAACGCCCACTTGTTGCTACTGCTTGTTCTGTAAGCAATTTTTATGGCGTTTTTTCTCCCCTAGCCATCTGTAGCCATATAAGCAAATAAGTTTTGTGAAGATTTTTTAACATGATAGGTGTTGATGCTGTTGTAGCCGATGATGGAAACTTGAGAGATATATTTGTTTTTTTGTTTCTATTAGTACAAGATTCATTTTAAGCGTTACACCATCTTTGAGCGGTGCAACACCTTCTACAATCCGAGGCAGCCTCTTCATAATATTCTGTAAACATTTTGTTATACATTTATGGTTACGTGATTTGTGTATTTTTGAGTTTAGAAAAAGATGATGATGTATGTTGCTAAAGAATTTTAAGAAAGATACTCAGCAGTTGCTAATTCGTACTAAGAGAACTAACTAAAAACTCTTAACTTTACATTCATAAAAATATTTGCTACTCCGTAGACTAGTCGTGGAAAATTAATCGAAGTAGATTTTATTCAAATGACTATTTAGCATTTTTTGTGGTACACTTTTTGGAATTTGAATAACCCCTGATGTTAACAAAATATGTATTAATTGAAAGATCTTTAACCACAGATGTGTCGAATATTCTTTGCAGTATTCTTTGCTTTTCCAAAGAGGTGCCGAATGTTTTCAATTTAAAAAAAAATTGCGTTACAATCGTTACTCATCGTCATTATTGCAAAATGCATCGTCATTATTGCATGATTTTTGTGGTAAACTTCTTGGCATTTTAATGTCCCCCGATTGTAATATTACATATGATTTGTTCCCAAATATGTGCCAAATATTCTTTCTTCTCAAGTAAATAAACTTCAAAATCAAAATACTTAATAATCACCAGAATTATAATACTGACCCTACAATGATTTTTTGGTACCCTTCTTGGGATTTCCCTGGATGGTAACGAAAAGTACAACGAAACGGCACAATTTGATTCAAGATCTTTGAACTGATGATCTTCACTCAAAGTTGTGCCGAATATTCTTAATTTTCAAAAAATATCATCAAAATCGCAAATCATTGTCATTATTATAAAACTGGTCCTACAATCATTTTTGTGGTACATTTTTTGGCATTTTAATGTCCTCAAATGGTAACGAAACATATATCAGTTTAAAGATTTTTTTCCGAATATATGCCGAATGTTCTTTATTTCCAAAAATAAAAATCGCTAATCATTGTCATCACTATAAAACTGGTTCTACAATTATTTTTGTGGTACACTTCTGGGGATTTTATTGTCCCCAGATGGTAATGAAGCGTATATTAATTAAAAGAACTGTTCCCAAAGATGTGTCGAATGTTTTTAATTTTCAAAAAACTGCATTATAATCGTTAATTATTGTCATTATTACAAAACTGGCAATACAATAATGTTTGTGGTACACTTTTTGGGATTTTATTGTCCCCAGATTGTAACGACACGTATATCAATTAAAATAACTGTCCCCAAAGATGTGTTGAATAAAAAATATATACTAAAAAAAAATATAAAACAAAAACCATGATTTTTGTGGTGCACTTCTTAGGATTTCAATGTCCCCAGCTGGTAACGAAACGTACATCAATTTAAAGATATTTTCGCAGATATGTGCCGAATGTTTTTAATTTTCAAAAAAACTGCATCATACTCGTTAATTATTGTCATTATTACAATACTGTCCCTACAATAGCTTTTGTGGTACAATTCGCTGGATTTTAATGTCCCCAAATGGTATATCAATTTAAAGATGTTTGTCTAAATAAGTGCCGAATAATCTTAATTTTTAAAATTTTTTATCAAAATCACTAATCACTGTCATTATTATAAAACTGCTCCTACAATATTTTTTGTGGTGCACTTCTTGAGATTTTAATGTCCCCAGATTGTAATGAAACGTATATTAATTAAAAGAACTGTTCCCAAAGATGTGTCGAATATTTTTTATTTTAAAAATAATTATATTCAAGTCGCTAATCATTGTCTTTATTAAAAAGCAGGCCCCACGATTATTTTTGTGGTACACTTCTTGGGATTTTAGTATCCCCAGATGGTAACGAAACTTATAGTAATTTAAAGATATTATTCCAAATATACGCCGAATATTCTTAATTTTAAAAAAGTTACGTAACAACCGCTAATCATTCTATTTATTTTAAAAATAACCCTAGAATAGATAGATTTCCTACAATAGATTTGTTGTGCACTTCTTGGGATTTTAGTGTCCACAGATTATAGCGAAATGTATATCAATTTAAAGATCTTTTCGCAAACATGTGCCGAATGTTCTTCATTTTCAAAATATCATCAAAATCTCTAATCCTGTCATTATTACAAAACTGGCCCTACAATAGGTTTTGAAGTACACTTCACGGGATTTTAATGTCCCCAGATGGTGACGAAACATATATCACTTTAAAGATATTTTCCCAAATATGTGCCGAATGTTCCTTATTTCAAAAAATTGCATTAAAACCGATAATCTTAGTCATTATTACAATACTGGCCCTACGATGATTTTTGTAATACACTTCTTGGGATTTTAATGTCCCCAGCTGGTAACGAAACGTATATCAATTTGAAGATATTTTCGCAGATATGTGCCGAATGTATTTAATTTTGCAAAAATTCCATCGTAATCGTTAATTATCGTCATTATTACAATACTGGCTCTACAATAATTTTTGTGGTACACTTCTTGGGATTTTAATGACCCCAGATTGTTATGAAACATATATCAATTAAAAAAACTACTTCTAAAGATGTGCCAAATGTTTTAATTTTCAAAAAATGTCTTCAAAATCGTTAATTAACATTATTATTACAATATTGGTCCTACAATAGATATTGTGGTACACTTCAAGGGATTTTAATATCCCCAGATGGTAACAAAACGTATATGAATTGAAAGATATTTTCCCAAAAATGTGCTTAATGTTTTTAATTTGTAAAATTTTTTTATTAAAATAGCTAATCATTGTCATTATTATAAAAGTAGCCCTAAAATAGTTTTTGTGGTACACTTTTTGGGATTTTAATGTCCCCAGATTGTAATAAAATGTATATCACTTAAAAGAACAGTTCCTAAAAATGTGCCGAATAGTCTTCAATTTAAAAAAGTTATTTCAATAGCACAATCGTTAATAATTGCCATTATTGGCATAGTGGCTCTACCACGATTTTTGTGGTACACTTCTTGGGATTTTAATGTTCCCAGATGGTAACAAATTGTATATCAATGTTTCTAATATATGTTGCAGTAAATGTGCCGGGTGTTCTTCATTTTGGATTACATAAGTATACTCGTATGCTTCAAAACCAAAATCATTAAAAATCTTCAGTATTAAAATACTGGCCCTATTGCGATTTTTGTGGTACACTTCTTGGGATTTGAATATCCCCAGATGGTAACAAAACGAATATCGATTGAAACATATTTTCCCGAAAATGTGCCGGATGTTGTTAATTTTCAAGTAAATGTGTTTAAAAATCAAAATAGTTCATCATTGTCATTATAGCAATATTGGCCCTTCTGCGTTTTTTGTGGTACACTTTTAAGAGTTTTAATGCAACCAAAAGGAAATAGCATTTATTTTAGCTAGAAGCTCTGATCACAAAGACATGCCGAATCATGTTCATAATTGCTTAGTGTCATTCCATATATCATTCATCATCATTATTACAATACTGACCCTATAGTTATTCCTGTGGTACACTTCTTGGAATTTTATTGTCTCCAGACGATAAAGAAACGTATATCAGTAAAAAGGTCGGTGCACAAAAAACTGCAGAATGTTTTCGATCTTCCAACATAATATTCCATATTGTAAGGAAGATGATGTTTACTCAACTGAAACAATTGCTACAATCCTTTTCATTTCAATTCTCTTCTGATTTTTTTTATAAATACTAATGACATATTTTTTCAAAATTTTAGAAAGCAACCACATAACTTTGAACATTCTAAAGCTGAATTTCTACACTTTACAAAATGTTTTCGTTGTTTACCTTTAATTGATAAAATGAAAAATTCAATTTCATTCAAATATTTTCCCATCGCGCAATTATGAGTTCCAACAAGGTTTCCCCATTCTCTCCAATATTAATACATAGAATGCCAGAATAGTTTAATTCTAACAAACAATATAATTATAACCCTCTTTTTTGTGTCTAATAATTGTGGGTATTAAAGTGTTTAAGCATAATATTAAATGCATAATAAGCCCAGCGATTAGTGGGCCCTCTGCGGCATAAAACAAAAGACTTAAGCAACAAATGCGATGCATGATCCCCCAACACGACTACCGAGAAGAGAGTCATTGTTTTAGCCATATGTAACTAACTATGTACCGTTCGTTTAAAAGTAACGGGGAATTTTTTTCTAAACAAAATGAATTATTACATTAGCTACGAAACCAAACATATAAATACATAGTTAGAGTATATAAGTTAGTTAGAAAAATGCAATGGAACATACATATATTCAATAGAGTTCCAGAGTTTTTTTTTTTGGTTTGTATCATTTGCATTCATCGATTGGAGTTGGCAAACGATTTTTGTCATGTTTTACTTTATCTCTCATTAATCACACAATTGCTGCGTCTATAATGTTGAGAGTGTAATAAATAAATATTTCCTAAAGAAAACAAATTGTTGTTTTGCGTTATCTATTGTTGTGTTACAAACTAAACTCTCAACATATTTATTAACAATTGTGTTTTTTTTTCTTCGGATTTTTTGTAAGTATGTATTTTTTTGAAAAAAAAAAAAACAAAACAAAACTGCATGCATGTTTATGAGTCAAATGTACACATGTAAATGTGTATTTTAAATGTTAGACGTTTTGCGCAAATCTTTGGATTATCTTTAGCTTTTGTCTGAACGAATAATTGATAATCAATTGTTAGAGATGTCGTTACTGCATATTTTGTCGGTTCATGATTTTGCATTTTTTTCGATTTTCTGCTGATTTTATTTTTTTGTTTTGCAAAAAATATGTGTATACCTATGCTTTGTATAAATGACAATTTCTGGTGAGGAGGAACCTTTTTTTCTCCCCCTTTCATGGTGCATATTTAATTATTTCCGTTTTCGATTAGGTTTTTGTTTAAGGTAAGCTCCAATAGCTAAGCTCTACTGCTAATGATGATTGTTATATTAAGGATGATATGCTAATTAATTGTTTTCGTTAAGATATTGTTGCTTTGATAGTGCCCGATTTCAATGTACAATTAATTTTAATTGCTATAGTGATTGAATTGAAGTTTAGATTTTTTTGTTTTGATTTTAAATCACAATTGCTGCTAAGGTCTGAATGAGAAGGGCGTTTATTTTGCTTGTATCAATGAAGTGTTGAATATTTGAAGGCGCTAGGAAAATAATTAATATGCAGGTATTTAGCATGATAGAGGCTTTAGGGTTAATTACCCGATAAGAATGTGAAACAAGGTAAATTGTAATTTTGAGATAACAGGTGAATTATTTAATTAAGATATTTAAACAATTTTGTTTATTCTCCTACTGTATTTATCAGGAAATTAGCATTAATGAAAGTAAAAGTTTACTGTAACTTGTATAGCACATGCTACAAAAAGCGAAACTCAACGAATGAGCGACCAAAGGTTCTATATATCGTCGGCTTAAGGCTATTTAGGAGTTGATAATATGGGTTTCAAGCATGCTCTTCCAGAATCTGCTCATTTTTGTCTGCTATCTCGTCTAGTTTTCGAGATATTGGTAGGGTTAATCGATTTATATAGTATAGCTTTAACTTCTTTATTTTCCCATGGATTTCCCTTTAAGATATGCTACTCAATTTGATAACTTTATCACACATTTTGCTCGGTTCTGCTCTAAACTACGATGAATGCAATTTTATTGGAAATTTCATATAAAATGTAATTTTACAGTAAATTGCATCGAATTCTACTTCTCTAGAGAAAATCTTTGCCTAAGTTAATAGCTTCTTACAAATTTAATCAAAATTTCAACCCAACATTTAACTTTTTTATACAAAATTTAATAGAAATTGAATTTTTAAGGAAAATTTTTATCAAAATTGGCATTTTAAAATATCTTCAACATTTATTTTTTCTAGAAAATTTCGTCAATATTGCATTTTTTTTATATTGTGAAAATAAATGTTTATTGAATTTTTTTAAAACTTTATGCCATAGAATTTTTGTAGAAAATTTCTTTGGAATTGATTTTGTCTGGAAAATTTCGTTGTAAATTGCATTTTTTCTTTCAAATTTCTTCGAATTGAGTTTTTCCATCGATCGGTCGATAACCACGGATTATGGGCTACTGATGAGATGGCATAAACAGCAAATTTTCTAAAATAATGTAATATCGTCGAAATTTGCTGGAAAAATCCAATATCGATGCAATTTTCTATGAAAATCTAATTAGAGTGAAATTTTCAACAAAAAAATAAATTTTATAGGAAAAAATTAAATCAAAAAAATTCTGCGACTTTTCTAGAAAATTAAATTTTAACAAAATTTTGCATAAAATACAATTTCGACTTAATTTGCAAGAAATATACAATCGCAACGAAATTTTTTAGGGAAGTTAAAATTTAACAACAATTTGTAGTTATATAAAAATTTTAAGGAATTTTCTAGAAATGTAAATGTGAAGAAAATTTATAAAAAAGCAACTACAGGAATTTTTTCAGAAAAATTTAATGATGACATTTCCTAGAAAAAATTAATTTCAAAGAAATTCTTATACAAAGACGTATTTTTTGGAGATATGCAATTTCAACGAAATTTTCTAAAAATGCAATTTCAACGATATTTACCAAAAAAAAAATAGAATTTTGAGGAAAATTTGAAGAAAAAGTACAATTTAAACGAAATTTTATTAGTTAATAGAATTTAAAAAAGAAATATAATTTAGATATTTTTGTGGGGAGGATGGCATGAAGACGTTGTACGTGGTTGTGGGGAGCCGTATGTCTGAAAGGTTGGAAGCCCCGAAGTAAAGTGATGACAATTTACTTAAAATTAGATAAATAATGCACATGACAATGAATTTTTCCCTTTAAACAACAACTATTTTTTGAGAAAATAAACTGAAGGCAATTTTCACGTAATTTTCAAGAAATATGCAATAGCAACGTATTTTTTAGGGAAATTGGTTTCAACAAACAACATTTTATTAGAAAAATAAAAATTTGAATGAATTTTCTAGAGATGCAAATTTGAAGGAATTAAAAAAAACCGAACTCAATTTTTAGTAAAGGTGAAATTTTCTAGAAAAATTTAATTTCAAAGAAATTTTTGGTCAAACCCGTATTTTTTAGAGAAATGCAATTTGAGGGAAATTTTCTAAAAAATTCAATTTCAACAAAATTTTTGAAAAATAAAATTTAAAAAAAAAATATCAAGAAAAAATAAAATTTAAGCGAAATTTTATCAGTCATATTAAAAAAAGAAATATTATTTACGATATTTTTTTGTGGAAAGAGTGGCATTACGATTTTGTACATGGTGGTGAGGAGCCGTATGGTTGAAAGGGTTCGGAAGCCCTGAAGTAAAGTGATGGCAATTTACTGTACCTTCGTTTGTTTTTTTTTTTTTTTTGGTCTTTAAATCGTTATTTATTTGTCAGGATTTCCAGGATTTCTTTGAATTTTATTGAAAAAAAAAATCAATTTCAAGAAATTTTTTAGAAAAGTGCAATTCTACGATTTTTCTAGAAAAATTATATTTCAACAAAATTTTGCAGAAAATGCAATTTCATATTTCTTCTTTTTCAAGAAAGTTGCAGAGATTTTTTAGGAAAATTAGATTTCAAAATTTTTTTTTAGAAAAATAAAAATTATAAGGAATTTTCTAGAAATGCAAAAATGGAATTTTATAAAAAAATGATTAATTCCTCAGATGATTAATTCCTCAGCCTTTACACGCATTATCTGGAAGAAGAAAGAATATGTCGTTAAGAGATGTATACATAATTGTGTAATATTTTTATGAATTTTTTAATATTTTTAAACCTTCGAAAACTTTTACATACAAAAATCTAACTTTTTTCCTACATTTTGTGCAATTACAAATACGCTGACATTCTAAAAGCAAAAGTGTAGCCCATCTACCTATACTGAAATTTAGACATACATATTGGAACTAGTTTTTTATCCAGTATATAGTCAAAATAGATTGCCTTTATATAGGGTGACCCAATAGAGATACTTTTTTCAATAGCCCTTTTTTGACAGATCACGTGTGAGTCGTGTCATGCTGTCATGTTATTTTTGTTAAGTATTGTTTGGCATTTCATCATGGAAATACTTACGCCTGAACAACGTTTACGCGTGTCATTCGCCAGTTACCTGTCGAAATGCTCGAACGAGTCATAGAAAATTGGACTCAACGAATGGACCATCTGAGACGTAGCCGCGTCCAACATTTGATAGACATAATCTTCAAAAAATAAATGCCAAAGAATGTTCTTTCAAATGATAATAAACATTCCCCATTCAATTTGAATTTTATGTGCTTTTTTCTTTAAAAAAGTAGGGAACCTCGAAATGGTTCACCCTATATAATCGCTATTGCGATCAATTCTTTGTATAATATAAGGGTTCGTGTCTTAAGTCTTTTGTTTTATTCATAGAGATGCATATTATGGTAATTTTTCGAAAACATTTATTTATTATACGTCACATAGGTTACTTACATAGGTCATTAAAATATACCGTTCAACCAACTCAGAACATTTTTCTAATTTTTACAACATTTTGTGTCTGCGATCGGTTCTTAGTCGAATAATAAGGTTCGTGTCTTAAGTCTTTTGTTTTATTCATAAAGATGCGAACCTAAGTTCAATGATCGTTTACAGTAGACCTCAATAGAAAAAAACTGAGAATCCCTACTACTGTTCTTCCGCTCAATATTCCCATGCTCTTTCCGTTCGTAACTTGTTCATCTACGAGTCTTAATAAGGGAAACAGTTTTATTTTATTTGCTTCATATTTTAAAAATACCATTTACAACAAAAATTATTTATATTTTTTGCTAAGTGACATTTTTATTAATCTATTATTTATTACAAAAAATGGTTAATAAAATTTGAATTTTAGTTCTCCATTAAATTTTAATTAACTTTATTAATGAGCATAATTCTCAATGGTCATCATTACTGACCACCATATACTAGCAAAATTGTTTTTTTCACCTTTTTGACTACTTGTTTTAAGTACTAGTATTTTGCATGCTTGTTAATAAATATGATTTATGATATCACACACTAAGTCAGCCAATATCTATCGTTTTAATTGGCTACCGTAAAGTCAGTGTTAAGTGTACCATAAATGGGATAAATAAACAACTAAAAACCCCATGATAGTTAATTAAAAATATGTGATAAATAAAAACAAAATGTGTATGCCTTAAATAGAAAACATAAAGATATTTATCATCTTTAATAAAACAGAATATATAAAATGTAAAAAAAAAATAGAAAATGTTAAACAACGAAATGTTTAAATATGAAGAGGTTTTGGTTAAGATCTTTGATAAATTAACCAAAAAAAATGTTTTTCTAGTTTTAACATAAAATAAGTATTTTGAACAGTGTTTTAAAGACAGTAAAAAAATGTCGAAAAATATGTTTAAAACCATTTTTTTAATTATTTTGAAGAGTGTCATAGCTTAGAATTAAAAATTCAAAATTTTGAAAATTATATTGAGGAGTGTCATAACTCAATATTAAAAATTACCTTACAGTAATAGAAAAATATTTTAAAATATCCCTTTATGCAAAAAAAAAAACGCTATCGGGATCCCTTGAGTTCTTAGCCTAACAAATAGCGTTCGTTTCTTAAGTCTTTTGTTTTGCTCGTGAGCAAATGAACAAAGATCATTTATAGAATAGTTGAATGAACAACAAAATTAAGGATTTCAAGGAATTTTTACTTTGCCAAAAAATGTTTTTATAGTTTTAATATAAAATAAATATTTTGAACAGAATTTTTTTAGACAGTAAAAAAGTTTCGAAAAATATGAACAAAGTCATTTTTTTTAAAGTTATTTTATAGGTTGTCGGAGCTTAGAATTAAAAATTATAATTTCTGAAAATTATATTGAATAGTGCCATAACTCAATATTAAAAAGTTACCTTACAGTTATACAAAAATATATTAAATTATCCCTTTACGCTCAGAAAAGATCGCTATTGGGAACGCTTGAGTTCTTAGCCCAACAAATAGCGTTCGTTTCTTAAGTCTTTTGTTTTGTCCTTTGTCTTTATGTTGTTTATTCAACATAATAGTTGAATAAACAACAACACAATACTCTCCCAACAAAATTAGGGATTTCAAAGTACATATTTTGACCAACTTTGAACAATATTGATAAGCGATAAAAATTCATGTTAGGTGTAATTCATTTGCCTTGAGTAGTAATACCAAAATATATTAAACTATCCCTTTACGCTCAGAAAAGATCGCTATTGGGATCGCTTGAGTTCTTAGCCCAACAAATAGCGTTCGTTTCTTAAGTCTTTTGTTTTGCTCGAGCGCAAATTAACTTCAGGGAAAAGATCATTTAAAGAATAGTTGAATAAACAACAACACAATACTCTCCCAACAAAATTAGGGATTTCAAAGTATTTTGACCAACTTTGTACAATATTGATAAGCGATAAAAATTCATGTTAGGTGTAATTCATTTGCCTGTTGAGTAGTAATACCAAAATATATTAAACTATCCCCTTTACGCTCTAAACAGATCGCTTCGGGATCGCTTGAGTTCTTAGCCCAACAAATAGCGTTCGTTTCTTAAGTCTTTTGTTTTGCTTGTGAGCAAATGAACCTAAGGGCAAAGATCATTTATAGAATAGTTTGACTAAACAACAACAAAATACTCTCCCAACAAAATTAGAGATTTCAAGGCATTTTGACCAACTTTTAACAATATTGATAAGCGTTAAATGTAATTCATTTGCCTGTTGAGCAGTTTAACATGACTTGACAAAATAAATTGAAAATCGAATTTTGTATAGATTTTGTACGGTAAATCCTCCATCTGAAGCGAAAAACAATGAGCTCTTCAATATTTCTAAAGATTTCTTTAGGTTCATATTTAAAACTAGGCATTTGAATTGCCTGAAAAAGCCGTAAAATCACAGACGTCCAAAACGAAGTTAGGAACGTCCCCCAAAACGTAAAAGAATCATATTTATTATTTTAACATTTCCACAGAGATAAACATCTTTATTATGTTTTTTTGCTGTTGTTGTTGTTCTGTTGTCTTCATCGCTCCTTATGGCGCACATGCCATTCGTTTGGCGTTTTGTTTTTTTTTTTTGGCCAAAGTCATCGTTTAACATAAACTACTGTGTATATGTTGCGGTTGACTTATCTGACTGGCGTTTAGGTTGTTAAGCCCCCCGAATTTTTTGCGTTTGCGTTCAATAGGTAGTTTGAGGCCTCAACACGCTACCTCTATCGCAGAGCAGCAGTAGACAGTGTTAACATTTGGTGTATAAAAAATTGCCTTAACTCACACCATTAGTTAGTTCATATTTTTATTTTGAAGCAAAAATCTGCGATTTTGCTTTTACTCGTTATGGCTGGGCCTCCGTTAAATTATTGAATGTGAAGTTTAATAAGTTTATGGCATTTTTATGTTCATTTGGAATTTTCAAAGGAAAGGCGTAAGAGCAGATGTGGAGGGAAAGCAGGGGATGGCGGTTCTGTTTTAAGGTGTGATTTATGAGTATTATTTTTAAATGACTTTATGGAGGATCATAAAATTTGGTTTTAAGCTAATTGCCTTTAAAACGTCTCTTTCTTAATGTAATAATTATTTATATGTGGGAATTTACAAAAAAACAGGTTAGTTGCTTTACTGCAAAAGTTGTAAAAATTCTCAGCAATTATTTGTTACAATTTTCTTATCGACAGGTTTCATCTATTTGGTTAGGGAAAAAGAGATATGCTCTTGTCAGTGACACTTGTAACATTTTCCAAAAATAAGTCACAAATGTCTGCAACTGAAGATAATGAATTTGCTGTTTAATAGCAGAAATTCGGCAAAAAAAACGTAGTTTTAAAAACGATGTAGTAGTTAAGGTACAGTGAGGGGAAAGATTAGCAAAGCATAATAAAAATTCATCTCAGATTCGCTCAAGTACACTAACACACACAGGGTTTTCCAATAAGAGTGATATGATTTCTTTGAAAAAAAAACACGCTTATTGTTAAGGAAATTTAAAAGTTTTTTATTTAATGTGAAGTACAATCGATACAATTAAGTTCTAAATAAAACGTCATGCAAATGGCCTCCACGACTTCTTCTGCAGGATAGAATTCGATAAACCCAATTTTCGAGCACTTTTTCCACTAAATCAAGTCGTATGTCATGAATGGCACGTTAAATATTGACTTGTAAAGCACAAGAAATAGTGTAATGGTGTTAAATCACAACTTCTTGGAGGCCATTCAATATCACAATTTCTTGAAATAATCGAATCTGCAAAATTTTCTCGCAACAATTCTATTGTTTCATTTGTTGTGTGGCACGAAGCCACAATCGGTCAATGGCAAAAAGATAGCTCTTAACAAGAGCTAAAATATTGCTCATGGGTGTCAAGGTCGAAGGTCGACAGGAAAGTGTTTTTTTTTTTGATTTAAGAAAAATTAACATAGCATCATTTTCAAATGTGAACGGAAAGTTTATTTTTGATCTAGCTCCATAACGGTACGTCGGATCGGGAATCGGTCATGGCAAAAAGATAGCTCTTAACGAGAGCTGAAATATTACTCGTGGGTGTCAAGGTCGTAGGTCGACTGGAAAGTGTTTTTTTTGGGATTTAAAAAAAATGGACTTAGCAAACAAGTTGCAATTGGAGAAAGATTATTTTGATAATAAAACTGAATAATTTGTAAACGTTGTCCTAGCGTATATATCTCTCTCCATGATGAAATGGTATACACTACTGAATACAATGAAAAACAAATGACAGATCATGACATATTACGTCACTTCAAAATCATATCATCCCTATTGGAAGACCCGTTATATGAAGATGTAAGAAAATTGCATGTGTTTGAGGTTTAATTAGGAATTTAACTAGCAGAGACCCCAACCACTCACAGAGCTCTGTAAATGATTTCACAGAGCTGTTCTCAGAAGTTAGCATATATACTCGTACTTGGAGGAATTGCGTCTCACTGTGACCACAAGGAATATTATATCCGGCATTGTTGTATACCGCTTCTTAAGAGCAATGTTAAAGCGGAGTGCCCAAAAATCAAACAGAATTTAGAAAAAAAATTTTAGAACTTTTTTCTTGTTCTATTTTTTTTTTGCCAGTGGACGCAATTCCACTGACCACTATGACCACATGGAACATTCTATCTGACACTGCTGCAAACTCTTGGAAATCTCTTTCTTAGAGCTATCTAAATGCGTAATCAGAGTATACAAAAACCATCCAGAATTTACAATTAAATCCGATTACTTTTTTCTCCAGAATTTGAATGAAGTGCGTCCACTGGTCACTGTGGCCACATGGCCCGTTCTATCTGACTTTGCTGCATACTCATGGAAAGCTCTCCCTAGGTACTATCCAAATGCGTGGTCGTAGTATCCAAAAACCATCCATAATTTACGAAAAATCTTACAAACTGTTTCTCTGGAATTTGGATGAAGTGCGTCCTCTGCCCACTGTGGCCATAGTGCACATTCTATCTGACTTTGCTGCATACCCCTTGAAAGCTCTTTCTTAGGGCAATATAAATGCGTAATCAGATTATCGAAAAATCATTCTGAATTTATGCAATAATTATAACATTTCGTCCCTGGAACATTCTATCTGTCATTGGTACATACTCCTGGAAAGTCCTTTCTCAGGTCTATAGACATACGTAATCAGAGTATTCAAAAATCATTCAAAATGTATTAAATGTCCTTATTTTAAGGACTAAAACATCTTGAGAGCAAATCTTCTGATTTTTTATAAAAATCGTTATAAAAAAAACGGCAGATTTTTCCCGGAATTTAGAAAATTTTATTCTGCACACTAATAGAAAAAATTAAATTTTCTGTAGATATTTCGTTTACGTCCTCAAAAATGTACAACAAATATCTCGTTTTCTTTTTTATACCCTCCACCATAGGATGGGGGTATATTCACTTTGTCACTCCGTTTGTAACACCTCAAATATTGATCTGAGATCCCATAAAGTACATATCGCTCACTTACTTCAAGAGTGTCATAACTCAACATTTAAAATTTTTGAGGTTGCCTTACAGAAATGCTAATTTTGCAAATATCCATAAATTAATCTCAACGAAAGTTAGTTTATAAGTAAACAATTATATTTCGGATTATTCCATCTTTTTATTCGTCATATTTCATGTTATTTATTTTTTATACGGACTTAAAGTTACACATCCTGACAATTTTTAATTTTGAGTTATGACACTCTTGAAGTAAGTGAGCGATATGTATATTCTTAATTGTCGTAAAATTCTTATACGATTAAACCATGTCCGTCCGTCTGTTGTAATCGCGCTACAGTCCGTAATAATAGAGATAGGTTGATCAAATTTGGTAGATATACTTCTTATAGTTGCAGGTCATTCGGGATTGCAAATGGACCATATCGGTCAATGTTTTGATATAACTCCCCTATAGAGGTCGCTCCAAAATACGGGTTTTGAGGCACATTTTCCACATTTTTAAAGCAATTTCGCTGAATTTTTGCAATTTGTATTCTATTTTGACTAGAATTCATCACTGTAAAAATTTTGCAAATCGGCTCATATTTTGTTATAGTCACCCTATAGAGGTCGCTGCAAAATAGGCTTATTTAAATCATAAATACCACATTTTCTAAGCATTTTAAGCGAATCTTTGCAGTTTGTGTTTTATTTAGACAAGAATTCATCGCAGTAAACATTTTTTAAATCAGTTCATATTTTGTTGTAGTCCACCTATAGATGTCGCTCCCAAAAATGCTTGTATAAGTCATAAACACCACATTTTCTAAGCAATTTAGCTGACACTTTGCTGTTTGTATTCTATTTTGGCAAGAATTCATCTCAAAAAATTTAGTCAGTTTATATTTTGTTGTATGTAGTCCCCGTAAGCCATAAATATCACATTTTTCAGGTGAAGAGTTTGGCTAAAGAATTTGGGGCCTAAAATTTGGCTAAAAATTGCAGCGTTCATTTTTTTAATATTTGCTTCAACAAAAAGGATGGTTTGAAGATTTGCTCCATATCCAAAGATTTTTCCAGTAATAGAATTGAATGCAATCCATGGTGGAGGGTATATAAAATTCGTCTTAACGAACATGTTTTTTACTTGTTTTTTATTATAACTCGCAAATCTTCTGATTTTTTACAAAATGTATGATAGAAAAACAGCAGATTTTTTACAATAATTTAGAAAATTGTACTCTGTACTCCATTAGAAAATAAAATTTAATTTTCTATAGATATTTCTGTAATCGAAGAATGTTTAGGGTCTTAAAAATTTACCACAAAAATTTTGAATTTTTTTACTATTAAAGCATATAATAATAATAATGTAGCTCTTTATTATGACCTATAGCTTACTAATATTATTTCAAATTAAGAGCTTAAATACAAACCTGGAAACGAGATTATTATGATACTCTTTTTTTATACAAACAATAATTCCCTTCTTTTTAAAAAGTCATCTACATTTAAAAAATACGAAAAAAAAACTTTATCACTTGGCACCTTGCATGATTGTTCCCACCAATCAGACGGAAAAAAAATGTGGACAAAAATTACCAAAAAGTCCTCCAGAAACAATCTACACAACCATTAAAATTTGCCAAATAATAACAAATACCAACTAAAATACTCGGCAGAAAATGATTAAAATCACAATTGACATTAAAAACTAAATGTTTTTTATTGTTGTTGGGGCAGAAAAAAAACTCACACAAAAAACAACAACAATAACCGAATCATTTACAATGCTAAACAATATCGAACACAATTGCAAAAAAACCGAGAAATTCGAAACAAAAAACAACCGAAACGACAAAACAGTTAAACAAGCTAGACAGACGACGACGGATGGACGGACATAGCCACAGACGGACGGACGGACGGAAGGATGGACGGACAGTGCAGCTAAAAATCGCTTGCAGGTGCAAGCTTTTATTAGAATTTTTGTCTGATTTCCAGCGTTTTTCTGCCGATTTTTACCATTTTTTGTTGTTGTTGCCATTCATTCATTTACTCTGATGATGCTTTTGTTAGCCAAAACAAAACTGAAACAACTAAAACTGCAAAAACACACACAAAAAAAAAATTATTTTTTAAAGGGCATTTCAAATGGCAATAATTTAGATTGAGAACAGCAAATCAAGTGATGGCGAGAATGCTAAATGGAATTAAATGAAAATTGCAATTTTTTTTCTGTTTTCATAAAACTGAAATGCTTTAAATTATTAGAAATTTAATGGAAACCTTGTTGTTTATTGCTATTTTTCTTTGAAATTATTTAGAAAAATATATATAGCCAATGGATTGCAATGACGATAAAACCAGTGGCGGCATTCTTCGTAGCGCAGCAGCCATCAGTTACACTTTGATAGTCAATCACGTTTGTATTTTAATTGACAACATTTTTGTTGCCAACTTCAAACGAAACACATCGCATAAAACCTCTTTTAAAGTTGAGCTCATCAATCAATGATTTAGTGATGATGCTGATGCTGATGAGATGAGCTTTGGTTTAATGATTATACTATTCCAACATATAAAAGCAGGTAATGGAAACAATAAAGACGAGCTACACTTTGAGAAAAAATGTGGTGAAATTATCACAAACAAGGGAGTCTCTCTTTTATGATATCTTTCTATTAACATATGTTGGGAAATAGAATATGCGACGATTTTGAAGCCGAAATCTTTGAAATACACTTTTTATCAATAAAAAGTTTTTTCAAAATCATCATATATTAAGTCATATAAATAGTGACAATTTTCTGGTGGTATCTTAGATAAGACACCAACCATGTTTTCTCTATAAATCCAGGAGACCATTCTCTGTAGATCCTGTTTTCTCTATAAATATCCTAGACAGCAACAGGGAAATTCTCGCTCAATCAATAACGACATATTTCTCTCCAAGTCTTTTCGTCCAACCATAAATCGTCTCTTTGTAGCCTTCAGTGAAGAACTATGGTCTTTTCCGCGTGTACATTTCGCTCAACAACCGTGATCTTCTCCTCCCGATACACCTGTCACCAACTGTGAACTTTCCTGAATATACGGAACGTCTTATATATCCAAGACACCAACCGGGGAATTATCCTGCAGTCAATCCAGACATATCTGTCACAAAGTCTTTCGGTCCAACCATAACACTTCTATGTCTAGTCTTCAGTGAACAACTGCGGTTATCTCCTTCGTACCCTTTGAGTACCTTTCCTTCAAAAACAGTGATCTTCTGTGCCCGATACAACAGTCACCAACTGTAGACTTTCCTGTATATGCGCCAATCTTCGATATGCAAAACACCAACCAGGGAATTCTCCCGTAATCAATTCAGGCATATCTATCACCAAGTCATTCGGTCTAACCATCAGTCATCTATGTCTGGCCTTCAGTGTAGAACTGTGGTGTTATCTCATACCTTTCGGTCAACAAGCGTGATCTTCTCTTTGCGACTCAACAGTAACCAACTGTAGACATTCCTGAAAATTCGAAAAGTCTTTTATATCCAAGACACCCTCTGGGGAATTCTCTCGTAATCCTTCCAATAATATCGGTCACCAAATCTTTTGGTCTAGTCATCTGTGGACACTACAGTCTTCTATGTGTAGCCATCACTGAACAAGTATTGAACTTTTCAGCGTACCTTTCGGTCAACAACCGTAATTTTCTGTTTCCGTTACAACAGTCCGCAACTGTTGTGATCTTTCCTGTATATCCGCCAGCCCTCCATATCCAATATAACAACCGTAGAATTCTCTCTGAATCCATTCAGATATTTCCGTCATCAAGACATTCGGTTCAGCCATCTGTGGAAACTTCCGTCTTAGTGAACAACTGTGATCAGCGAACCTTTCGGACTTTGGACATCCCTATATATCCACCAGTCTTTTTTCCAGACATGAAAAATGTGATGTTTTCTTGATACCTTCCGCAAAACAACAGTAATTTTTTCTTAACAATATTCTTGCTAAACGACAGTGGCCTTTTTTAGCGATACATTAATTGGTGTTCCTGTAGCTCTCTTACCCTATATCATTGGTCTTCTCTGTTGATCATTCCGTTAATCTTCATGAAGATCCGGTAACAATCCTAAGTCTCCTGTATTGTTTCGCCCATTAGTCTTTAGTGTGGATTAATTTCTTTCTATCTATGCGTCTTCCTGTAGATCCATCACTTCCATTGCCTTATGTCATCTACCGATTCGTCACTAACCAACCGTGTTATTTTCTTTCTATCCCTTAGTCTTCCTGTAGATCCCTTGATCTTTAACCAATCCATTGCTCTTTTTGAATAACAGTGATCTTCTTTGCCGATCCATTCATTATCCTTCCTGTTGATATCTATCTCAATAACTTTGATCTTCTCCGTCGATCTATCCGTTGGTCTTCACGAAGATTCATGGGTAACAATCCGTATTGTCCTTTGTCGATTCATCCACTAATCTTTTTGTAAATTAAGTGCATTCTATTCATTAGTTTATCTGAATAACAGTGGTCTTCTTTGCCTATCCATCCATTAGTCTTCCTGAAGATCAATAGGCAGCGATCCTTTGTCGATTCATCCATTATGTTTCCTGCAGATCCTTATCCCAGTAACATTGGTATTTTCAGTCGATCAATATTTAACGATTCGTATATCAGTAAACTCACACATTCTGATGTAGATTCATCAGTAAACAACCATGGTATTCTCTAACGGTCCTTTCATTCCTCTTTCTGCTGATTCATCACCCATTCTGTAGCTCTTTATTCCGATAACCGGTCTTCTCTGTTGATCAACCTATATGTCTTCATGGAGATCCATGGATAACGATCTGTATGTCGGAAATTACACGTTCTGCTGTAGGTTCATCGGTAAACGTCCGTGGTCTTCTCTAACGATCCTTTCATTAGCCTTTATGCAGATCCATCAGTCACCCATTTGCCAGCTATCAAGCTTGATCTTTCAGTAAACAACCGTGGTCTTCTCTGTAGATACATACATTAGACTTCCTGAAGATCCATTGGTAACGATCCGCCTCTTTGTAAATTTATCCATTAGTCTTTCTGTATATACCTCTGCCAACAACTGTGGCCTTCCTGAAGATATTTTGGCAACGATCCGTAGGCTTCTTTGGAGATTCATCTATTAGTCACTCTGTATATATAACGATATACACCCGTAGCCTTCTTTAACGACCCATCTTCCTGTAAATCAATCAGTCATCCATTTTCTACCAACCACGTTCGATTTATCAGTCTATAACAAGTGATCTTCTTTGCAGATCCATAGATAACGATCAGTCTCTTTGTCGATTCATCCATTAGTCTTCCTGTAGATCCGCCACTTAACATATCTGGTATTACCTGTCAAACTATACATTGGTCTTCCTCTAGATCTATTGGAAAAGACCAATACCTCCTTTGTCGGTTCATCCATTAATACTTCTGTAGATCTATAGCCTTGTTTTACGACCAATTCATTAGTATTTCTGCAGATCAATCAGCCATCCTTTTGTCACCAATATACATCGAGTCATCAGTCAATAACCGATATCTTCTCTGCCTATCCATCTATTTGCTTTCTTGAAGATCCATAGGTAACGGTCCGTCTCTTTCCCGATTCATCCATTAGTGTTCTTTAAGATCCTTCTGTAAGCAACTGCGATCTTCCCCATCAAACAATCCATTAGTCTTCCTGTAAATAATTGGTACCGATCCACTGCCTCCTTTGTCGATTCTTCTTATACATAGATCTATCGATATGCAACTGTGGCCTTTTCTAACATCTCATCCATTTGCCAACAGTGCTATTCTATGCAGATCCGTACATTAATCTTCATGACGATCCATATGTAACGGTCCGAATCTTTATAGATTCATCTATTAGTCTTCCTGTAGATCCTTCTCTCAACAACTGCGGTCTTCCCCGTCAAACATTCCATTAGTCCTCCTGTGGATAATTGGTACCGATCCACTGTCTCCTTTGTCGATTCTTCTTATAGATCTATCAATATGCAACCGTGGCTTTCTCTAACATCTCATCCACCAGTAATCCATTTGCCATCACCCATGTCCGATGTATTAGTCAAAAACAGTGCTATTCTTTGCAGATCCGTACATTAATCTTCCTGAAGATCCATATGTAACGGTCCGTATCGTTAAAGATTCATCTATCAGTCTACCTGTACATCCTTCTCTCAACAACTGCAGTCTTCCTCGTCGAACATTCCTGTAGATAGTTGGTAACAATCCACTGTGTCTTTTCATATAGTCATTCATGTGTCATTCATATAGATCTATTGACATGTACCCGTGGTCCTCAGTAATATCCCATTCATTAGTCTGCAAACCCATCTATCATTCATTCGCCAACAATCAAGGTCGATTTATCATCAATAACAGTAGTCTTCTCTGCAAATCCATTCATTAGTATTCCTAAAGATCCATAGGTAATGACCCGTCTCTTGATCGATTCATCCATCAGTCCTCCTGTAGATCCCTCTTACAACAAATCTTGTTATCCCTGTCAAAAAATCTTCATGTAGACCTAGTAGTAACGATTCGAAGTTACCTTTGTCGTTACATCCATAAGTCCTTATGTAGATATATTGATATTCCACCGCGATCTTCTGTAAAGATCCAATCATCTATTTGCTATCAATCAAAATCGATACATCAGTCAATAACTGTGGTATTCTCTGTAGATCCGGTCTCGTTGTCGTTTAAATCGGTCAGTCCTCCCATACATCCCTCCCTAACAACGGTGGTCTTCCCACCAAACAATCCGTTAGTGTTCCTCTAGATATATTGGTAACGATCCACTGTCTCCTTCGCCGATTCATACATTGGTCTTCCTATACATATATATATTGATATGCAACGTGGTCTTCTCTAACAATCCATCCCTTAGTCTTCCTGCAGATCAGTCAGTCATCCATCCCTTAGTCTTCCCGTAGATCCGACTGCCAACAATTGTTTTACTGTAAAACAATCCATTAGTCTTCCGAGACCTATTGTTTACGATCCGAAGTCTCCTTCGTCGTTTCATCCATTATTACTTCTGTAGACAAATCGATATACAACCGTAGCTTTCTTCAACAACCCATCCACTAGACTTCCTGCAGATCCATCAGTCATCCGTCAAATCGATCCATCAGTCAATAACAGGTTATTCTCAGCAGATCCATCCATTAGTCTTACTGCATATCCCTTTCTCAATAAGCGTGGTCTGCCCTATCAAACAAACCATCAATCTTCCTCCAGATCTACATATTGGTACCGATTTGTCGATTCATCCACAAACCCTTCTGTAGATCTATCGATCAACAACCTGGCTCTTCTCTAATACGTTTTCCTACGGATCAATCAGTCATTCATTTGCCAACAAAAAACTCGATTTTCAGGCAATAACCGATGTTTAAATTATTAGGACGTATTTGGCGTCAAGTCTTTAACATACGTATATTTCTTCCTCAGTGTATTTTCTTTGACTGCCTTCGTATTAAAAATAGGGTATTTTCTTAGAAAAATAGAATAAGCTCTTGCCATTCTTAATCACTTATATGTAAATATTGATTTGAATATTTCTCTATGTTTCTACTTAATTATATTCCAAACGGAAATAATAATTTGAAGGTTACATGCCATTGTTAATACATTGTAGCTTTATTATAACTTATTTTTAATAATACTTACATTATTGATGCAAATGCAAATCGCAGAGATTTGCTAGTAAATTAATCTTCACATGTGTAAGCATTTAATAATGAGTAAAATTTGCATTAATGTGTAATAAAAATAAAACATAGCTATGTACTAATTGATATTTGTTTATTTGTATGATTATTTATTTATTTTTTATTTTTCTCTATAATTTCAGAGCATATCGGTTCTTGGCCTGGCCTGTGTTTACGCTCAAATAGCACCTGGTTCAAATCAATATTTACCGCCTAAACAAAATGGTTATGATTATCCAGGACCACAAAAGCCATTCGTAAGTACCAGAAAATATATTCAAAGAGCAAAACATATATCAGAAATAGGAAGGTGACTCAAATTAAAAAAAAATAATCATTACAATTTTGTGCTCGTCGATTATGGTTGCGGTGACCATGGCTGGTTAGGATGGCTCCTCATTTCATCAGAGCGTAAATTAGTGTCTTATGACATCGACTGGGTGACTATAGTCCTGCTCTGCCTTTCCTTCTATTCGTTTTAAATAAAGAAACAATTCCAAATCCCATTAACTTCAATTCCTCAATTTCCTACCAATTTTTTTCTTTGAACATTCACCTCGTGCCAATTAAAACCTCCTTAATTTCGTGAAAGTCAATTTTTGAACATAATAATTATAAATCAATATCATTTGCCGTCGAAACACTAAATGTTGCAACTTAAATTGGTAAACTCCTAATTTATTTAGTTTTTTTCTGCAAAACATTTTATTAAAATGAAACTAGTAATTACTTAAATAACCATAAAACACTATTTAAAAAAAAACACTCACATAGAGAAAAATGTGAAGACAAACATCATGTTGAATAACACCAACAAACCGAAAAATACATAACCACACCAAATGAACGAAGTGGAATAAAATGTTTCTGTTGCTGACTGACTGAGTCACTGACTGGCTGACTTTCATGTACTACTGTTAACCTATTTGTTTGTTGTATGTCAGCAAATGCAGCAATAGTCTGTCAGCCACATGCAATTGAAATTATAATAACAAGAAGAGAAGGAACTCTTAATAGGTTAAGTCGAATTAGATATTCCCTTCAATGACAGAATGCATTGACGGTGTTCGTAACGGAGTTAGCAACTAAGTCATCGTTCAGATCAGAAGAGTCATAAGCCCCCAACTTTGGCCTTTTTTGTGGATATCTGTTTGCATCCATCGTCCCATATATCCATATCTGTCTCTTGAGTCCTACCTATACAAGTCAAGTGGTCTTCGCTATAGATCCCAGACATCAACCCTGTTCCTCTGTATAGAACCCTGATATCAGACCAACTTCTCTCCATATATTAAAGCCACTAAACGTTGTCCGCTCTAAGATCGAAGTCATCAAACGTAGTCCTTCTGCCTATACGCGTATTTCCATCAACAACCTAGCTTTTTTTATGTAGTCCCATTTTTCCCATCCGGTCTTCAATCTATGATTCTATTAAAAAACTCTCTACTGTCTTTGGTCCACAACCGTGGTCTTTTCTGTGAATTCATCGGTAACCTATCGAGGTATTCTCTGCCTATCTATAGGTAACCAATTCTGATCTGCTCTGTCCATCCAGAGTTTCTGTACATACAACGCTACCAATCTTTGTCTTTCTTTTAAATCAATTGGTCCTTCAGAAAATTCATAGGTAACGAAATATGGTCAAGAACCGTGATCTTGTCTGTGAATCCATCGGTAACCCATCGTGGTATTCTACGTATATCTATAGGTAACCAATTGCGATCCTCTCTATTCATCCAAAGATCCTATGTATCCATCGCCACCATTCTTTCAATCAATCCATTTGTCTCCCTGGAGATTCATCATTAACCAAATATTATATCCTCTGTCGATCTATAGGTTTTCCTGCAGATTCCTTCCTCAATATGCATCCATTAGTCTCCTTATACCCGTTGTCTTCTCTGTCAATCCATGGCATTCATTCCTGAACACGACCCATCGATATACAACCATTGCAATCTCTGGTCTACCTATTAGTCTTTAATCGGAAAACAACGGTAGTTTTCTCTGTCTATCCATTGCATACACTAGTCTTCTTGATGGCGGACCCATCCGTTTCCAGCCATTTTCATCTCTATCTATACATAGCTAACCAATAATCGGTCAATTCATAGGTAACAAATCGTATTTCTTTCTATTGATCCAATAATCTTTCTTAATATTCAACGACCACCATCCATGATAACCTCAGTTGATCCATCCATTAAACCAATCGGTACACAACAGTACCGTAAATCCTCCCATAGGTTAATCAGTCTTCCTGGAGATTTATCGGTAACCAATAGTGGTCTTTTCTACCGATCCATTATACGAGTACTTCTCTGTTTATTCATCCATCAGCCTTCCTGAAGATATATTGTTAACCAATTTAGCCCAAAGCATAGTCGATACATCGGTAAGAATGCGTGTCGAAATCTCTTAAAATACTTGTACATTGGTTCACAAACGATATCTACTCTTTAGATTTATCGAATTCCCTGTAGATCCATAGCGCAACAACTGTGATTTTCTCTATCAATGCATAAATATATTAGACTTTCTGCAGGTCCGAAGCTCAACAACGGCGGTATATACATCTCTGTGTCTTCGTCCATCGGTCTTCCTGAAGATATATCGTTAACCAATTTAGCCAATAAAGATCAACCCTGTCAATCCATAGGTAATCAATCATGGTCATATCTGTCGATCCATTTGACTTTCTGAAAATTCACCTATAACCAAACTTGGTTGATCTATTCATATTCCAATTCAGTCTTCTTATAGTATCACCATGGTCAGTTCTAGGAATCTACCAATCAGTCTTCCTGTAGATTCATCGATAACCATCGATCGTCTTTACCGATGGATAAGACTTATCTGTTAGCCATCCTGCAGCTACACCGTTAACCAATCCCATAGTATTCCTGTAGATCTCTATTTTCTTTTCAAATAATCTATCTATCAATACACCTACTAGTCTTCATGCAGATCCGTAGCTTATCAACGACAGTCTACATACTTGATCCATCTCTTAGTCTTCCAGCATATCCAATCTTAACCGACCATCTTCAGTTACTCATATTTGTTACCAATCGTGGTCAATCCATCGGTAATCCGTAAACAATCGTACTGTAACTCTGCTTAAAGACTCATCAACCATGATCATCTCCGTCGATTCACTAATAAGTCTTCCTGCAGATTCATCGATAACTCATCGTGATCTTCTCAACCGATCTATTGAACTTGTCTGTTGATTCATCAATTTGCCTTCCTGCAGATACTTGTTTAACCAATTTATCCCCAATCATGGTTGATGGGTAAAGATGCATATCGAAATCACTATTCTTCCTGCGATCCGTAGCTCAAAAAATGGTCCGTCTATCGCAGTGATCTTTTTTGTTTGCCCCTCAGTCACAAACCGTGATCTTATAGATCCACTAATAAAAATGTTGTGATCTCTCTTCATTGAATCTGTAACCAATTCTTATATTTTCCATAGATCCGTCAGATGCTAATCTTAGTATTCTTCTCAGATCCATTAACCTCTCATCGTGGTCTTCTTGGAAGGTCCATCAGTAACCATTCCTGACCCTCTAAGTACACCTATCATTCACCAATACTGACAGGCAAGATGCATTCATTACTTACAAATCCTGACCATTAAGGAATATCCTTCAGTTACCAATACTGATGCTTTACGCATTTTATCTCTACTTATGTTACAATCCGCGGTCTTCTCTGTAAAAAAAACATTTGCTCATTGAAGTATTCTCTGTAGATCTCTCAATCACCAGTAGTCTTCCTGCAGATCCGTAGCTCAATAACCATATTCATCTTCCATAGCCATCCATAGCTCAACAATCGTGCTCTTCTCTATCAATATCATCAATACAAGTCCTCCTGTAGATCCGTAGCTCAACAACCGCAGTATCCTTTGTTGATAATCCGTTAGTCTTGCTGAAGATCCAAACATAACCTTCTCCATTGTTAGATTAGCCATGTTTACCAATCGTGGTCCATCTATCCGTAGTTTTCTCAGTTGATCCATCAGTCAACTATGACCTTCTCGATCAGTCTCCAACCATGGTCTTCTCAGCCGATCCACTGGTCATCCATATTTCCATTGCTAAGCAATAAAGGTACTATCTATCAACTCATCAGTAAGTAACCGTGATCTTATCTTCTTCTGATTCCAAGCACAATCGGTCCATCGGTCTTCCTATAAATCCCTAGCTTAACAACTGTTAATTCATTGCTCATTTACTTGATTCTCTATACAAACCAATGGCCTTCATATAAAACTCTAGTTAGCAACCTAAAATCCGCCTGTCACTATCCTTGTGTTCTCCATTGATCCATCTATCAAGTAGGTCTTCGGATAATTATCCGGCAGCCACCTTCCTTAAAATGTATAAGGTATAATTGCCAGTCCACGTGTTGTAATCTGGCATATCGGTTCATTACCCAAAATCTTCTCTCCGTAAGATTCTCGTCACTTATGGTATTCACGATTCCCAACATCTGTCAGCATTAGTCGTTTTCTTTCTGCAGTCGCCTTGAGATTATCTGAACGGTTTAAACTGATACCCTTTAATGGAGTTTTTTTTCGCTTATTTTAAAATATTAGAAAAATATTTGATGAAGCAAGTCTAAAGTGTCACAAACCATATGAAAAAATTAAGTATACCGAAGTCAACAAACACAAAGTTAACCTATAAAACACGTGAATTGTATTCACCTATTTTTCCATATTCCTCCTCTTCTTCTTCAACTACTTGTTCCTGTGGTGCATGCTCGAGCTAAATATTAATGACATGACGATGATGATGATGATGATGACTGTGGCTACGATGATGGGAAGGTGGGGCGGACGAACGGTTGGGTGGATGCAATGGTCTATTGTATTCTGTTTGGCTGACTCCGGCTGAAGTTGAGTGAATTACAATGCCCCATAGAAAACGAAACATTCAAACATCCTAATGAACAGAAAAGAAGAGGAAACACTGCATCCAACCAACAAACACAAAACATTTTGTTGTGTTTCTCCTTCAGCCAGCTCTACAGTTCCTTCTCCCAGCACATTTTGTATAGGTTACTGGAACGAAAAGTGAATTTGTAACGCTTTTCTGTGCCACTCAACCACATAGAAAACGAACGTGTTACAGCAGCCTAAATTGAGGTAAAGGAGGAAATTGGAGGCAAAGAGCAAGAGAAGCTTCCAGTGAAGCTGAAGTAGGTGTTGGGGTGTTAAGTGCAAGCAATGGATGAAAATGCAAAAATATTAAATTACCAACAATCGTAAAAACAACAGACGAAAGGAACGAAGCAAATAGCACACACTCACCGCAATAAAAACCCTCATCGTCATAGTTCTCATCATCATCAGCATCATCATCACCATCATCTCATGCTCAGCATGAAAGGCAACAGCATAAAGGCATTGGGTGTTTGTTGCACTTTAACATCCCAAACCAGTGAACGACGACTGGAAGCTAAAACCAACCGGCCGACCGACAGACTGACTGGCTGACTTACTCTTTGACTGCTGCTTAAGGTGTTGCAAGTCATTTGTATTTTATGGGGCATGCAACTTCATTAAACTCAACTTTAACAACAACAAAAACATTCGTATAAACAAATTCAGTGGAACAATTGAATTTCGATTTTTCTCGATAGTTACAAAATTTCGTGCTCTTCAATCGTATGTTACCATGGAATAACGATGATTTTGCATGGATGAACTGTAAAACATGATTTTGATCCTTAAATCGCACAAAAGACCTTTTTTGCTGAAATTCGGTTGAGGATCATCACGAGACAACCAGTGATGATTACAAATGATCCAGGTTTTGCCATCTCATCGTTTAGTAAGTGTTTAACAAGGAACACGATTCGATTAAACACTTAGGATTTGTATTCAAATTGATTTTATTGTTTTCTTTGGTGATTAAAAACGTTTGATAGTCGTGAAGACTTTAAACTTCTTCGTTGTATGTTTTGTTAACTTTGTAACAAGAAAATATTTGTTCAAAATGTAGGGACAAATATGGTTATTAGATTCAAGAAGATGTATAAAACATTTGATACTAGTTTTTGGGGTTAAAGGATTAAGGAACTATCACACTGGACAGCAACAACTCTGTCTCTAGACATCAATCTCGGGCTTCCTTTCGGTCATCAGCAAAAACATTCCTGCCTAGCTATGTTATCACCAATCATGGTTTTATCTATGTTCCCTTCGGTAATAGACCGTAAGCTTCAGCACCCATCCAACGGTAACAAACAGTAGTCTTCTCGGCCTCTCATCGGTCATGATATTCCCATGCCCATCTCATGTTCATCGATAGCGGTCTTCTTGGACCATCCATTGGAGAGATCGTCGATGTATTGGTATCGGTCTCCTCTACAGACCCCTCAGTTACAACTAGAGATCAACCAACAAAAATTTTAGCATCTCTGTTGATTAATCAATTATTAATCCTGGTCCTCTAGTTAGATCCTTCAGACACTAATCGTAGTCTTCTTGGTATGTCCATCAGCCACCAATCCTGTGCATTCATTAGTCACCATTCCGGACCTTCTAGTTACATCCATTGTTCACCAAACGTCTTCACCTTCGCAGATCCATCAATTACCAATCATGGCGTTCTCTGTAAAAAATCACCAACTCAAGTACCAATAGTGGTATTCTCGGTAGATCGGAGGAGGTAAATTAAATAACCGTGGTAGATCCTTCAAGCACCAATCGTGGTACTCTCTATATCCAACAATTCTCGGTAGAACCCTCAATAGGCAATTGCGTTTTTTTCGGTAGATCTCTCAATCACCAATAGTGGTATTTCCTTATATCAATCCACCAACAACTGGTATTCTCTGTAGACATCTCAATAGTAGTATTCTCGGTAGATCCCTTACTCACCAATGTATTATGTGTATATTTTACTATTACCACCGTAGTGTTCTCTGCAGATCCTTCAATCACCAATAGTGTTATTCACTGTGGATCCCGCAATTACCAATGGTATTCTCTCAATCACCAATCGTGATATTCTCTCAATTACCAATCTTGATCTTCTCTGTAACAACAATCACTTCGTGGATCCCTCAATCACAAATCGGGGTATTCTCTGCAGATCCTTTAACCACAGATCGTTGTGTTCGCTGTAGATCCTTCGGTAACCAATCGTGGTATTCTCGATAGATCACTCAATCACAAATCGTTGCACTGTCGGTAGATCTCTCAAAAACCAAATGTGGTATTCTTAGTAGATCCGTCAATAACCAATCATGGTATTCTTGGTAGATCCCTCAATCACCAATAGTGGTATTCTCTGTAGATCCCTCAGCAGCCAATCGTGGAATTCTCCGCAGATTCCTCAATGACAAGTCTTGGTATTCTTTCAATCACCAATCGTAGTATTTTCGGTAGATCCCCCAATCACCAATCGTGATATTCTCTTTAGATCCCTCCATAGATTCCTCAATCACAAGTCGTGGTATTCTCTAAATCATCAATCATGATCTTTTCTTCAAATCCAATAATCTCTCATCGCGAAATTCTCTGAGGATCCTCCAATCATCAATCGTGGTTTACTATGTAAATCCCTTAACCAACAATTGTGAAATTCTCAGTAGATTCCCCAATTGGCAATAGTGTTTTTTTCGAAAGATCTTTCAGTCACCAACCATTGTATTCCCTGTAGAAGTCTCGGTAGATCTTCCAATGGCCAATAGTGAAATTCTCGGTAATTCGCTCAATCGTTAAACGTGGTAAGATCACTCAATCACCAATCGTGGTGTTCTCGATAGATATCTCAATAACCTAGGATTGTGTAATGAAAAGGTAGATCCCTCAATCAACAATCATTGCAATCTCGGTAGATCCATTACTCACAAATCGTGCCCATTTATATGGTATTCTCGGCAGATAAATCAGTCGCAAAACGGTGATGTTAACTATAGATACGAGTATTATAGCCACCAATCGTGATCTTTTTTTCGTGGTACTCTCGATAGATCTCTGTGTATCTATCAGTCACCCATCACGAGTTCTCCTTTTACAATGAAACTTCCCTATTGCTTACAATCTCCTATAGCGTTCATACGGGTTCTGCCGTAGTTCTATCAGTAAGCAACCAATTGTTTTCTCTGCTAATCTACTGATGTTCTATGTGACTGCTCTTCTCTGACAATCCTTCCATATTACTGTTATTAATCATTATATCGTTAGTTTTCTTCCAATATCTGTCAATCTTCATCAGTGATGTTTTCTGCTCGTCCTATCGTGGTCAATTCAAGTAATAAGTATCTGTAGATCCACCAATATTACTGGAGATCTTTCAGTCACTAATCATGGTATATTCATCCGATCTACTGATCTGTAGATCAAGCAGCCACGATATATTTATGACACAGTAGATCAACGAGCATGGAACTTGGTGTTTATATTGATTGGTCTTCTCGGACAATCATTCGTTCTTTCTGTAGTTTAGTCTTCTTCCAATATCCCACAATCTTCATATTCTACGCTCAACTAAAATTCGTGTCCATTCTGTCCACCGATTTTCTATAGTTCCGTCAGTCTCCAACAATGGTCTTGTCCGATCTGTAGATAAAAAAGGAGCCATGGGCAGATCGATTCACTAATATTTTGGTCACTAAATGTGGTCTTACCTGCCGATCTGTTGTTTAATGAGCCACGAACCTATCGTGAAGGTATATTGATACTCGTTCATCAACCGCAAACCGTTAAGTTCTCCGTGGATAGTGTTATCTGTCATAAATCCAATAGATCCATCAGCCACCAATCGGAATATATATATAACCTTCTCCCAATATCCGCCAATGTTCAGCAGTGATCTTCTCTGTTCCTCGGTTCCTCTATCATCGTAAACCCATGTTCCATCTGTCGATCCTCCGATATTTCTGTAGTTCTATCAGTCACAAACTGTGGCCTTCTCTGTCGATCTACTGATCTGTAGATCAATAAGCCACGAACAGATCGATCCACCAATATTTCTGTAGTTATAACCATAACAGACCGTATCTTACGTAAACTCTTCTGTATATCAATGAGCCCGAAATCGACCTACCTATTGACCTTTATGATGATACATTAGTCTCAAACCATGCTGCTATCAGTTTAGTGCATTCTCTAGCAATTCTAAGATCTTTCTGCATATTCGTCAGTCATACCTCTTTAATATCAATACACTTTTTCAAATATCCGTCAATCTTCACCGGTGATTTTCTCTGCTCGTCTATCATCGTCAGTCCGTATCCTATCGGCTGATCCACTGATCTTTCTGTAGTTCTATCAGTCCACTACCATCCGTGGTTAACAACAGTCTTCTCCCATATAGTCCGTTGCAGACTTGTTTTTCTGTTCACCTAACCATTTTTCTCCGACTGTCTGCTAACATGATTGGCATTATTTCCCTATCCATCTGTCACAATCGAGTAGTCTTCATTATTTCTTTCTCTCTTCCTGACTTTTATCATTGGTAAACTTCTTCCTCTATAAGTCTATCACATTTTTCTTTCCGTCCATCTGTCATCCATGAATCTAACCTACTGTATTATTACCACATTTTTCCAACTTTATTCAATTATTCTCCACAGTGGGGAAATATTTAATTTATTCAAAAATAATTGCAATTATTACAATTATTGAAGTCAAAATTAAAATTTCTCACAGTAAACAAAATAATACAATAAAGAAAAATAAGATCATGCAAAGAAGTCAAGTGTGCGAGTTTTCCAAAAATGTCCATTGTATTTGACGACCGATGATGGGTATTCTACCCGTTTTTGTGTTGGCTGAAGAGCTCTACTGATGATAATGACAAGATGATGTGAAGTATAAAACTTATTGCGGCACAACATGAAAAATTTATTAAGTTGACATGCGGTTTGTAGTTGGTTGCATGTGGCAAATGACAATGTTCCACTGAAACACACGAGCAGGAGCAGCAAGAACCGCATTCATCCAACACTAGATGGCGACGACGCCATCTCTTTGTGTTTACCCCTGCCAAGCACATGACATTACTTTACATTACTACTTAGCATATCACAGAGTTGCAACCCATGCAAGCATAAACATGCAACAAACATTCACATGCTCCGTCGCTCTAATGCCCATAGAGTATGGCAACAGTTATTGCCAACAACAAAAGCTGCAACAAACCAAAATTAACATTCAACATTAATATCAAATGCAATACATATGCAGAATACAACGAATACATACGAGTATTCTAATCAAAACCCCCAAAAAAGCAAAAATCCTCTCAGTCAGCCAGCGAACGTGAAACAGAATCGGATGTACGAGTATCTGCTTTTTCTGGCGTTTTTTATATTTTGGTTGCATGCACTTTATTGTTGATGTCTGCTATTGCTGCAATGCGAATGGGATGGATGGATGTGTTGTATGCCCCAAAGTGTGTCTGTTAATGAAGTGCATTTATTTTTGGTTGGCTGAATTGTTTGGCTTGGATGTTTGCATGTCGCTTCACGTATTCGGTCCGATTTGCTGGTGTTTTATTTGTTGTTGTTGTCGCTTTTTGTGGTTGGTATTTGTTTTAATTTTCTTTGAGATTTTCTCAAGGGAAATTATGTCAACAAATGTATTGTAATTTTGGCCAAAGAACATAAAGTGCAAAAGGGTGTATGATTGGTGCAAATGATAGAAAATTCGAAGTAAGAATAATCCAATTTCTGAAGGATTCGATTTCTATCGAACCCACAATTACCCTGTTGATCCATAATTCTTCTCTGTCTATCCAACTAAGATCTCCTATCTATGGGTTTCTCCGTCTATCCATTGGTCGTCCTGAAAGTCTGGGTAGATCCAATGAACAATCCTGGATCAGTGCCCAATGGTCTGCTCTATGAGCCTTTTCTCGGTGATCCATCATTCACCAGCCATAAGCCATAGCCTTTTATTTTTAAAAAATACTTTATCGATCCATACGTAATCTCAGTCGATCTATTAGACATCTTCTTTGTATTCTCTGACAGCCACCAAACATCAACCGTGACCTGTACATCGATATGTCGCTAAACATAGTTTTCAGTGCAGATATTTTAGTTACCAATTCGTATCTTCTTTATAGATCCAGGTATTAATACTGGCATGATATCGGTGGTCTTCTTCCAATATCTGACAATCTCCATCAGTGATCTTCTCTGCTTGCGTATCATCATCAAACCGTATCCTATCTGATGATCCACTGAACTTTCTGTAGTTCTTTCGGCCACTAACAGTGACCTTCTCTGTCGATCCACAGTTCTGTAGAGCAATGTGCTACGAACCGATCGAATCATCAATTTTAATGTTGATATGTCAGTCACAAAACGTGATGTTCTCTGTAGATCCTTTCCTTTAATCTTTTTGTAAATCATCAGCCATTAACCATGAAATCGGTGGCATTTTCTTCTCATCTATCTGCGTCAATCCGTGTCCTATCTACCGATTCCCCGACATTTCCGTGGCCTTTTCTGAAAACTTACTGATCTATAGATCAATGAGATATGAACGGATCGATCCACCACTAACCGTGGTCTTATCTGTCGATCTATGTACATAGTGGTCTGTGTATCACTCACCCGCGAATCCAACCGTTATATGTGTAATTCATAGTTAATGATTGATAGGTTTAACTATTAACAACCAACCGTGATTTACTCCTATCGAGCCATCGCTCTTGCTCGTCGATCCATCGCTTTCCTTGTCATTCCATCTCGGTAGATCTATGTAGTGACCTGCAATACAACCGTGGTGTTATCTGTAAATCATTGTTAGTGATTGATACGTTTATCTATTAACTACCAACCCTGATTTACTCTTATCGATTCATCGCTTTTCCTCGTCGAATCATCGCTCTTCCTTGTAGTTTCGTCGGTCTTCTCTACCCAACCGTCGCTTCCTTGTATTTTCGGTCCTTGCATTTTCATCGGTCTTCGCTATGCATCCGTCGGTCTTTCCTATGATCTATGAGACATCACCTTGTTAGTCTTTTTCCTTCAATCATCAACCGTGATCTTCTCTGTAGACTGGTATGTCGATAATCTGGGTTTCTCGATAGATCCATCAGAATAAATTAGTGGTCTGCTCTGTGAAACAATCATAATCCAATCGTGGTATTTTCTGTTTCAATTGAGATATTCTCCTTGACCCATCAGAATGCAATCGTGGTCTTCTCTGTGACCCTTCTGCATTAAATCGAGGTCTCCTCCACTTACCCATCAGTCATTAACTATGATTTTTCCCTGTCGGTGCATGCTTTCTTCTTAAGATACATTAGTCACCAACCGTGAACTTCTCTACTTATCTATAAATCACTAACCGTGATTTACTCTATGGAACCATCATTAATCTCTCTCTCGTTCATCGGCGTTACACATCGATCCATCGATCTTACATATGTATAGACAAATCCGACATCAGCCTGTTGTTCTCTATCGATTTGTCTATCCATCAACCGTGATCTTCACTTTATACCCCGCGAGTCATTGATCACCAACCGTGATTTCCTGTTCAAACCCTTTAGCCGCCAACTACGGCTACTGATTAGTTAGTACCATGGCTTTAGCTGTATATTATTTAGTCAAAAAATCTTTCTGACCTCTATATTGATCCAATTACTATTACAATCATATTCTTCTCTGTGTCCCATCAGTATTCAATCTTGATCTCCTGTGCTGAACCGGTCTATATTTAGCTGTTAATCTGTCGATTCGCGTTATACTGCATGGTCCATCACTATTTTCCTCCGTTACAACAGTGTTCCATATATATTTATCAGTCTGTCGTATCGATCCATTAGACGACACCTTGTTATTCTCCATCGATCCATCATTCGTCTTCCCAACGATTATTAAACCACCAGACGCCAACGCTATTTTCTCCGTAGATATGTTAGTCACACCGCTCTAGTTAGATCTAGTAGTAATCAATGTATTATCAGTGATCCATCATTATCCAAACGTGGTTTTCTCTATTATCCAGTAGAAATAAAAATCGTGTTATTCCCTGGGATGCATTAGTATAAAATCGTGGTATTCTCTGTTTATCTATTAACCTCCATCCGTCATTTACTCTATCGATCCATCACTCTTTCTTGTAGGTCTATCCGTTTTCCTATCGATCGATCAGGTGATCAAGGTGATGACCTTGATATGTAGAGCTGTCAGTCGCCAAACATGACACAATTCTGTCGTGATTTGTCTGTAACCGTGGTCTTCATATTATATTCCATCGACCATCAAACGTGATCTTTCCATTATATTCCATCTACTGCAAACCGTGATTTTTCCATATACTATCGGTCATCATCTGTTCTTCCCTTGATCCATCAATTCATATCTTATCTGTTGGTCTCTAACCGTGATTTCTTTGCTTGTCAATCGATCGTTAACCGAAGTTTTGTATGTCTATGCATCGGATATCAACTGTGGTCTTCAACATCGATCCTTAGGACACTGACCGCGGTTTTATCTCTATCTGTCTTTCGATCGACTATCAACCGAGGTTTTCGCTTCCTATACATTGACCATTTACAATAGTCCGGTCTGTTTATCCATTCAATATCCATCGAACATCAACCAAGGTTTTTAATGTTTATCCATCGACCATCAAAAATGATGTTCTTCGTTTATGAGTTGAGCATCAACCGTGTTTTTCTTTTCCGAATGGAGAAAGAAAAAAACAGTTTATTCCACAAAGAAGTTCTACAAATAACAATACAATAATTTAGTAAATACGGATGGAGGTTATATTTTCTTTCACCCCAATTGTTGAAACCCTTTATCGAATAACACTACGAAGATGTGATGTGACACATAGTACTGATTTTAAATAATGATACTTTAATTGAGTATTTTCGTGTTATCTCCACCACAGATTTACATTATTACACAGTCTGTCATTGAAGTACAGATGCGAGTAGATTATATCATTTTTGATGGCACAAACATATTAAGAATAAGCAAATCCAACAAAATTTCATCATAACACACATATGTAACCACATTTGGGACAAAAATAATTACAAAATTTGAATACTGAATTACACACACAGAAAATTAAAAAAGGCAATACGAAGTGAAGTTTCAAAAAACCTACACAAAATCGGGTCAACATATCAATAACACAGCTCACACAACTCAGTACAGCCCAGCCTAGATTGGCAATTAAAAATATAGTTCAAACCTCAAAATATCATCGTACAATGTTGCTCAAACCAAGCAGTCACCGCAAAAAAAAACTCTAGATCACATTTAAGTTTTATACGATATTATTGTTAGTTTTTATTTAACAAAGATTTATTTGCCTTTAGGTTAATTTAACAAACTTTGCATTTTGTTTTAAATTCATAAAATTGAATTGAAAAAAAATGAAACGAAAACCAATTGATTTTGCACGATAAACCCGAAAAAAACTACTAAACTTTTCAAACAACTTGAACTTTAAAAACGTAAACGAAACGAAAACAAACTAAAAAAAAATATAGATGCATAAGAAAAAAATGCCTCAAAAGTTGCTTGGCTGGGATGGATTCTGTGTGCAGAGTCACTGAGCCGCAGAACGGCAACATTTGTTGTCTTTCTGCCACACAAACATGTTTCTCTACCCACTTGTGCCAGAAGCGCTCTGATGCATTCTTGGCCGCACCTCATTTTGACAGCATTAAATTGGCATTAACATAAATATCGTCACCTTAAACGGATGGAAAATATAATGGGTCACCTTTTTCTTTTAGCGATGTAGTACAGAAAAAAAGAACTTTTAATTTATCTGATTTGGAAGCAATAATCTTAATGAGCAAATGTTTTTTTTTTCTTGTTTCTTTTTTCCAGCAACCTCCTTCCGGTCCCCCAGCACGTCCACCAGGCGGCGGACCACGTCCACCACCAAGAGGCGAACCAGGACCAGTAAGTATTGAAGACAACATAAATATTAACTGATTACACTCGTACATATCGTTCGTTTTTCTCCACAACATCCCATAGTATCCTCTGATTATTTATTGATATTTATCCGTGGTCTTTTTTGTTTATCCATTCACCATCAATAAATCTTCAATTGTGGGTTTCCTGTCTATCAATCCATCATGATCCGCGGTCCTCAATATCTGCCTATCCACTAACCATAAACAGTGGTCTTCTCTATTTATCCATCAATCTTCAACCATGGTCTTCGCTATTATCCACCTTCAACCGTGGACTTCTCAGATTGTCAATCTCCTTCAAACATGATCTTCTCTCATTATCCATCCACCTTCATCCACGGTCGCCTCAAATTATCCATAAACTCTGGTCTTCTCTTTGCACCCATCTGTGGTCCTTAACCGTGCTCCTCCCTGACTATCCATCAATAGTGGTACTTTCTATTTACCCGTGGCCTTTTATGTATATCCATCCAACAACAATAGTAATATTCTATATTTATCTATGGTATTCCATGCTTATCCATCCACAAATCGTGGTCTTTTGTCGTATATCCACCCACCATTAAACAATAGTGGTCTATTTACCAGTTGTCTTCCCTGTTATTCCATCCACCTTCTATAGTGGTGTTCTCTATTTATCCGCGGTCTTCACTGTTTTTCTATTCACTACCAACAGTGAAAGAGGTATTATATATTTATACGTGGTCTTCTCTCTTTATCCATTCACAAATGGATATCTTCTTATCCGTCATCTTTTTTGTTTATCTATCAGTAGTGGTAGTCTTTATTTATCCTATGTTTATCCACCCCACCTTCCACAAACCATAGTCTTCTCTGTTTATCCATCCAATCTCAAAGCTGCATTCCCTATTTATCTGTGGTTGTCTCTGTTTATCCATCCACTATCTCTATTTATCCGCGGTTTATCTGTTTGTCCATCCACTATCAGTAGTGGTATTCTATATTTATCCGTGGTATTCTATGTTTATCCATTCACCATATTTTGAGTTATCCGCAATCTTCTCTATTTATCCATACACATATATATAGGTATTCTCTATTTATCCATCCTGCATCATTAGAGGTATTCTCTATTTATCCGCGGTATTCTCTGTTTATCCATTCACCATATTTTTGATTTATCCGTAATCTTCTCTATTTATCCATTCACATATATAAAGGTATTCTACATTTATCCATGGTAGTATTCTCTATTTATCCGTGGTATGCTCTGTTTAACCATCCAACATCAATAGTCGTATTCTCTATTTATCTGCTTATCGAGTCACCATTTATAGATGTATTTTCTATTCATTCGTGGTCTAATCTGTTTATCATACACTATATCTATTTATCCGTAGTCTTCTATATTTATCCATCCACCATCAATAGTAATATTCATTATTTATCCGTGTTCTTCTCTGTTTATCCATTCACCATATATAGAGGTATTCTCCATTTATCCGTGGTCTTCACTGTTTATCCATCCACCATCGATAGTGGTATTCTCTGTTTATCCATCTACCATCAATAGTGATATTCTCTATTTATCCGTGGTATTCTCTGTTTATCCATTCACCATATTTTTGATTTATCCGTAATCTTCTCTATTTATCCATTCACATATATAAAGGTATTCTACATTTATCCATGGTAGTATTCTCTATTTATCCGTGGTATGCTCTGTTTAACCATCCAACATCAATAGTCGTATTCTCTATTTATCCGTGGTCTTCTCTGCTTATCCAGCCACTATTTATAGATCAATTTCTATTTATTCGTGGTCTACTCTGTTTATCCATCTACTATATCTATTTATCCGTAGTCTTCTATATTTATCCATCCACCATCAATAGTAATATTCATTATTTAACCATGTTCTTCTCTGTTTATCCATTCACCATATTTAGAGGTATTCTCCATTTATCCGTGGTCTTCTCTGTTTATCCATCCACCATCAATAGTGGCATTCTCTATTTATCCTGCCACCACCAATAGTGGTATTTACTATTTATCCGCGGAATTCTCTGCTTATCCACTGTATTCTTTGCTTATCTCTGTTTATCCATACACCATCAATAGTGGTATTCTCTATTTATCCGTGATATTTTCAGTTTATCCATCCACCATCAATAGGATATCCTCTATTTATCCGTTGACTTATATGTTTATACACCCACCATCAATAGTGTTATGCCCTATGTATCCATGGTCTTATCTGTTTATCCATTAACCATCAATAGTGGCATTCTCTATTCATCCATGGGCTTCTCTGTTTATCCATCCACACCATATTCTCAGTTTATCCATCCACCATCAATATTGTTATTCTCTATTTATCCGTGGTCTTCTCAGTTTATCCATCCACTATCAACAGTGGTATTCTCTATTTATGCGCGGTTTTCACTGTTTATCTATTTACCATCGATACTGGTATTCCCTATTTATCCATGGGCTTCTCTGTTCATCCATCCACCATCAATGACTACATATTCAATTTATAAGTCGTCTCATCTGTTTACACAACCAACATCAATAGTGGTATTATCTATTTATCCGTTGTCTTCTCTGTATATCCATCCACCACTAATAGTCCTATTTATCGATGGTCTTCAAACCGTGGTTTTCTCTGTTTATCTATCCACATCCATAAGCCGTGAACTTCCCCGCTTATCCATCCCTCATCCATAAACCGCGGCCTTTCCTATTTACGAACCATCATTAACTAATGAATCTTTCCTTAATCTATCTTCTTCCAGGATCACGTTCACATGCCCGGCATGCCATTCGATTTCGAATATGCCGTCAATGATGTGGAAACTTCCAATGATTATGCCCACAAGGCCACCAGTGATGGTGATGTTGTAACCGGTGAATATCGTGTTCAATTACCCGATGGCCGTACACAGGTGGTGCGTTATACCGCCGACTGGAAGACTGGTTATCATGCAGATGTCAGCTATGAAGGCGAACCTCAATATCCTCAGGGACCCGGTGGCAGACCCGGCTATAAATATTGATCTTCTCCTCCGCCACGATCGCTGATGTTAATAATGATGACGTTGCTGATGTTGATGATGCGCACAGAGTTACCACAGAAGGTTTGATAAGACATAATAGACACGTACAACTTTGCTAAGGATATTATTTTTAACTGATTACCAACTAACTTTGTTGATTTGTTGAAATTTTCTTTTATTTTTTTTTTTGTGTGTAATACATATACTATGTTAAAATACTTATAAAAAATTATTTTTATTATTATTACAATTATGATTATTCTCTGTCACTGTCAGGTTATGTAATTTTTTTGCTCTTTATTTCATATTTGTTTTTTAAAATTCTTCTCTGTATAATGAAAGTAAATTATTAAAAATAAAAACTAATAAAAAAATTAATAAAAAAAAACAAGAGTGTTTCTTTATTTCATCACAGCTGTTCGCGACATTTCGAACATAAACTATGTTTCAGAGTTATAGGAACACCAGCCAGAGCTATTTTGTTGGAATTTTCAAAGGTCAAAATCCCCATTTACCAATAAAAGTATTTTAAATATAGGGTGATCCAAGTAAAGATACTTTTTTCAATAGACTTTTTTTGTCAGATCACGTGTGAGTCGTGTCATGCTGTCATTTGTTAAGTATTGTTTGGCATTTCAACATGGAAAGACTTACGCCCGAACAACGTTTACAACGTTTTGATAACAAATTGACAGATTAATTAGTGTAATGTTATAACTAATACGGCTCTCCGCTTGCCACATTTTGTGTAGAAATATAATTTTGACGAAATTTTTATAAAACGTCAAATTCGAAATAAAATGTCAGGAAAAATGCAATCTCACGAAATTTTCTGGACAAATTATATTTCGAAGAAATTTTATAAAAAATTAATTATTTTAAAAAATGTAAAAAATTAAATTTCTATAAATTTATAGATTATTGAAAAAAAATTAAAATAAAATGTTAGATTTTTCTATAGAATTTCAATTTTGATCAAACTTTCAACAATAACGCAATTTCGTCAAAATTTACAATAAAAACGTCATTTCATCAACTGTCGAAAATGCTATTTTGGCGTGATAAAATGCTACTTCAAAAAAGTAGAATTCTCTATAAAAGTGCAATGTAATGCAATTTTCTGTAAAATTGAATTTTCTGTAAAATTTTCTGTGAAGTTTGATGCAATTTTCTATAAAAGTGCAATTTGATGAAATTGGAATTTCAATAAAAGTGAAAAATTCTATAAAATTACTATTTTGATGAAATTTCTAGAAAAAATATATTTCGACGGCATTTTCTGGAAAATACAATTTAGATTTTCTAGAAAAATTCTATTTTGATAAAAAATTTATAAAATAATTTTCGACAAAATTTCAAAAGATTTAATTTTTCTAGTACAACATTTCGTGGAAATTTCATTTTTCTAGAAATTGCATTTTTTAAAATGTATTTTTCTAGAAAAATGGTGAAATTGCATTTTCTGGAAAATTTTTAAAATTGCGTTTTCTACAAAATTTAGTTGAAATTGCATTTTTTATAAAATAAATTTGGATGAAATTGCATTTTTCGTTAAGTATTGCATTTTTCTATAAAATTTTGTAAAAATTGATTTTTTCTAAAAATAAATTTCTTTGGAATTGCATTTTTCTATAGAATTTCGCTGAGTAGAATTTTTCGAAATTAAATTTTTAAATAAATAACATTTCGACGTAATTGCACTTTTTTTAGAAAATTTCCGAACAACTCATTACAAAATTTCGTCAAATCTTATTTATTTTAAGAAAATTTCGTCAAAATTTCATATTTCTATAAAATGCCATCAATTAATTTTTTTTTACAAAATTTACTTGAATTTGAAATTTTCTATTAAATTTTGCCGAAATATAATATTTTCTAGAAAAATTCTTCAGAACTGCATTTATTTGGAAAATTTCGATGAAATAGCATTTTTCTATAAAATTTCGTTGAAATTGAAGTTTTCTAGAAAATTCTATCAAAATTGCATTTTTCTTGAAAATTTCTTTGATACATTTTAGAAAATTTCGTCAAAATTTAAAATTTCTATAAAAATCCATCACAATTAATATTTTTTTTAGAAATTTTAGTGAATTTGAAATTTTCTATAAAATTTTGCCGAAATTAAATTTTTTCTAGAAAAATTCTTCAGAATTTATTTGAAAAATTCGTTGAAATGGAATTTTTGTACCAAATTTCGTTGAAATTTAATTTTTCTATAAAATTTCTTTAAAATTGCAATTTTGTTGAAATTTTCTTTGAAAATTTGCACTAATGCATAATTTTGTGAAATGGTGAAATTTATCCAAATAATTTTTGAAGTTCAAGGAAATTTTGTTACAAAATGCAATTTAAAGCAATTTCAAAGAAGTTTCATTCATTTTGTAGAAAACTTAAGTTTCAACGAAATTTTGTAAAAAAAAAAAATAAGTTTTGTACCAAACTGAAAATTCGACGAAATATTCAAGCAAAATGCAATTTCAACGAAATTTTGCATATACCTAAATGCAATTTATTTTTTTTTTAAAAATAAAATGTTTATGGAAATTTTCTGCAATATCGACGAAAATTTCTAAAAAATTACAATTTCGATGAAATTTATTAGAAAAATGCAATATCTAAAAAATTCTACAAAAACACAATTTCAACAAAATGCAAGTTTGATGGAGTTTTGTAGAAAAATGGAATTTCGATGAAAAATTAAATTTTTATGGAATAAATTTCGCTATTTCACAAAATTATGCAATAGGCAAATTTTCGAAGAAAATTTCAACAACATTGCAATTTTAAAGATATTTTATAGAAAAATTAAATTTTCAACTAAATTTAGTGGAAAATTTCAAATTCAACGTAACTTGATGGAAAAACTCTATTTCATCAAAATTTTCTAAATAAATTCTGAAGAATTTTTCGAGAAAAAAATTAATTTCGGCAAAATTTTACAGAAAATTTCAAATTCACTAAAATTTCTAAACACAATTAATTGTGATTGAATTTTATAGAAATATACAATTTTGACGAAATTTTCTAAAATGTATCAAAGACGTCTTCAAAAAAAATGCAATTTCGATAGAATTTTCTAGAAAACTTCAATTTCAACGAAATTCTGTAGAAAAATGCTATTTCAGCGAAATTATCCAAATAAATGCAATTCTGAAGAATTTTTCTATAAAAAATTCAATTTCGGCAAAATTTTATAGAAAATTTCAAATTCAACTGAATTTTCTAAAAAAAATGTAATTGTCGTAGAATTTTATAGAAATATACAATTTTGACGAAATTTTCTGAAAAAAAATTAGATTTGACGAAATGTGTTAATCGGAAGTTTTCTACAAAAAAGTGAAATTTCGTCGAAATATTATATAAAATGTAACATCGAAAAATATTCTACTCAGCGAAATTCTATAGAAAAACGCAAATCCAAAAAATTTTTTCTGCAAAAATTAAAATTTTGAAAACAAATTCTAGAAGAAAACAAACTTTCAGTAAATATGCAATTTTGACAAAAATTTTGAACAAAAATGCAATTTCGGCGAACTTTTCTAAATAAAAATACAATTTTGAAGTAATTGTCTAGAAAAACCAAACTTAGAATAATTTTTAGAGATATTTAAAATATATTAATTCTAACAAAATTTTCAATAAAAATGTATTTTCGACAAAAATTATTTTCGACCTTTTTTTTAGAAAAAACTATTTTCAACGATTTTTTCAAAAAAAAATCTATTTTGACAGAATTTTATATACAAAGCGAATTTCGATAAAATTTTGAATGGATTTGCATTTTCGACGAAATGTTCTTATAAAAATTAAATTTTTAGAAATTTTCTGGAAAAATCTATTTCAAACTATTTTGTCGATATTTTTAGAAAAATGTATTTATTTATTTATTTTTATGAATTACAATACAAAGTAAATTTATATTTTAAGGTCCAGGGAAAGGCCGAGTTACAGACCATATGGCGAAATGTTTGCAGCGACAGACCAGAGCCTCTGATGGGAATCGAACCCAAACCCCCAAACTCATAGGCGAGTACGCTACCAACTCGCCTACTATTTTAACAAAATATTTTATAAAAATATATTTTTATTACAGAAAAATGCAATTTCACCTAAATTTTCTAGAAAAACGCATTTTTGATGAAATTTTCTAGAGCAATGCAATTTCAAGTAAATTTTGTCTAAAAATTTATTTAACTATATTTTCAAGATAAATAATTTTGTACAAAATTTTCAATAAAAATATATTTTTATTACAGAAAAATGCAATTTCACCTAAATTTTCTAGAAAAACACATTTTTGATGAAATTTACAAGAGAAATGCATTTTCAACGAAATTATATAAAAAAATGCAATTTCGAAGAAATTTTATAGAAAAATTCAATATCGAAAAATAAATATAGAAATAAGGAATTTTCGGGAAATTTTATAGAAAAAAATTTGTTTTGACAAAATTTTCTAGAGCAATAAAAATGGAATTTCCAAAAAATCTGGAACAAAAATTAAATTATTTTAACAAAATTTTCAATAAAAAATATATTTTTATTACAGAAAATGCAACTTTAACTAAATTGTCTAGAAAAACGCTTTGTTAATGACATTTTCTAGAGAAATGCAATTCCAACTACATTTTGATTAAAAAATTTATTTTTACAATATTTTCTAGAGAAATACAAATTTGTAGAAAATTTTTGAAACATTTTTTTAACATTCTTTTCAATAACTAAACATTATTAAATATTCTAGAAAAACGCATTTTTGATGAAAAATGCATTTTCAACGAAAGTATTTAAAAAAATGCAATTTCGAAGAAATTTTAAAGAAAAATTCAATTTCGCAAAATAAATATAGGAATAAGGAATTCACAGGAAATTTTCTAGAAAAAAATTAGTTTTGACAAAATTTTCTAGAAGCAATATAAATGGAATTTCGAAAAAATTTGGAACAAAAATTCTATTTCGTTGAATTTTTCTATAAAAATGCAGTATCGAATACATTTTCTAGAAAAATTAATCTTCGAACAATTTTGGAAATTTGAAAACAAAGTTGTCAATAAAAAAAAACTGCAAATGCAATTTAAAAGAAATTAAAAAAAGGAATTTTCAACAAAATTTTCTAGAAAAAACCATTTTTGTCGAAATTTTCAAAAAATAACACAAATATCTATCAAATTGCGGTTTCTTTTAACTCTTTAACAAAATGAATTTTCGACGAAATTTTCTACAAAAAAAATAAATGTTGCGAAAATAAAATAAAATAAAATTTCTTTTTCGACGCAATTTTCTAAAAAAATAAAATTTTCTAAAAAAATAAAATTTGTTGAAATTTGCTAAATAATGAAATTTCGACTAAATAAATGCATTATATACATTGTTTAGGATTTCTTTTTTTTAAATTACATCCTACTATAAAATTTTGTCGAAATTGCATTCTTAAGAAAAATTTTTTGACATTGCATTTCTCTTAAAAAATTACATTGGAATTACATTTTTCTACCCAATTTCGTTAAATAAAATTTTTCTAGAAAATTTAATTTAATAAAAATTTAATAAAAATTGCAATTTAAAAAAAAATAACGTTGGAATGAATTTTTCTATAACATTGTGTTGAGATTGCATTATTCTGCAAAATTTCATTAAAATTTAAGGAGCGCACAACAGGCCGAACCACTGGCTTAAATGTATGTCCATGGACATGAGACGTTTAAACGTCTCCTCTCTTCAACCTAACCTAACCTAAGGTTCCTACTAAACCGTTTTCTGGAAAATTTATCAAAATTTAATTTTGCTAGAAAATTTCATTAAAATTGCTTTTTTGTGAAAAATTTTGTTGAAATTGCATTTTCGTTGAAAAATTGTGTTGAAATTGCAAATTCTAGGAAAATTAATATTTACTAGAAAATTTCGACGATTTTTTAGAAAATTCTGTTGAAATTTTATTTTTCGTAGAATTTCATTAAAAGGTATTTTTTTTGGAAAAATTCAAATTCATTTTTAGAATTTTTTGTTGACATTGTAATTCTCTAAAAAATTACATTGGAATTGCACTTTTCTACCAAATTTCGTTAAATAAAATTGTTCTACAAAATTTAATAAAAATTGCAATTTTATGAAAAAAATTTTGAAATAGAATTTTTCTATAAAATGTTGTTGAAATTGTATTTTTCTGCAAAATTTCATTAAAATTGCCCTTTCCTTCAAACTCGTTTTTATAAAAATCCATTAAAATTGAATTTTTTTTTAGAAAACTTTCTTTAAATTGCATTTTTCTAAAAAAATTGTTGAAATTCCGTTTTACTTGAAAATTGCGTTGAAATTGCCTATTCCTAAGAAATTACGTTTATATTGCCTATATTTCAAAATTTCATTAAAATTAATTTTACTTGGAAAATGTCGATGATTTTTTAAAAAAAAATCATTTGAATTGCATTTTTCTATAAAATTGCGTCGGAATTGAATTTTCTACAAAATTTTGTTGAAATTGTATTTTTCGTAGAATTTCTTAAAATGTAATTTTTTGGAAAAATTTCTTCAATGTTGTAGTTTTTTAGAATATTTTGTTGAAATTTAATTTTTCCAAAAAATTTGGCTGAAATAACACTGTTTTCAAAAATTGTATTTTTCGTAGAATTCTTAAAATGTCATTTTTTGGAAAAATTCCTTCAAAGTTGTAGTTTTTTAGAATATTTTGTTGAAATTTAATTTTTCCAAAAAATTTGGCTAAAATAACATTGTTTTATTTTTTTTTGGTTTTTCAAAATTACATCCTAATACAAAATTTTGTTGAAATTACATTTTTTAGAAAATGTTGTTGACATTGCATTTCCAAAATTACATTAGAATTAAATTTGTCTACCCAATTTCGTTAAATACAATTTTTCTAGAAAATGTAATAAAAAATGCAATTTTATAAAAAAAATTGTTGATGTTGAAATTTTCTATAAAAATTTGTTAAAATTGCTTTTTTCAGTAATATTTCATTCAAATTGCAGTTTCCTACAAAATCGTTTTCTGGCAAATCCATCAAAATTGCATTTTTCTAGAAAATTTCCTTTAAATTGCATTTTTCTAAAGCCCCCCATACACGAGTACTGCCGCAGGAACGGCAATATGTGTGTATTGGTGAATTTGACACAACATGAGAATGTAATGGTTGCAGTATGAAAATCAAAATACTTTTGATTTTCAAAATGAACACATATCAATCAGATGAATTTTGTTCATCATTATATGCCAGATCATTGGAAATTTTATTATAAGTATGTAAACAACGAAAATTTAAAATAGTTTTGTGTGAAAAGTGAAAAAATGGATAAATTAAATTTTGATTGATATGTGTGTATCGAAAATGTCAATCACACACGTACACAAGGGGTTCATCGGCATGAACTGCGGCAGTACTCGTGTATGGGCGCCTTAAGAAATGTTGTTGAAATTGTATTTCTCTTGAAAATTTCGATAATTTTTTTAAAAAAATATTTAAACCTTTTTCTAGAAAACTTAATGAAAATGACAAGTTTTGAAGTTTTCTCCTAACGTAGATAAATACATACATATATTTATTTAAATTCAAATTAAATAATTTCATCTTCAGAATTATTTAAAAACTATCTGCAAAGGAGCTCAATGGGTCAATGTAGTGAAAGAAAACCGCCACATTTGTGGCATATTTCTTTTTAAAATTTCATTTTTATGCTCGAAAAATTTCGGCCTTGGCCTTAAGCATTTTTAAGAATTTCTGCCACTACCACTGCAACAGTCTGTCGCTCTGAAGCAAGAAGAGTACTCGTATGTACTTCCTACATTGCAAATGGCCAAGACACTGACCACAGAATTTCATGCAATTGTTATAGCTGTGGTTGTTGTTGTTGTTGTTTCTGTTTCCAGCCAGGCAACATTAAGCCAAAATACTTGCCAACCAGTTGTTGGTGTTGTTGATGGTTTGGAAAACTTGCAATTGCCAATTGGCGTCGGATTATGACTCCACCGACTATTTATTATTATTTGCACATTGCAAGAGGAGACCAGACCGACCATTGCCGCGCAGCTCGTATGGTGCAGCTCAACACTTTCTGATACACAGACCCCAGAAGACTCAAGACCCTCTCTATCCGCAATTGCTCGCTCGGCGAGTTTAAGTGAAAAAAAAATTGAAATGAATAATGTTTTCCAGTTGTAGCCGTTGTGTTTTGTTTCTTTGTAGCAATTCAAATTATAAATGTTAATTTGTTGTCGTCGTTGTAGCGGTTACATTTGTTTTTCCATTTTTTTTTTCATTATTTGCATTTACTTGGACAATGAGGAAAGAACAGCTCTACGTTGAATTAATTACGAGCGCATTGAGATAATTGAAATGGCATCTTCTCGCTGCCATGACTTCTGAATTATTTGAATTATGTCTTCTATTTATAAACAAACGTTTACTTTTAAAAGCGATGATATGACCATCAGTTAGTTACCAATCTATGTCCGCAGCACATGACTGACGCAATCGGAAATAACACCTGTTGTCGATGTGCTGCGGTTTCAAATTGTTGGTCCACTTTTTAACGTTTCAAAATCTTAGTTAATTGAAATAATTATTAGATTGTTTGTAGAAGATCAATTATTTGATTAAATACATTTCGACAATTAGTTATTATCATTACATGAGCGACCCTGAATGTGAAGAATATTTAGCCACAAAATGTCATTATCAATTAACTCTAAAAACTTGGGGTTATTATAGTCGAAAGACGATTTTAGTCATCTGCACATAGAAGAATTGAAAACAAATTAGTATAGAAATATTTAAAAACTCGTGCCCTAATATGGACTACTTACAAAGTAAAATTAAATTCTAACTAGATAAGTTATTTTGATGGAATAAAACGAGAAATGCTAACTTTCGGTTTCAATATATAAGGACGACGACGAAATCTGAACCGATTTTTTAAATTTAGCTGATTTCATTCTTAGGTAAAAAACTAAGAAACAATTGAAAAGTAGACATATATCTTCAATACATTGGCCTATGAAATATTGGAATATTTTATATTTAAATTACATTTGTAAATACAATTAAAATTCGTTAAAATTGCTTTTTTTGGAAAATTTCGATGAACATGAATTTCTCTAAAAAAATATATTGGAATTGCATTTTTCTACAAAATTTCGTCTTCTAAAAAATTCAATGAAAATTGCAATTGCAAAAATCCAATTGCATCTTGCTAAAAAAAACTGTCGTTGATATAAAGTTTTTCTATAAAATTTAAATTGAATTTTTTAAGTTTTTTAGAAAATTTCGTTTAAATTTTCATTTCCATTTTCTGGAAAATTATGTTGAAATTTAATTTTTCTGCAAAATTTCATTTGTCTGTAAAACGGTTTTCTGGGAAAACATCAAAATTTCACCTTTTTAAAAAACTTTGGTGAAATTGCTTTTTTTCTTGAAAATTACTCTAAAATTAACAATTTTTCAAAATTTCATTAAAATAAAAAACATCTAGAAAATTTCTCTGATTTTTAAAAAATTTAAAGAAAAACAAATTAAATTTAATTTTCTACAAAATGTCTGATTTTTAAAAAAATTCCTTTAAATTAAATTTTTCTAGACATTTTTTTAAAAATTTCACCTTTTTAAAAAACTCTTTAAATTGCATTTGTCTACAAAAATGTGTCGAAATTGCATTTTTTTTTAGAAAATTTGGTGAAATTGCTTTTTTTCTTGAAAATTACTTTAAAATTCACAATTTTTCAAAATTTCATTAAAATAAAAAATGTCTAGAATATTTCTCTGATTTTTAAAAAATTTAAAGAAAAACAAATTAAATTTAATTTTCTACAAAATGTGTCTGATTTTTACAAAAATTCCTTTAAATTAAATTTTTCTAGAAATTTTTTCGCCGTTTAAAAAATACAATTCTTCTAAAAAAAATATTTCGAAATTGCATTTTTTTTTAGAAAATTTGGTGAAATTGCTATTTTTCTTGAAAATTAACAATTTTTCAAAATTTAAGATGTCTAGAATATTTCTCTGATTTTTAAAAAATTTAAAGAAAAACAAATTAAATTTAAATTTCTACAAAATTTCTGATTTTAAAAAAATCCTTTAAATTAAATTTTTCTAGAAAATTTTGCTGAAATTTAATTGTTTATAGAATTTGCATTCTTCAAAACAAATCTTGAAATTGAATTAGAAAATACCTTTAAAATTGCAATTTTTTAAAAAAATGAAATTAAATTTTTCTTGATTTTTTTTTAGAAATTGCAAATTTTTAATTTTTTTAGAATATGTTTACACTTGTTTAGAAAGTTTTTTAATTAAATTTTTAGACATTCGTTAAAATAAAATTTTTCTACAAAAGTTTGAAGTTTTTTATTCTAAAAAATTGACTGAAATCGAATTGTTCTTGATAATTTTGTCGAAATCACATTTTTTAGAAATGTTTTTCTCTTGTTTAGAAAATTTTGTAAAAATTAAATTTTTTAGGTTTTTTTTGAAATTGCGTTTTTTTCTACAAAAAATAGAATTTCATCTTTCTACAAAAATTTCGTTGAAATATTCAGTTTTCATTCTAAATTTTCTAGAAAATTTCGTTTCAATAAAATTTTTCTAAAAATATTTGCAAAATTTCGTTAAAATTAAATTTTTCTATAAAATTTCGTTTAAATTGCATTTTTCTATAAAATAGCGTTGAAATTGCATATTTCTAGAACTTACGCTTAATTTGCGTATCTTTCAAAATTTCATTAATATTCAATTTCTCTAGAAAATTTTTCTGATTTTTTTTAAGTTTCATTTAAATTGCATTTTTTAGAATTTCGAAAAAAATTCTTGAAATGGCATTTTTTAAGAAAAATTCTTCAAAACTGAATTTTTCTAGAATTTTGTCGAAATTTATTTTTTCCAAAAAGATTGGCTGAATTTCTTTAGAATGTTTTTTCTCTTGTTTAGAAAATTTTGTTGAAATTACATTTTTTTAGAAGATTTTGTTGAAATTGCATTTTCTAAAAAATTAGATTGGCATTTCATCTTTCTATAAAAATTTCGATGAAATAATATTTTTCTTGAAAAATTCGTTGAAATTGAATTTTTCTAGAAAATTTCGTTTTAATTGAAATTTTCTACAAAAATAAATTAAATTTTTCTACAAAATACGTTCGAAATTACATTTTTCTAGAAACTATTGTTAAAATTACATTTTTCTACAGTTATTTTTTCTACAAAATTGTTTTGTGAAAATTCCATCAAAATTTATTTTTTCTACAAATTTTTCTTTCGATTGTACTTTTCTACAAAATTGCGTATTCTAGAAAGTTTTTGAATTTGAAATTGCATTTTTCTTGAAAATAGCGTTGCATATTTCTAGAAAAATAACGCTTAAATATCGTATTTTAAATTTCAAAAAAATTTAACTATTCTTATAAATTTCAATGATTTTATTTAAAAATTTCATTTACATTTTTTTTCTACAAAATTACGCTAAAATAACATTTTTCATATAAATTTCGCAAAAATAACATATTTTTTACAAAAAATCGTTTTCAGAAAAATCTATCAAATTGTGTTTTTCTAGAAAAATTTCCTATACATTGGATATTTCTACAAAATTTCTGTTTTCTAATAAATTGCGTTAATTTTTTTCTAGAAAATTACGCTTAAATTGTCTATTTGCAAAATTTTATGAAAATTAAACTATTATTACAAATTACAATGACTTTTTTTTTAAAAAAATCATTTAAATTTCTTTTTTTCTACAAAATTGCGGCGTCAAATTTATATTTTTTTAGAAGATTTGGATTTTTGTTGAAAATTTCGTAGAATTTGGATTTTTCATGAAAATGTCATAGAATATGCATTTTTCATGAAAATTTTGTAGAAATTGCATTTTTCTAAAATATTTTGTTGAAATTAGTTTTCAAAAATATTTTGTTGAAAAATGTTTTTCTACGAAATGTCTTCGAAATATTTTTTTTTGGAAAATTTTATCAATAATGCATTTTATGAAAATTTAATTTAATTTTTTTTATTGAAAAATTTGGCTATATTGAATTTTTTGAGTGGATAATTTCGTTGAAATTAATTTTTACAAGTTGCGAATATTTTCGTTTTAGAATTAAAAAAGATTGAATGAAGGATATTTTAATGAATGTTTAAAAATAATAAATAATTATAATTAAAAATTTCTTAAATTCCACCGATTGATTCGATTAATTCATTACTTTTTCGTAAGTCGAAATCACAGGAATATAGAAAGGTTTTTGTTTTTGTTTTTTGGTTTTTTTCAGTTTTTGCAGTGTTAACCAAACAAAAATGTCTTTCAATAGCGCCAGCTACATCCTAAAGGTATGCTTTAGTATGGCGCTACTAAGCACACTGAATTTGTTATTAGCAAAGACATAAATCATGAAAACAAGATGACATGTAGATGGCACACGATAAATTTACATGAAAACAAGATGACATGTAGATGGCACACGATAAATTTACATTAGTTTTGTGAATAAACATGTAAGTTCATGAATAACAATTTATATTTATGGATAATTTTACTGTTATCGATAATCCAGGTATCGATAAACCATGCTTAACGATTTTTTGTCTGTGCTGTGTTATTTAAATAACAAAATATTTTTTTCATGCCAACAGAGTAGTCTTTAATTCATGCAATTAAGTGTTTATAGTAAGTTTTTCTTCCCAGAATGTTTATTTATTCCCTAAAAAATGGCAATCAAACCTTGTCATATGTCAAAAGAAATACAAATGTCAATATTTTTATGTGGTGTCTTTGACAAAAATTCTCCTCGATTCAAATTTGTATGGGTCTTTTCTCAACGTTTTTATGAGAAATAAGCCGATTTAAATTTATTGCATCCCCCATACCCGTATTTTTACTTATATTGCGAAATAAAACACACACCTTGTGTGTGGTGACAAAAATATGTTCCGATTCACTTCTGAATGGCTCCTCCTAAAGATCTCTTCTGAATAGTTTATTCATATAACGCTGTATTCGATGTTTAATAATTGTTTGTTTAAAACACGACCTTCGGTCTAATAACGCATTTTAACTATTGTCGCAACATTTCATTGTTACCACACCATTGAAATCTGAAGAAATTAAACCGGCCAAAACAACAAAATATATCAGTTGATTATAGAGGGTTGCGCGCTCTCCCTCATAAACAAACCCAATCTCTTTGTTTCGCACTCTAGTACTCTTCTTTAATTAAACGCTTACTTGTTGTAATTTGGCAATAATTCAATTTAACAATGTGTTGATGCCAAAATTAACACTTTGTTCAAGATAATTTGCAAATAAAAAAACTAATTTATGAATTGCGGCCGGTTCAACTTAACTGTTTCGATAATAATAAACCAATTATCGTTAATGATACATGGTTGCATGATGGTGGGTAGTTCTCAGTTATCGATAGGGAAATGGGAAATGGGTAACGGGTGATTATCGGAAATATCGTTTCATCGAATGCCAAGACGTTAGGGAGTTTTAATTTGAAATTTAACAAAGATGAAATATATTAGTTTTTGTTTTTGAAGTGAGACTGTAATTTTAGGAAGAATTAAAGAAATCATTAATTCAAAATGTAAACTATTGTAATATTTGCAGTTAGATAACGGGTGGTTCAAACCCAAAAGCAAATAAATGTATACTCGTAGACACCTTATCCGATATCTATGTCAACATAACAACAAAATTTTCTGTAAATGGCATTCTGTTTCAAAAAACTTTCTGTAAAACTTGGGGTTCTTATAATCGAAAGTCGACTTTTATCATCTGCACAATGGAGGAGTTGAAAAAATAATATTCGAAATCCAATTTTTTTTACAAAAATTCGTTAAAATTGTTTTTTTTTCGAAAATTTCGTTGAACTTGCAATTCAATAAAAATTTACATTGGAATTGCATTTTTCTACAAAATTTCGCTGATATAAAATTTTTCTGGAAAATTCAATAAAAATTGCAATTTTATAAAAATTTCTTTGAAAATTCATTTTTCAGAATTTTCAGTTGCAATTTTACTTTTTCTACAAAATTATTTTGTTGGAAAATTCTATACAGTTGCATTTTTTTAGAATTTTTTTTTTAAATTGGTTCATTCTACAAAATTTTGCTGAAATTGCATTTGAAATTACATATTTTTTAGAACATTTTTCGAATATTCACTTTTCTACAAAAATTCAGTGAAATGGATCTATTTTTTATTTTCTTTGAAATTACGTTTCTCTAAAGAAATTCAAATTGCATCTTTCGAAACAAAATTTAGCTGAAATAAAATTTTTCTAGAATATTTAATGAAAATTTTAATTCTATAAAAAAAAACGTTGAAATCGATTTTTATGGAAAATTATCTTGAAATTGAATTTTTATGGAAAATTTCCTTAAAATTTCATATTTTCTACAAAGAGTTTCATGGAAAGTCCAGCACATTTCTAAAAAAAATCCTCCTTTTCTAGAAAAATACCTTTTCTAGAAAATTGCTCGCTCTTAAATCTAGTTTTCAAAAATTCTGAAAATTTCTCAATCTTTTTAAAAATATCGTAGAAATTTAATTTTCCTTGCAAATTTCGTAGAATTTCCATTTTTCTTGCAAATTTCGTAGAATTGAATATTTTTTGCTACAGAAAGGCATGGCCTACAAATGATCTAAACATAGTTTTTCCTTGAAAAATAAAATAAAAAGCGAAAACAATATTTATTTTTTCAATTAATTTCAATTATCTGACTTTATAAGGAAAATGAAAGTGATATCTGAAGAAAATTCAACAGAAAATGTTGATTTTATTTTAAGTACAATCGTTTCGAAAATAAGGGAAAATTTTTTTTTAAAAAAAAAAAAAAGATTTTGAAAAATACGTAAAAAATAAAATGTTTTTCATTTTTTACGATAAATTTTCAAATAGCTGACATCATAACGAAGAAAACAAGTCATATGTGAAGCAAATCCGTGCTAGATCTTCTATTTTCATTTGTTACCATTTAAATGTTTGTTTGGCCAAAGTGCTATGGTTTTTATATTTTCCTTCCTCCTTCTTTTAAATAAATAAATATCAAGCATAATTGTTATTTGGTATTTTTTAAATTTTTTATTGATTGTTTTTTTATTCTTTTTTATCATTTTTGTTATTAATAATATTTTTTTAATATCTTATCTTTGTATAATTTTTTTCATTTTTTCTCATGAAAACACTATAAATATAATTTCTATAAAAATTAATTATTAACTAAACTAAAGAAAATGGTCAATTTTAAATTGATCAAAAATTTTGTTGTTGTTTGCTTTTTTGTTTTGTTTGTTGTTGGTTTAAAATTGTTTTAAAAAAAATAAGTTTTCCATAATTAAAATTAAAAAAGTTTGATTTTGTTTGTTTGTTTTTGCAATAATAAGAGAGTTTTGTTAAAACCAATTCAAGTCTAAACTAAAGTAGAGATGAGGCAGAATTAAATATTTAAATGTAAATGAAGAAGAAACTGAACGATAGAAAAAAGCTGCTGCAAAGCTAAACGAAATATAAATGTTAAGCAACAAAAAAAAAATAAAGAAAATTAAAATCAAATGAAACTCATTAACAAGTGAAAATAAAAAATAACAGCTTAATGTGTGTTTAAGGGACTTTTGAATCCCCCCACCCATCCCAAAAGGAAAAGAAGGGATTATAGTTAAAAACAAAAACTTTTCTTAGAATGAAATATTGTTTAGGGGAAATAAAAAATCTGTGAGACAAGTGGTATGGCATGAGCCAAGGGGAAGAAAGGGCGAAGGGTACAAAAGTCCTGAGTAATTCGTTTAGAATATGCATCATGTTTACTTTGTAGGTGAAGGGAGGGGGAAGGAAGCATTGTGTTTAAATTTCAGCAAAATCATAAAAAGAAAATTATGTTATTCTTAAAAATAAGAACAAACAAAATAATATTAAAATTAAAAATACATCTATAAAAATGTTAACAATATTTGCATAAATCTGTTTCTTGTGATTTGTAGTTTTAATTTATGGTTAATGATGATATACATAATAATAATAATTTTATTATTGTTTGTTGCCATTGTGAAGAGGGGACGACGACGACAGACAGATAGTAGTAGTAGTGGTAGAACGATTACGAGGACGAGGAGTTTGGTGAGAGTTGGTTGATGAGTGGCTGGCTGGCTGGATGATGAGAGAGTGAGTAGGTGTGTGAGAGTTGTATCGATTTGTCTTAGCCAAATCAATGATTGCTGTCACCTCCTCCTCCGCCGCCATTACTGGCACCATTTAATCTCACAGATCTTCGTCGTGTCATAATACGCTGACCCATACCGCCAGCTACCTGTTCCATTACATTCACTGTTGCATCGTTCGCCAGAGGATCTGCTGCACCACACGCCGCCGCAGCCGCCGCCGCCGTCTCTTCATTGGCCATGCCGTCCATAGCATTGTCCACAATGCTGTTTACCGCCGCTGCATTGATAAGTATTTCATTTTCTTCAATCGACTGAATTGAAGATCTACGCGTGGGAGGCACTACTCTGAGTTTGGATTTTTTGGGTGGCAATGTACGCGGTGAGGAGACCATAGTTACTGGTGCTGTCACAATGGGTACCATGGGTATGCTTTCGAGGGGAGCATCACATTCATAGTTGCGCTTCCTCGAAGCCACCGTCCTTAGCTTGGCTCCAATCGCACCTCCGCCATTGCCCTCATGTATGAGTTCACTCATTGTGGCGTCCTCACTGCCATTGTAATATGTGTTGGCTGGACGCATAGTGACATTTTCCTCAATGACCTCCAGTGGCGTTGTGTGGGGTGGTATACTTATGTTTGTAGGTGGTGGTATCGTCGTCTGTTTGTAAATCTGTTCTGTGGCCATTTGTTGCATTTGGACGTCATTGCCATAGATATTGCCATTTATTACTGCCGTTGAATCGTCTTCCCTCGCATCAGTGCACATCATCTCTTGTTCGTTTTTAATCAAAACCTGGTCTTCTTGAATGGGATTGACACCGGTTTTCAACTGGAAATTTTCCTTCTCCAATACTTGTATGCGATCGCGTGTGGCTTTTAGTTCATGTTGCAAAAATAAAATGGTACTCTGCATACCTTCGACATCTTCATCCAATTCCTGGAGGAAATCGTCAAGTTCTGAAAGGTGGAAAAATGTGCAATTAATAACTTGGAACTAAATAAATACATTATAAATATTATAGATTTTTTGAGGGAGGAAAAGAGCTCCGTTCTATATTTTAATATGGACAATAACAGGATATGACTTATGAGGAATTGTCCCTGGAATGTCCTAAGGTGTCAATTGCAACCTCCGAGGACAAGTTCTTATAAACCCATATATTGGGACCGTCCATAACCACCACGGACGTGTTACAGGGCTAATTTCAAGACGGTTCGTTTTCCCGTAGGGTAAGTGTGGTTTGTTTGTTTTGCAACAAAATTGCGGACAATATGATCAGGGTTAAGTCAGCATGAAGAAGGATTAAATTATATTAAGTATTTATTATTATACAGATGATCACCTTTCTATTAGAAAAAAATATTGTTGAAGAATTTTCTATACCAAAAAATTATAGTTAATGACTTCCTACACGAATGTCTTTTATCGTTGATGACATCTCTAAGAAAAGTTTATCATTGATGACTTTTCTCTAAGAAAAGTTCATCGTTGATGACTTTTCTCTAAGAAAAGTTCATCTTTGATGTCTTTTCTCTAGGAAAAGTTCATCGTTGATGACTTTTCTCTAAGAAAAGTTCATCGTTGATGTCTTTTCTCTAAGAAAAGTTCATCGTTGATGTCTTTTCTCTAAGAAAAGTTCATCGTTGATGACTTTTCTCTAAGAAAAGTTCATCGTTGATGACTTTTCTCTAAGAAAAGTTCATCGTTGATGACTTTTCTCTAAGAAAAGTTCATCGTTGATGACTTTTCTCTAAGAAAAGTTCATCGTTGATGACTTTTCTCTAAGAAAAGTTCATTGTTAATGACTTTTCTTTAAGAAATGTTCATTGTTAATGACTTTTCTTTAAGAAATGTTCATCGTTGATGACTTTTCTTTAAGAAATGTTCATCGTTGATAACTTTTCTTTAAGAAATGTTCATCGTTAATGACTTTTCTTTAAGAAATGTTCATCGTTAATGACTTTTCTTTAAGAAAAGTTCATCGTTAATGACTTTTCTTTAAGAAATGTTCATCGTTAATGACTTTTCTTTAAGAAAAGTTCATCGTTGATGACTTTTCTCTAAGATAAGTTCATCGTTGATGACTTTTCTCTAAGAAAAGTTCATCGTTGATGACTTTTCCTAAGAAAAGTTCATTGTTAATGACTTTTCTTTAAGAAATGTTCATCGTTGATATCTTTTCTTTAAGAAATTTTCATTGTTAATGACTTTTCTTTAAGAAAAGTTCATCGTTGATGACTTTTCTTTAAGAAAAGTTCATCGTTGTTGACTTTTCTTTAATAAAAGTTCATCGAAAAGTTCATGTGGTTTTCTAGAATAACACACACAAAATTTCCAAAAAGTCACTAAACTAATGTATTTGGCTAAGGAAATTATTAACTAAATATAATTATTTTTCATAGTTTTGTTTTTCACTATTGAGTTCGAGATCGTTGTTTTTGTAAATATAATTATTCTAAAACTTGGAAATTGTGAATATATGACGAAATATGTAATATGTATTCATGGTCAGATGGTGATGAAATTTACCACAGTGCTCTTTTTGGGACAAGGACGATCCCTATTGAAATGGTAAAAATCGGTTCAGGTTTAGATATTTCCCTCATATATTTGTTCTTCCGATTTGGCATATAGGCACTGTAAAATCCACATTTTCCCCACCAATCTGTAGGAAATTTAGAAAAAGGATATACTTTGTTTCAGAAACAATCATCACCAAATTGGGAGAAATCGGTTCAGATTTAGGCATAGCCCCCATATATATTTTCTCCCAGATTTTGCATCTAAGCAAAATAGAAGCTATATTTAAAATTCAAATTACAAGGGGAAGTCTCTTGACCCACCAATGTACCTTGCCAAATTTTAACGAAATCGGTTCAGATTTAGATATACCCTCCATATATACGTTTCTTCTAATTTGGACATAAGCACTGTAGATGCTGTGCCGTTTTTTTAATCAAAACATTGCGAAATTTGGCAGAGTGGAGTTCTAGATTCAAGAATGAGCACCACACAATTTGAATTGTGAAATGTAGCAGAATTAGTTAACATTTAAATATAACTCTTATATGTATATGTTTTCCGATTTTATAAGTGTTACAGAACCCACATTTTCCAAACGATCTATAAAAAATATGAACGAGAGAGAAATTATTTACAGATTGTCGTTTTTCCTCTCTCAAGAAAAACTTCCATAATACGTAATTGCAAAGTTGAGATCTCCCAACAATATTTACCAGATTGTGATTTTTTAACTTCTTCGCTGAAACTCTTCTGCATGGACAGTTCCGTCTCGAGTTTAGCCAAACGGCCATTAGAGGTCATTTTGCCAAGCTCTTCATTTTCCTGATACAACAAACGACATTTGGCCATTAAACGTTTGCCGGTATTCGAATCCGGTGTGAATTTCCAAGCGGACAATTCATTTTGGGTCTCCTCCAATTTAGCCTTAGTGGCTTTGAGTTCTTTTTTGAGTTTTTGGAAAAGTAAATTAACGGCAGGATCCAAAAGGGCCGATCTCAGGGCAACAGCAGAGGGAGCCTGGGTGGCTTTATATTCGGCAATTTGGCTCTACGGGAAGAAAAGAAAGAAAATCCATTTGTTATTTGTTCAAAAATTCTAGTGAACACATGTAAAACTTACCACATAATCCTGAAATTCCTGCTCCTTATTGGCCAAACGGCGCATGAGTATCTTCTCGCGCCTCTGGGCATCGGTGCATTGCATGGTGAGTCGTGTTTGCTCCAATTTGAGAGTTTCAATTTCATCTGGACATTGTGAAAAGTGGACCGAACGGAGTGGGGTATATTTGATGTTAATCAAACCATAAAAGGAAAATTATAGATTAATATATATTGCCGGGTGGGGTATATTATTAAACAAATAAAATAGATGCGGACAATATCGCACACACACAAACGTACACACTCACTCGCACACATACATACAATTTGAATAAAAACAAAAAGCATTACAAACATTTATTATCAAAAATAATACTATAGACTTTATTTTGTTGCTGTGTTCTCTTTTGTTTATCTGTTGTCTACATTGTAAAGTGGTTATAAACAAATAAATAATAAACATAGATACTGTGTGTATGTAGACTTTTGTACTCAATTCTATGTTTATTATTATTTTTTTTTCTTTTCTTTCAAGAGTTTATATATTTTTTTTATTTATGTGGGTTAAAAACAAAATACGAAATCATACCAATACTATGCAATCATTCGCATTCGTGTTGTTCTTGTTGTTGCTGATGTTAGATCGTGTCATTTTGTGCGATTTCTACAAAACGTTGGCTGGGGGGGACGGACACTCTTGGAGCTTTAAGTTGAGACTCCAAAATCGAAGTTGCGTACGAGGAGGAGAGAGTCTTCGAAATTTTTTAACGAAATACGTTTAGATATTTGAGATTTCTTTTTGTTTTATTAAATTTTTGTGAAAACCACTTTTTGACTTTTTCAACTCTCCCGTTATTTCGCACTTTTTTATAGGACTTTCATGTGTAAGAGCCGAGATTTTTTTCTCATACATATATACAAAATATATTTTTGTATTTTTTATTTACATCTCATTTTGACCACTTTTTTCAAATAATTTCTTTGATTTTTACCAATTTATTACTGATGATGATGATACAACATCAATTTCTGAAAAACAACAACACATTGATTTCATTTTAAGGATAGGAGAACATATTTGTTGAAAACAAAAGAAAAACACTTCTTATTGACGCTTTTAGAACTTTTTGCGAAATGATTTATTTGTTTGATTTATTTATTATAGGTATGACGTTTTACTGCTTCTTCACTTTGCATTTTTCTTTTACGTAGCCGACCGGTATGTTATTTTCGCTATAGAGCCGCGCGCCAGTATTAACAACCTTTTTAGTTAATTGCAAGCGTAATAAATTATTTTTGCTTTGTATGTTATTCCAAAAAAAACAAAAACAAATTGGTTTTCAATTTCATTTTATATTAAATATTTTTCATTGACCTAATTTCGGCTTTTGTCCAACAATCAAGTTTTATTTACTTTTACTTTTATAATTCCCTGGTGCGATAGGAGAATCTAATGGTGATTTCTTTTTAAAGAAACCCGTATGAACAGGTTTTGATTTCGTTTGCAAAATTATTACACTCCGCAAATGCGCATTTTCCACACTCAGCCCAGTCCACGGTGTGGAGTGTTACACCGTCAAAAAGCAAACTTCAGAACCAAACCTTATTGAAAGCTTACATTCTTAATGCGCCATCACGATTTTGCACGATTTTTGATCGCATGCAAAATGTGAAATTAGCAGTGGGTGCAGGGGGAAATTTTAAAATGTCGCAACATGATGTGGTGGTATTATTTTTCAGAAACGAAATCACCATAAATATCGATCAGAGGGTCTCTTCCTTGATTTACCATGTTATGAAAGATTTTCCCTGAACGAATTAAAAATTCATCAACATGTTCTAAAGAAATTCAATTTGGACGAAATTTGCTACAGAAATTTGCATTGATATTGAATAAACAAATAAAAAAAATTAAAAAAAAATTAGAAGAATTTTCTGTAGAAATTTAATTTCGACAAAATTTTCTATAGAAATTCAATTTTGACAAAATTTTCTATAGAAATTCAATTTCGACGAAATTTTCTATAGAAAATCGATTTCGACGAAATTTTCTATAGAAAATCAATTTCGACGAAATTTTCTATAGAAAATCAATTTCGACGAAATTTTCTATAGAAAATCAATTTCGACGAAATTTTCTATAGAAAATTAATTTCGGCGAAATTTTCTATAGAAAATCAATTTCATTTTGAAATGTAATTTCTGAATAATCGACCTTTATTCTGTATTTTAGTTGTTTTTAATTAATGAATAAGCTCGAGGTCAAGTTTTGATGTTTTTTTATTTATTCGATATTTCGTTCCTCTTTGAGGAACATCTTCAGGAATATCAACAATGTTATAGATATTCAACAATGTTATAGATATTATAGATATGTTATACAACGAAAATCAATTTCGACGAAATTTTCTATAGAAAATCAATTTCGACGAAATTTTCTATAGAAAATCAATTTCGACGAAATTTTCTATAGAAGATCGATTTCGACGAAATTTTCTATAGAAAATCAATTTCAACGAAATATATAGAATTTTTTTTCACAGGTTCACAACTTTGAGTTGACAGTACATACTTCGTTATTTGACAACCGATTTAACAGCTGATAGTTCATGTTTATTTTGTTTTGTTTTTAATGTCATCGTGGACAGATTTACACCAGAGCACCGTTTGCAAATTTTTCAATCAAAATAATGGTTCTGTTCGTCAAACATCAAATTTCAGCGATGAAGCTCATTTTTTGTTGAAAGTGTACCTAAATAAGCAACATTTTTGCATTTGGAGTGAAGATATTGTTCAAACTCAATTATATCCACAGAAAATTATGATTTGGTGCGCTTTACGGGCGCTGGAATTATTGTTCCATGTGTCTTCAAAAACGGTTGATGGACAGAATGTTGACACTTTTTTTCGTAACTCAATTAGCTGACATAGATCTTGGTGACATTCGGTTCAACTAGACGACGACAAATGACACACAGCACGCGCTACAATTAATTTACTCATAGAAACTTCAAATTATTTCACGTAATGGTCCTGCTAATTGGCCACCAAGAGCCTGTGACGTATACCCATTGGCTTATTTTCTTTGGTCTTGTGAAAAGTCGTTCGTCTACGCCAATAAGCCAGATACAATTGAGCGCCTGGATTTCAACATTCGACGATTTTTGGGCGAAATACGGCCACAAATGTTGCGAAAAATGTGTGGAAATTGGGATTCCCGATTGCGCCAGACGTGGCGGCCACATGACCCAAATCGTATTTAAACTTTAATGACATAAAATTGTCTATCCAAAAAAGCAATTTTAATTGATACTAACACAAGTAAGGAAAGGCAGAAAGTCGGGCGGGGCCGGCTATATAATACCCTAGCCTCCCTAACAATGCAATAAGGGTCATTGCCATAATAATTTGGAATAATTGGTAAATGGGTAGAAACATATTATCTAATTCTGAAGCGATAATCGCTAAATTAAGCAATATTCGTTCGTAAATTGAGAAACGTCTTTCTGGAAAATTTTAATGATCGGAAGTAAAATACAACTTCTATAGCGGATTGATACCAAATCAGGAGGAACATATATATGGAGCTTTAATATAAATCTGAACCGATATTCCCTGAATACTTATTCATGTAAAAAGACCTCCTTCTGTCGAATTTCGTACTGATCGGATATAAAATACAGTCTCTGCAGCGCTTACATGTCAAATCGGGGGTAACATATATATCGGAGCTATATCTAAATCTGAACCGATTTTCTCCGAATTTGGCAGTATTCCTTCATGTAATAAGAAACCTCTTTCTGCAGAATTTCGCACTGATCGGATATAAAATACAGTTGTTACAGCGCTTACAGGTCAAATCGGGGGTAACGTATATATGGGGGCTATATCTAAATCTGAACCGATTTTAACCAAATTCAATAGTAATCGTCCTTGGGCCAAAAAAAAGATATGTTTGAAGTTTCGTCGAGATCGGACCATAATTGCGACCTGAACTTTGATTACAAGAATACATGCACAGACAGACGGACATAGCTAAATCGACTCAGAAAGTGATTCTAAGTCGATCGGTATAATAAACGATGGTTCTATTTCTTCTCCTTTTGGGTGTTACAAACAAATGCACAAAGTTATAATACCCTGTACCAAAGTGTGGTGTAGGGTATAAATACTGTCCTTTGCTTCACTTTAAGTTCTGCATCTCTAAAAGCTCTGAAATGGCGGCTAATTCATTTCAGAGAAATCGGTGCTATATCGGATATTCTAAACATTTTGCCCAAATGTTATTAGTGCTCGAATTAAACTTTACTGTTACGCAAAGTAACGATTAAAAATATGGTAGATAAGTTTACGATCTCTCCAGGGAGCTCCATAGAGGGTTTAAAAGAAAAGGCTTTTGGTGTATATATCGTGCGAAGTGAAATTCCCATAGAGTATATACCTATATGTACAAAAAGTTTAAGCCCAGCATAGCTGGCTTTTGACATACTTTACTTATGCTGTGGCTAAGAAAAACTTTAGCAACAGCAGAAGGCTGACCACGAAGAGAAGCTCTTGTAAGAAAATCTTTAAATCATTCGCTTTAACGGCTTTGGACATAGAGGAATTTTTTAGGGGTCGCACGATATATAGGGTGATCTAAGTAGAGATACTTTTTTTAATAGCCTTTTTCGACAGATCACGTGTGAGTCGTGTCATGCTGTTATGTTATTTTTGTTAAGTATTGTTTGGCATTTCATCATGGAAAGACTGACTGAAAGACCTGAACAACGTTTACAAATTATACAGTTTATTATTAAAATAATCGTTCGCCAATTGCGCAAATTCCATTTTTTTTAAATCCAAAAAAAACACTTTCCAGTCGACCACGACCTTGACACCCATGAGCAATATTTTAGCTCTCGTTAAGAGCTATCTTTTTCCCATTGACCGATTCCCGATCCGACGTACCGGAATCATCGGTCCATATTTCTTCAAAAATGATGCCGGTGAGAACGTAACCGTCAATGGCAACCGTTATCGTGCCATGATAACCGACTATTTGCTGCCTGAAATTGAAGCTCGTGATCTCGGCGACATTTGGTTTCAACAAGACGGCGCCACTTCCCACACATCGAATCAATCAATGGATTTATTGAGAGCAGATAATTTCACGTTTTGGGCCACCAAGATCGTGTGATATCACTCCGTTAGACTTTTTCCTGTGGGGATATGTAAAGTCGAAAGAGTCATCGAAAATTGGACTCAACCGATGGACCATCTGAGACGTAGCCGCGGCCAACATTTGATGGACATAATCTTCACAAAATAAATGCCAAAGAATCTTCTTTCAAATGATAATAAACACTCCCCATTCAATCTGAATTTTCTGTGTTTTTTTTTTCTTTAAATAAGTAGGGAACCTCGAAATGGATCACGCTATGCATATGAACCCAAAGCCCATTGGCGGCTTGAGCTTTTTTGCCATATTTTTAGTCCACGGAAATTTTTTTATTTCGAGTTCAATATTGGCTCGGACAAAGTCCATTTTTTGTTGTCTAAGCGTTCGAGCCCCAAATTTTGACTTAATGTTTGCGTTAATGGATCTGCATTTGCATTTTATGGGCCTGTATGAAAATTTGATGATAGTATGAATTAGTTTTCAAAAAACAGCATCATTTAATCTCCTATTTTTTAGTTTCTGTGTCCAATGCGATTTCATACCACATCCGTCATAGCATTAGCAGATTTGTTATATGTACCTTTCCCCTTGGAAGTTTAAAATGAGCAACAAATTTAACAACATTCGCGAAGATAATTCAAGCACTCCAGCTGTCTAGCTTGAGCAAACACCTTCCAGAAGTAGAGCATCAACGTGGTTTCTGCAAGATGCATAGCAGCCACAGCAGCAATCGTCGTAACATCAAAAGTTAGCCACGGTCTTAAATGGAATAGACACCGTGAACGAACCGTTCTAGTGGCCCTCGACCTGTCAAAGGCGTTCGACATGGTCGTCCACTACATTCTCTTTGAGGACATACTCGTTTCCTGTGTGTTACAATTATTTGTAGAGTTTCGGAATAAGCGTCCTAAGTCCCACAAAGATAAAGAGCGTGTGCACAGTTTAGTAGCATTTTTCAGTTCAAGGAATTTTAAACATTATCAAATGTCCTCGGCCCTCCAAGTGAAAAATCACAGAGAGCTCCTGACCAATCATCCAAACCGACATCTAATCGTATAGTTTGAAAAGTAATACATTCCTTACAATCTGATAACTATAACTGTGTGTTATCTCTAACTAAAGGATAGCCGAATATGGTGAAAGTGGCCGATAATGTATTTTTACTATGCCAAGATAATCGAAGTCAAATATTAAGCAACCCTGTGTGTTGTTCTAAATTACAGCTGATTAGACGTCATATGTATATGTACAAACACAACTACTTTATGATAGTTAAAACTGTAAGTACATAGTTTGTGAATTATTGCAACTGTGGCTTTTTACGACATCCTGGATCAGGCTGTCGTAAAAAAGTCTGCATACTCAACGCCATTCCATCAGCGTGCAAAGTGTATATGTAGATCAGTTTACAAAAATAGTCATTGTTTGCCTCCATAAGTGCACCTAAAAATATGTATGTACGTTAGATCAGTCAGTTGGTTAGCTAGACAAACCGTGAGCTGTTGGATGCCACAACCCAGGGAATAGTCGGTGGGGACCTCTTAAAACTTAATAAGGTGGACAATAGACGTCTTTAGGCATAGAATAGAAACTATTTCTATAAGCCAATTACAGATTTTAATAAAGCGCTTTATAAATATGAAAATATTCAAGGACTTTTTATGCTAAATGCTCGCATTTGCATATCGATTACATACTGAAGAACCAAAATGTATTTTTTTCAATTAACAGCAACAAAAACCAATATTAAATAAATTTATGCAAGAAAAAAACACGATCGTAGAAAAAAACCTCCGTATGTGGCACTATTTCAACTTTTATATTTTTTCCATTTTTGCTTGCTTGTTATACATAAATTTTATCATTCTTTCTCATATATTTTTTTCTTCTTATTTTTCTCTTGTATTTTTTCTTGGTCGTGTGTGTGTTTGTTATGTATATTCATTCTTCTTCGTCGTCCGACGACTTTAGTTGAAAATCAAAACAAAAACAACAACAACAGAAATGATAGTAAAAACTTGTTATACACACAACAACACAGCGGCGGCAGCAGCAGCATTGGGGCAGAGCAGAGCACACTGGGAGATACAATATACACACACACACAAACACCCGACGCGCGAGTCTTTTTTTACGGTTTCTTTTTCTTCATTATTATTTTTTCTTTATTATTATGACATTGTAGGTTGTTGGCTGGCTGGTTGGTTGGTTTCGTTCGATACTTTTTTGGATGTTTGGTTAAGCGGCCGCGTCGCTCGATAAGGGGAGGTAGAGGTTGATAGGTATGATTGGCTGGCTGGGCGGACGAGTATATAGGGCGCGCGCAAAACGAATAAAGAAATAATAATAATAACAACAGTAGTAACAACGGCGTTAAAAAAACAAAAGGTAAACGGAAAGAGCGTTGTTGTTGTCGCTGGATGTGGCAAAGAGAGGTTTTTGGGTTGGAGTAATAACTGCGAAAGAGAGCAAAGGCAAAAAACATCCGCGGCGTACGTGATTACTCGATGTTGTGATATTTTTGTTAGATTATTTGAGATATTTATTATGTATGTATTTGATTTCGCAATGATATTCCTTAGGAATTTTGCTTCTTCTGGCAAAAAATATAAACGAATGTTCTTTGAAACTTTTTAAAGGATTTTCTCACTTAAAAGCACTAATATTTATATATTCCTTAGATTTTCTTTCAGAATATACAGTTTTTTCTTTTGCTTGAATGTTTTTATAGAATTTCACTTTTTGCATTTTTAACGATTTTTTTCTTTGAAAATTTTTAAGACCAAAAATATTTTGGAAATTTTTTACAGTTTTTTGAAATTTCTTACAACTAACACTTTTTATTTCGAACTTGTTTACCACTTTTTAATTGCAAGTCTTTTTATATTTTTATTTGTGCTTTATTTTCACTTTTTTATCGAAAAGTTTTTATTTATTTTCCTTGTTATTTTATAAGGATTTGCACTTAATTAAGTTCTTGTGACACTTTTTCTCAATTTGCTCAGTTTTATTCTGCACTTTTTTTCATGATTTACATTTTCAAATATTTCGTTTACTTCTTGCAAAGTTTATTTGTATTTTTATGGAATATAACCTATACCACAATTGGTTGGATATATTTATTCGTTGTTATTAGAAAGGAGTAATTTCGCGTAGTTTGTTTTCACTTCAATGCCACATTTTTTGCACATCCAAACTCCACTTAAGGCTAACAAAAACGTCGTTCGTATACATTCCAAACTTTCAAATAGTTTTGATTTAAAAGAAATGTTTTTTATTTGTTTTGTTGGGAGGGAAAGTTCTTAAAGAGTCAATAAGAGAGTGTTCGAGTGTTCGCTGACTGCATTTATTTCGAGTCTTATATATGGAGATTACGATGAAATCGTTTGTGTTCAAAATTTTTGAAATGAAAGTCTAAACAAAAGTAGTAATAAAAAATATAGCAAAACCACAACACCCAAAAGAGTTAAGAAGTATTTTATTAAAAATAGTATATATAGTCTAAATTAGGATTAATCTCATTATTATTGTGATTACCAGAAAGAGAGTAATGTCTTAAAAAAAGTGTACAACTCTTAGAAACATTTTCATTATTCTTCTCTTGTTACGTTTTATTCGAAATCGGCGCACAAAACACACACAAAAATGGTAAGTAAGTAGTAGATAACACAGTTCATTTATTTTCAGATTATTTTCTCTTGTAACTTTTTTCTTTCAAATTTCTTCAATTTATTTTTGTAACAAAAAACGTTTGCTTTTTTAAAAAAAGAAAAAAACTTTTGTATTATAAAAATAGTTCAGTACCTTCGAGTTGACGTTGGCGCTGTTCAGCAGCAGCGATGATGGCAGCAGCAGCAACTGTATCCTGGCTGAGCAGAGCTGTGGCTTGTGGTAGCGGAGATGAGGGCCTGGAGGCCGTTAGCTGTTGTTGTTGCTGCTGCTGATTGGCCGCATGATGCACATGATGCGGATGATGATGATGGTGATGATGATGATGTGAATAGGCCGCGGCGTGATGGAGATGATGGCCTCCCGAATGATGTGAGGAGGTTGGCTCCTCCGAGACTGAGGGTGTGGGCGAAGCGGGACCGGACAATAGTCCCCCGCTAGCACCCCCTACACCACCACCAACACCGCCGACGCCGATGCCGCCTCCGACCGACGACGAGGAGGCGTTATGTAAATTTTGTTCATATTTTGAGGACATTTTATCGTAACTATTCATCAAAGGTCTCTCGTCCATAGTCATTGCAGCGACACTCATTACAATAACAACAAATTTCTCTAAATTAAGGCCAGATTTTGTTTATACAAAAGCCTTGAAATACAATGTTTCTTTCTTTCGCTTGTTTAGCAGTATTAACATACGTCGTTACGTATGTCCGCTTGTTTGTTTGTATGTATATCCCTTAACAAAAAGACCTTTTTCGAAAATTACGTTTATAGACGTCGCCTTTCTTTGATGTTGTGTTGCGTTGTTTTCCTTGTTCAATATTATTCCGATGTGTATTGCGTTTTGTATTACTTTTTTGTTTTAAGAAATGATATATACAACAAATATATATTATCGTTGTCGTCAGCCACTTTTCTTTAATTTATTGATTTGACTGCTTCTTCTTCTTCTTTTTCGTTTCGTGCATATATCTAATAAATATGTATGTATGCCTCGTCTTTTTCCGAGTTAACAACACGAGACACAAAACACACAACTTTTTTCAATCGCAATTTTCACTTACGTTTTGCTTTAATTTTCATTAATTCTTTTTACCTTTTTATAGAATGTTTGTTGCTTGATTTATTTAAACAATTTAATGAATAAATTTAACACTTTAAACACGTCAAAATTATATTTTTTGCAGAGAAATCTTGATTTCGTCGCGTCACGACTTTTTTTTTTCTATGGTATAATTTGGTATTGCCAATTGTGTTGAAAATCCAATATGGAGGTCGTTGCGACAATGAGTGTGTTGCCATCGCATTGTTTGGCAATTCAAAAGGAGCGATTAGTCTCAACCGTAACGTAACGTGGTCTGACGTATGTGCCGATTTATACCAGAGTTCAGAAAAAAACACTAAGGAACGGCTCCTTAGCGTTCTGTACCGTTCCTTCGTCGCGAACGGAACAGTATCGCAACCCTTAACCGAGAACAGAATACACTAAACATTTTTTTAGTGTTACTGTTCGCGAACGGTACCACTACGATAACGTACCGTTCTTAGAACACGACGAACGGTACACTACGATAACGTACGGTTCATAGAACAGTAACACTACGTCGTAGTGATACTGTTCTTTTGAACAGGACACTAACAGTATCACTACGTTTAGCGTTCCGTTCTTTTTTATATTCGACACCACAGGTGGCAAATATGAAGCAATCTTAATGAAAATTGGTACAGAGTTATTTCTTAACCCAGGGACGATCCCTATTTAAAATGGGGCATATCGGTCAATTCTTTGATATAGCCCCCATACGAAGGTCCCTTTCGATAAGACATATTTACGCACTAGAGAGCGAATTTTTTAACCGATCATGCCAAATTTTGAATATATGTTCATTCCATTGCATTCATTTATGCCTAGTGAAAATGATGCATATCGGTCCATTTTTTGATACAGCCCCAATACAAAGCTCCCTTTCGACAAGACATATTTACGTTATAGATGACGAATTTTTTTATCCGATCATGCCAAAATGTAAATATGTGTGGTTCATATTGCATTTAATCATGTCTAGTGAAAATGGAGCACATACTTTGATATAGCCCCCATACGAGGGTCCCTTTCGATAAGACATATTTACGCTCTAGAGAGCGCATTTTTTAACCGATCATGCTGAAATTAAAATATTTGTACTTTCTATTACATTCAAGCGTGATCACAATGCAATACAAAGTAAAAATATATAAATTTCAGCATGATCGGTTAAAAAATGCGCTCTCTAGAGCGTGAATATGTCTTATCGAAAGGGACCTTCGTATGGGGGCTACATTAAATTATGGACCGATATGCCCCATTTTAAATAGGGATCGTCCCTGGGTTAAGAAATAACTCTGTACCAATTTGCATTAAGATAGCTTCATATTTGCGACCTGTGGTGTCGAATATAAAAAAGAACGGAACGCTAAACGTAGTGATACTGTTAGTGTTCTGTTCAAAAGAACAGTATCACTACGACTTAGTGAACCGTACGTTATCGTAGTGTACCGTTCGTCGTGTTCTAAGAACGGTACGTTATCATAGTGGTACCGTTCGCGAACAGTAACACTAAAAAAAATAACGTTAGTGTTCTCTGAAGGAACCGTTCCTATAACGTACTGTTTTTTTCTGAACACTGATTTACACTGCCTGAATGTTCAGCAGATTATCGGCGTTAGGCGTGTTTTCGTTACGCCATACACCCAGCGAAAACCAAAGCACGTACGTGGCTTAATCTTTGCAAATTCGTTTGTGATAATGAACCAACCCCGTATGTTACGAATTCAAGCAAGGCGGTGCATGAATAAAGCATCAAAAATCAACAACGCTTCGTTGCAAAATGAATACCAACTGGGGATAATTTAAAACAAGTGTTGGGGATAACTATAGAACGTGCGGGGGACGACTAAAGCACTTGCTGAGGACGAATAAAGCATGCGCTGGGATAACTTTCCATTCTAAATCAACCCCCCTACCCCCTCCCCATTTAAAACTATTTAAACAGCATTAGCGTTTCAATACATTTATTAATGTTATAAGTAAATAAAACGTGAACACAACAAACATATAATTGTAAATTTGCATATTTATCACTAAGCAAATCACGTCTAAACAAAACACATTCGAATGTGCAGCAACACATTTTTAACTCTGTTTTTCTCGGAATTCAGCTCGTAACCCTAATGGTGGCAGTCTCCTTCGTATCATTCGCCTTTATGTACTGCAAAATTTAATTCCTGTGCTCTATAAAAAACATACACACTTATTATTAACTTTTAAAATTGAAATTTTTATAAGCTTATGCTGTTTAATATTCGTAGGCCGACACCATTTCTATTGATTTTCGAAATTTCTGCAATAGGAAGATGTCACTGATTTTGCAATCACCTTATCCTTCTCATTCCATAGCCCAGAGAATCATCCACAATATCAAACAGGTCATTCAATTCTATTTCTTCGTCATTAATTTTCATATTTCACGTCTTTATAAATCCTCGTGGTTTCTTCTTCTAAGGGCATCCCTTAAATACCGGTGAATTGCGTCCTGCGTCTGTCAAAGTGTTGTTGTATGCACAGAAAGCAATAGAATGAAATTTGAGTTTGACAGACGCCGGACGCATTCACTGGTATTTAAGAGATACCCTAAGAACAGACAATAACAATAGGCGTGTTTTCCTTACACCATAGGTGCTTAATTTGTATGGGGAGCTAAGCACTTTTAAGCATTATTAGTTCCCGATGAAGTTTGGTGCTTGTGTTCCTGTCTTAATCGAGTATGATGTTGCCAGATTGGGCATCCAATATTTCCCAGTATGGCATCTCATTTTTGGAGAGATTGTTGTCAATTATTGTGAATTAACGGGAAGACGAATAACAAAAATGGAAAATTATTTGAATATTCGCTAGTAAATTTATGTTTTATAAATACATTTCACGAATTTTTTGTCTGTTTCGCACTGCTCTTTCTTCAAACTCATGACATCATTGCTACCAGATAGTGGAAATCCGCCACTTACTGATTATGCAGTTAGTGGATGTTGGTTGTTTTCGTTGCAAAGTGCTAAACTGAAATCGCTAGCTTGTAACAAAAACACGCCTTATATTTACAATAGGCATGTTTTCGCTACAAGCTAGCGATTTTAGTTTAGCACTTTGCGAAGAAAACAGCTGACTTCCACTAACTGGCGCATAAGCAGCAGTAAGTGGCGGATTTCCTCTATCTGGTAGCAATGGTGTCATGAGTTGCGAAGAAAGAACAGTGCGAAACAAACATAAAATTCATGAAATGTTTTTATAAAACATAAATTTACTATTCTATGTTCAATTGTTTACACCCTTTTTGCAAATATTAAAATAATTTCCCATTTTTGTTCTTCTTCTTCCCGTTAATTCACAATAATTGAAAACAATCTCCCCAAAAATGAGATGCCATACTGCGAAATATAGGATGCCCAATCCGGCAACACCATACTCGATTAGGACAGGAACACAAGCACCAAATTTCATCGGGAACTAATAATGCTAAAAAGTGCTGAGCTCCCCATACAAATTAAGCACCTATGGTGTAACGAAAACACGCCTAATATATTTTGTAAATATTTACATGCACGATTGCCAACAAAAATATTTTATAGACAGTGTTGCCAATAAAACGTTTTTCTGACAACGGCGCCGTTGCCACATACATAAACTTCGCACATCTAAAAATCTGCAAATTATATCGCAATGACTTTTCTGCTAACGTTGCAAGACAAAAATTGTATGTTCACACGGTTGCATTTTTCCGCCATTTTTCTGCCGGATCTGCAAATCGTGTGTACTTACCTTAACATTTGCTGCACTGTAACAGGGTTGATAACGTTGTCCGATCTGGCAATCGTGTGTTCTTAGCTTTACGGCTGCGATATTTTCGTCGCTTCGAGCGGTACAGCGTCTCTTTGGCGCCGGAACATCCAAAAGTGAAAAATTTGAATCAAATTTATCCACTATAGCACGCACAGCCTGTCGGGTGGGACGATTATTACCACCGTAATTTTAAATGATTTCCAAACGTTGGACTTAAGTGAACTTTTCCATGATGAAAATGTTGACTTCGACTAACGTTTTGACACTTAGGGCCGTTAACAATAAATAAATAAATTAGGGTTAAGAGCTTACTGCCGGTTATAGCTGTCAAATTCCATATAATTTAACTTCCGTTAGCTCTAACGCTCCGTTATTTTGTTTTGTGTTAATGGAGGTTAAAGATAATTTAAAATGTTTGACATAAAGATAACCCGTTATATATTCAACAACACTTTGACAGATGTCGTATGACGGCGTCGTATATTTATGTAGTATAAGGTTACCAAGTACCTTGAATTGGCATCTCTATCACTACCTTTGCTACCACTCACAGGTGGAAGGTAATATTTTAAAGAAGAAGCAAAAATGTGCGGCACGATTGTTGATTGTAAACAATAATTTATTTTTTCATCAACGCATGTATAAAAGGAGTAAAATGTCTTCAAAAATCCAAATAAATAAGCGTGTCAAAGGCTTGCCGCGAGACGAACTGGAGAAGCTATCAAAGACGGAGCTAATAGACAAAATAATCCAATTGGAAGCCTACAATTTTCAACTGAAAAATATATTGAATAAAAAACTCAGTGATAATGATGAGCAAAATGAAGAGTTAATTAATGAATTGAGTAAACTAAATAACACTAGTTCTAATCAAATTGAACAAGGAAGGCCAGCGCAAGAAGAAGCTGGCAAGAAGACGCAGGAGGAAGACGTGCCAGCCGGCCACACTAAAAAAGACAAGAAACGGCAATTTGATTTCAGCAAGTATGTGGTTTAGAGTAATAACTCGGAGGCGATTAGTTATTTTTCTTTTCGTTTTCAGGGCTCATAAACGTCATGTCCTAATGAAATTACTTTATTTTGGATGGGATTACCAGGGATTTGCTTGCCAGGAGGACTCCAATGCCACAATAGGTTGCTATTACTCTTGAAATTGGCCTTAAATGTGAACTACAGTCTTTTTTTATTTATGTTTCCTTAGAATACCACCTATTTAAAGCCTTAACCCGAGCTTGCCTCATTGAATCCCGTAATACTTCCAATTACCATCGTTGTGGCCGAACCGATAAGGAAGTTAGTGCCTTCTGCCAGGTGATATCCATTAATCTTCGTAGCAAATTCCCGCCAGAACAACAATTTGATGATGAGTGTTTGAAGAAGGAAATTGATTACTGTGGCCTCCTAAATCGAATTTTGCCCAAGAACATACAGTGTGTGGCTTGGACACCTTTGCGTAGTCCTGTTTATAGTGCACGATTTGATTGCACTGCCAGGACATATCGCTATTATTTCCCCAAAGGAGATTTGAATGTCGAGGTAAGAACAAAGTATATCATGCATAGACACAGAGTGTATTTTTGTGCGTTTTGAAAACGAACACATACACGCTCCATTTCATGAAAACGTACAAGAGCTGAAGAAAAAAGTAAAACGCTAGGATTTGAAAATACGAATCACACCAATTTCGTACAAAACCTTTGACATGTCTGTATGTCATATGTAACAGATATTGGCAAACTTAGGCTGGTCCAGAAACTGTCGAATATTTTGTAAAAAAGTTTGATATTTTTTTCTTCTAGGCCATGCAAAAAGCCTGCAAGCTTCTACAAGCTCATGGAGATTTCAGAAATTTCTGTAAAATGGACGTGCACAATGGCGTTACGAATTATATACGAAATCTTCAGGCGGCAAATGTGCATCCCTGCCCAAATGGTCAAGATGAATACCAAAGTGGCTACTCTATGTATTATTTGGAAATAAAAGCCAATGCATTTCTTTGGCATCAGATAAGGTGTATAATGGCTGTTTTGCTATTAATTGGGCAGGAGAAAGAACAGCCGGAAGTTGTAGGCGAGCTTTTGGATGTTGAAAAGAATCCCTGGTATTTTTTTTCTAAATTTATTCATTTGAGAGACAATTTTTAATTTATTTTAATTATGTGCGATTACAGTAAACCGCAATATACTCCCGCCATTGGTTTGCCTTTAAATCTGTTTCATTGTGATTTTCGTGAAAAAACTTGCAGACGTACAGAAGATGAGTTTGCAATGGAAGCAGCAATGGAAGATGGCATTACGGAGTCCTCGAAAGAAGTTTTACCGGATGATAGCAATAACTTTCCCGATATTGGTCATTGGATTTATAATGAAGAAAATCTACAGAAACTTATTGAGAATGTACAAAGTGAATGGACTCAGTTTAGCATAAAGTAAGTAACAATTAAAGGGCAGGGCAATCAGGAATTTTAATAACATAGAAGAATATGCAATGTAGAATGGCAAGAAAGACTTGATGTCAGGGACAAATACCTTAAATGGAGAAATAGTTATACGTTTTCACTTCGTTCGTAATGTTCTTGATTTCTGATTGACCAAGTGATTTACCGATTGGTATTCGCATAGCACTTAATAACATAATATTGAACGACATTTTTAGAAATTGCTAAAGTTGTCAATTATGGATTCTACAATATTTTCAAATATACGTAATTGAGAATATGTGAAGTATATTTTACATTAAATTTCAATTGATATTTTTGAAATTGCCTACATTGAATTAAAAATTGTATATCAAAATTGGCCTAAATTTCGTTTGAATTTGATATCGTACATTTCAATTTGACCAATTTTTATATAAAATTGACATAATATACCTGAAATTGGCTAAATTTCATTCGTTATACACATAGATTCAGTATTTATACTACCAAATTTCATTAGAAGATTAGATTTTCTCCCTTAAAATGTTATAAATTTACTCCTTTATTTGCCTTTTGCCAACTTTAAATAAAAAATCCTCATTTCAATTAAAATTTAGACAATTTCAAATGTATAATCTTAATTTTAATTGAAATTTAAACAATTTCAAATGAAGTTAAGACAATTTCAAATGTAAAATCTAAATTTTAAATGTAAAAATCACAGCTTCAAATTTCTAAATTTAAATTTCAATTGGGATTTATTCCATTTTAAACGTAAAAATCACATCTTCAAAGGAATTTTTCTAATTTCTAATGGAAAACTCAATTTCAAAAGTAAAATACCAATTTCAATTAAAATTTACATAATTCCAAATGAAAAATTTAATGACAAATTTTCCCAATTTCATCTGAAATGCCAATTTTAAATGTTCCAATTGTCCAAATGTAAAATCTCAATTTCAATTAAAATTTTGCAATTTTCAAAATGATAATCTCAATATCAACGAAGTTTAGCCAATTTCAAATGAAGGTAATCAATTGAAATATGGCCAATTTAAAAAGAAGAATCCCAATTTGAAATGAAATTTTGCATTTACAAACATAAAATCTCAATTTTTCGTTTTTACGAAAAATAATTTAATTTCCTATTTTTTTCCTTTAAATAAATTTTTTGGTATCAAATTTTAAGTAATCACATTTGAATTTATCTTCCAATAGATCCACCATGATTCGTAATGTTTTATATAATTTGGAGAATCTTTTGGAACAGGAATTCCAAGCACAAACGGTACTCGCCCAAGTTTTGCTGCTACAGGATTGTGTAAAACCACGTCAATATCAAAAGCTATTGACAAGAAAAAGATGTGGTAAGTTTGCGATTTTTTTCACAACAAGAAAACAACCACATAAACCTATATTTATCTTTCCTCCATAGAGAGTTTGGAAAATCGTATAGAACATTTTGTGAAAAAACAACGACTAATAGTGACCAATGAAAAACCAAGCGAAGAGTAATGAAATGTACCAAACGTCAATTCAAGATATTCAGGGTTGTTGTGGAATCCGATTGTTGTCGGAATCGGAATTGAAACCGAGAAGAAAAATAACTTTGGTGTCACAGAAGGATATTTTTTTCGATTTCAATTCCGATTCGGACAACAGTCGAATCCCACAACGAGAGAAAAAATAAATTTGGCGTCACAGAAAGTTATGTTTTTTCTCGATTTCAATTCCGATTCCGACAGCAATCTGATTCTACAACAACCCTGATTATATACTTGTATATATGGGCCTGTTTCTGTAATTTATTTTCGTTCGTCTACGGCGAACGATCAAAAATCTCTCAACTATTAATTTGAATTCTGTAAAACGCAGGTTACAAATATTTTAGGTGTGGACTTTTTATGTGTTTTTCTATATACACAATGAATTATTAACTTCTGTGACTTATAGATTTCTCGAAATAATGGAGTGATTTTTGATCGTTCGCCATAGACGAACGAAAATAAGTCACAGAAACAGGCCCTATTTATTCCTGTCGTTCGTGTAAGAAGCATTAGACCACAAGGTAATACATACTTACATCTAGTTTCCAATTTATACAGTTCATAGCTGTAAAAAGACCACAAATTTGTTTTTTTTTAGTTAAACATTCAACGCTGTAGTTTATTAATTTACAATTGAAATACAGTTTAATGACTTAATATAATATACATTAATTAATTAACATTAATAAATTTGTTAGTTACATTATCTTTGCAACATAATTTTAAAATTTAACTCTCTTTTGTTAACTTTATACGATAATATTTTTCAAAGATATGATTTTTTGTACGTTTTATTTGTTTTACTTTCTCTCCACTATGTCTCTTTATAATAATGTTGTTTTAGTATAGTTCTTTTTTCATTTTTATTTAAATAATTAAATAAATCTATTACTTAGAAATGAAATTAATTAAAACAAAAATTATTTTATATATATATATATAAATTAATTTTATAGTGTAGGCTCTTCTTACTATTCGGATATACATACTTAAAACATAATACATACATTTTGAAATATTTTAACAAATATTTATATTTAACAAAGAACAATGTTAGCAAAAAAAATGTGTCTTAAATCTACAAAAATATATATATATAAATATTTCAGTTTCAAGCTCCCATAGATTTAGCCTTTTGTAGTCTGAAAAGAATTGAGAAAATAAATTTATATTCCAAAAATGGGCCAATGACAAAACTTACTTTCTTCTCAAAACTTTCAAGACAATCGGTCCTTCGCGTACATTCTTGAATAATGCAATTGTCTCGGCATGACTCATACCCTGTACAGAAGTGCCATTGATTTCGAAAATTTCATCACCTGAAAAGTAAAATTAAAAAATTATTACATAAATTATTAATTTACTTGAACATAAAAATATTTTTGGACATTACAAAAAAGTAATATACTTCAAAGAGTAGAATAGGAGAGAGACAACTAGTATTCTACTGTGGAGCAGAAGTCCTATCAGGTCATCTAATATGGATTAGTCGATTAGGTAACCCAACTGGTCGTTTACTATAAAGTAGATTACTCAACCAGTCGTCTACAATGGAATAAGTGAACCAAGCATTCGTTGAATATAGAGTAGATGGACCAATTATTTGGCTACTATGGTGTATATGACCAAATCAGTCTTCTTATGTGGAGTAAACCACCGCCAACTATTTATCAGATAACTCAAACGGTCGTATACTATGGATTAAATGACTCAACCCCTAGTCTACTATGCAGTAGATGACCAACCCAGTCGTCTAACATGGAGTATATGACCCAACCGGTCGCGTACTATGGAGTAGATGACCCACAGGAATAAATGAACCGTAGAACCCCAACTATGGAAATTATGACCAATGTGAAACCCAACTAAGGAATAAATTACTCATGTGAAATGACTCATATGACCGCCAACTATTGATCAGATAACCCAACCGGTCGTCTACTATGGAATAAGTGACCCATATGAACCTCAACTATTGATGAAATGACCCATATAAGCCCCAAATATTGATAAGAGGACCTGTATGACCCCAATTATTGATAAAATGACCAACCGGTCGTCTACTATAGAGTAGATGACATAACCTATAAACTACTATGGAGCAGATGACCCATATGACCTTCAACTATTGAGTAGATGATCCAACCGGTCGTCTACTAAGGAGTGGATGACCCAAAGGATCGTCTACTATGGAATAAATGAGCCATATGAACCCCACTATTGATAAAATGACCTATATGACCCCGAATTATTGTAGTATAGTAGATTACCAAACCGGTCGTTTAACATGAAGTATATGACAAAATCAGTCGTCTTCTATGGAGTAGATGACCCATATGACCTCCAACTATTAAACATATAACTCAACCGGCCGTCTAATATGGAGTAGATGGCCCAACCGGTCGTCTACTATAGAGTAGATGACCCAACCGGTCGCGTACTGTGGAGTAGATGACCCATATGACCTCCACCTATTGATCAGATAACACAACTGGTCGTTTACTATAAAGTAGATGACTCAACCACTATGGAATAAGTGAACCAACTATTCGTTAAATATAGAGTAGATGGACTAATCATTTGGTTATTATGGAGTATATGACCAAAATAGTCATCTTCTGTGGAGTAAACTACCGCCAACTATTTATCAGATAACTCAAACGGTCGTATACTATGGAATAGATGACCCAACCCAACCCAATAGATTACCCTACTATGGAGTAGATATCCCTACCGGTAGCTTACTGCAGAATAGATGCCCAACCGTCGTCTACTATGGAGTAGATGACCCAAACGGTCGTCTACTTTGGATTAGATGACCCAAACGGTCGTCTACTATGGAGTAGATGATCTGAATGGTAATCTACTATGGAGTAGATGACTCAAATGACCTCCAAATATTGACCAGATAACGCAACTGGTCGACCATTATGAGTGTATAAGCCAACTGGTCGTCCACTACGGAGTAGATGACCCAAATGGACGTATACAATGGAATAGAAGACCCAACCGGACGTCTAATATGGAGTATATGCTACAACCGATAATCTACTACGGAGTATATGATAAACGGTCGTCTATGATGGAGTAGATGACCCAACCGGTCGTCTAATATGGAGTAGATGTCCCAACCGATCATCTACTATGGAGTAGATGACCCAACTGGACGTCTACAACGGAATATGTTACCCAACCGGCCGGCTACAATGGAATAGATGCCCCGAATATTGTATATGACTTATATGACCTCCAACTAATGACCAGATAAGGCAACTGGTCGTCCACTATGGGGTATATGATCCAACTGGTCATTCACCACGGAACAGACGACCCAACCGGTCGTCTACTATGGAGTAGATGATTCAACTGGTAGTCTACTGTGGAATAGGTTATCCGGTCCCCAACTAGCAAATAGATAACTATTATATAGCAACTATAGGGCAGATGACCCAACCGGTATTCCTCTGTAGAATAGGACCCAACCGGTCTTCTACTGTAGAACAGATGATTCAACCGCTCTTCTATTGTAGAGTAGATAACCCAACATTGCTATAGAGCTGATGGCTTAATTGGAAACATCTACTCTATAGTAGGATAGGATAGTAGTAGATATGACGTCTATCATTGTCCAATTTTCCCGAAGATATGACTGAATTGACCCCTAGTTATAGAATAGATAATTCCACCGTTCTATAGAGTACAAAACCCAACTGACTCTCAGCTACACAGTAGACTGGTCCAACTACCCCAGAACTATAGAATATATCCCTCAAATTGCCTTGGATTATAAAATACATGACTCAATGAATAACTCACCAGCTTGCAATGATCCATCATCGGCCGCTTGTCCACTGGGGAATACTGTTTTAACAAATATACCCATGTTACCCTTAGGTGAATCGCGGCCACCCACAATGCTAAAACCCAAAGACTTTAGGCCTGGACCCTTGAAGAATGTCACAACTTTGGGAGTACCACGACGAGATCCTGCGGAAATAAAGATAACGAAATAGAAATGAGACATGTCCAGACATTCGTGCTATAAAGAATTATAATGAGATCATTACCCTCACTCATCGAAGCTCTGATAACTTCGGCCATTTCTTCATCCTTGATGGTTAGTTTAACTACGGGCAATGAGGGCCGATGATGTTGTAACATGGCGGCAGATGGCGTGGCCATTGACGGTGTTAAATATGATCTATTGCCGACTAAAGAGGATACATTTAGATGATGATGTTGTTGTTGGTTTTGGTGGTGGTGGTGGTGCTGATGTTTGGTTAATTGATTAAAGGTTAAGGAAGCGGAAGATGTGCAAGAAGATTGTTGTTTTTGTTGTTGGGCGGATATTGTATTACTGAGATCATTACGTAAATCTGTGTGCTGCTGTTTGGAAGCATTTACAGATAGTTGTTGTGATTGTTGTTGTTCGTCCGAATTACCATCAAATTGTTGGTTATTTAAAGCAATTGTTGTTTTTGTAATAGTGTTGGTTAATATTGGTTTGAGTGTATTATTAGTATTTGAATTTGGATTATTTAATGGTGTTGTTGTTGCTGATGATGTAGTGGTGTATTGATTATTGGCATTTGCCGATGGTGATGTTGTTGTTGCTGTTGTGGTGTTGGAGTTATTTGGTTGCAAGAACAGACTTAACCGCGATGAACTCAGACGGGAGTGTGCAAAGCGCAGCGAACGATAATGCGAATTTGAGAGATTGATTGAATTCCGGGTGTAGTGTGAACGCGGAGGAAAACCTCCTCCCGAAGAAGAAGAAGGTGTGCTGGGCTGAGACCCATCGATACTATCTTGATTTGCGAGACTAGCTTTCCGTGTTTCTATACTAAGTGAAGAACTACGATTACCTGCTGCATGGCCACCATCTTTGGCCGCAGCAAGGGGCGTCAGAAGCGCTGCTCCCTCGGAACAACGCTTCCGATTCAATAGCTGCCATTTCTCATCATCGCTTATGGTATGCGTAGCTAAGGACACACTCGCCGAACGATTGTTATAAACGGGGGTATATTCCGGGGTCTGATTATAAAGCAAGGGTGACAATTCCAAATTACGCTGACCTGAGGACGATCTAGCACGACGTCTCAAATGTTCCATGGCCGCAGCGTCCATTGAATGCCGGGGAGTGGAACAGCGTCGATGTTGCATTATTGGCATTGAGGGAGGCATGCTCGCCACACCAGATGACAAATCGACCCGCGAATTGATGGTCGAAGTACTTGCCAACGATACGTTATCCTCATCCCTCTCGTGCTCCAAGGCCAGTTGGAGACTCTGCAAGTCATAGCTATTAATGCTATCTGTGCTTTGTGTTCTCTGCGTATAGCTCAAGCGTTTTCTGGCTCGGGCCAAGTAATCATTACGCGTTTGCGGTGGTTGTGGTGTATCCGCGGCCAGCGATTGCATTGAACTATACAAATCACTTTGTTGGTGCTGCTGCTGCTGTTGCTCCTGGGGGTTAACTTCGTTAACCTCAGGATTCTGTTGATAGTGATTGGTGGAGCCATCGATTTTGATTTTCGTATAGAAATCGGTTATAGTCGTCACTTCATCGTGAGCTATAACCAAATCAATGCAATTGTCGACGAAACAGCTTAGCAAACGTTGAACCTCTTGAAAGGATTGTATACCTCTGAGATGATTGCCATTCACATTGACAATTTCATCACCAAGACGTAGGCGGCCATCCCTGGAAGAAAGTGGAAAATGAGGGAATTAGTTAACGCACATGATCAAACGACAAATCTCTAACTAAAATTGAGAACACTGAAATTATAATAAACCTCTAGAACTTTTTACTCTCATACTACTGCCAACTATATAATCTGTTCGTTTATTATAGAGAATATGACCCATCTGGATGACTAATATAGGGAATATTACCGAACTGTTGGTATTCTATCCCACCTGATGATTTGCTATAGGGAATATGACCAATATGACCAATATGGACGTATTATACAGAGAATATGTGGTATGTTATAGAAAATATGACTCATCTGGTGTCTACTAGAGGGAATATGACCCGACTGGTTGTTTGCTGTACGGAATATAAGCCAACTGGTGATCTTCTATAGCGAATATGAGCCATACGGACGTATTATAGAGAGAGTATGACCTGACTGGTGGTCAGGTATAGCAGAACGACCCGGCTGGCGTTCTGCTACAGGGAATATGACCCAACTGGAGGGAATATGACCCATCTGGTGGTCTGCTATAGGGAATATGACTCGACAGGAGGTCTGCTATAGGGAATATGACTGGACTGGAGGTCTACTATAGGGAATATGACTCGACTGGAGGTCTGCTATATGGAATATGACCCAACTGGTGATCCTCTATAGGGAATATTACCCAACTGGTGACTTGCTATAGGGAATATGAACATATTATATAGAGAATATGACCCATATGGATGACTAATTTAGAAATATTAACCAACTGGTGACTTGCTATAGGGAATATGAACGTATTATATATAGAGACTGTTATAGGGAATATGATACGACTGGTGGTCTGTTATAGGGAATATGACCCATCTTGTGTCTACTATAGGGAATATGACCCGTCTCCTATAGGGAATATGACCCATCAGGTGGTCTGTTATAGGGAATATGACCCATATGGACGTATTATGTGGAGAATATAACCCGACTGGTTGTGTGTTATAGGGAATATGACCAGACAAATGGGTAGCTGTAGGGAATATGAGAACATAACCCGACTGGTTGTGTTATAGGGAATATGACCAGACAAATGGGTAGCTGTAGGGAATATGACCCATATAGTGGTCTGTTATAAGGAATATGATCAATCTGCTGGTCTGCTGTAGAGAATAAGACCCGATTGGAAGTCTGCTATAGGGAATATGACTCGACTGGTGGTCTGCTATAAGTAATATGACCCATATAGTGGTCTGTTATAAGGAATATGATCAATCTGCTGGTCTGTTGCAGAGAATAAGACTTCTATCTATGTACTTACTTTTGAGCCATGCCATAGGGATCAATTTCCACAATCAGGTAACGATATTGCTGTTCATTATTAGACGTTTGCACTGTCTTCGGCGATAGCACCAGACCAATATAATCCTCCTGACACTTCCGCTCCAACTTGACCTGCCTAAATCTTCGCCGTATTGTCTCTGTCTCATAATCGTAGTTATAGCCACCCAATGAGACAGGACCACTGATGGTACTGCAAATACTACTGGATCTTAGGGCATTGCCACCACCTAAACCTTCGGAGGAGGCCAGGGATATTAGTGAATTTCGCTTCAGAGTACCCGAAGCAATAGATTCTGTATCTCCACCGGAGATACCAAGGCTATTGCTCAGGCGTGTGTTGTTACCACCATCACTGTCATAGCCTGATTCATTTGAACTTAGACAACTACTTAATCTTTGGTAAAGTGGTTCCCAGTCCTTGGAAGTAATGCTGTTGTTGCGCGAAACATCACCACTGCCACCGCCGGTTGAGGGTTGAGAACTGCCCTGTAGCAAGGGCGAACAGTTGCTGATAGCACTATCATCCGAGGAATAACGCTTGTTTAGAGAGTCATTCCGATAAATCATTTTACCGCAATGATTTGGTGTAGAACTAGCAACCGATATGTTATCAACCATATGAGAAAAGTCTGTTTCCATGGCGGGTAAAATGGTGGAGTTGCGATGTTTCGCGAGTGGTGAGTTGTGGACTTGCAGAAATTGTTGGTGTTGCTGCTGATGAGGCTGGTGCTGCATGGAAAGATCTCCTAGCGTGTGAAGACTTGAGAGGGAAGGTTGCTTCAGAACCGAGCCATTATTTTCCTCCGGCAAAACTGAAAGACGAGAACGCAGAAATGCATAAGGGAAGGCTCCGCGCCTTTGATTAGCATCGGAAGAATTTTGCGGTGAAGTTGCGCAACTCGGCTCTGAGGAACCTTGCGGAGATGTTATGGTTTGTCCCACTTTGGCTATATCATCACAACTACTTGACTTAATGCTAGAACCTGCTATGCTGCCATTACTCGAGTGATGATTGGAACCGCTATTAGAGATGCCGCTAATCGATTGCCTCTTCTGGCCATTGGCTAAATTCAAACCCTCACTGGGATCATCACATTTAACGTAGGAGCATGAGTTCAATTGACTTGTAGAGCTACTACGATACAGAGAAGTGGACGAGCTGTGATGACTCGGTTCGGCTGCCTTCACTAGATTATGCGACTTATGATTCAACATTCCCGTCGATCCAATGCGATGGAAAAAGTTCTTCAAAGCCTTTTGCGGACGAGCCTCGGCCCGGTGCGTCGGCGTATTCGAGGCTGATTGAGAGGTTTCCGTTTCGCAGGCTTTGCCTTGTTGTTTCATGATGCTTTGGTTTCTTTGCTGCTCACGTTGCTTGATGGTTTCTATGGGACCCGATTTACACTTTTTCAAAGTATGTACTTGGTAATTATCTTTGCCGTTGGTCGCAGTCGTCGACGACGTACTGTTGTTGCTATTATTGCCGCTGTTCTGATTGTGGGTGGGCGAATGGAAGAGACTGCGTAGATCCGTATGTGATTTATGGGTCGAGTTGTCATTTCGCTTGAGTATGTCCAATTTTCGGCTCATACGTTTGCCCCAAGTGAAAACTGCAAGTAAATATGTGGAAGAGGGGGTGTGATTTAATTGAAAGTTTAAATGTAAGAGTCGGTTATAAGTGAATGGAATGCAACAATGTTTTGTGCTGTAATTGCAAAGTGAGTTTCTTTAATGAAAAATTGTGGAAAGATAGTCAGAATTTGTTTTTCAGAAGATTGATGGTCGTTTCTCATCTTTAAAATTGGATGTACGGTATAAAGATCCTGTGGCAGTGATATTTTATTGACATTTCAATTAAATGTCGAATAAATTTATCGTTGTACGATCTATCTTTAAATGCGAACAGCCTTTTAAATTTATGTTGTATTTAAAATTACAATATGTCATCATCGCTTACGCTTATAGTTATTTGGGTTAGAAGCTTTTCTTGTTATCCAGGCAAAGTGAATGTCTGGTGCGGAAAAGCTATGACGTTTCTACACTCAGTTCTAATCAAACAATTTCTTTTTGTTCTCAATAAATTTATGCGATTTAGACATTTTTAGTCTTTCAATCAATATATATATTTACAATTTAGCTAAAAGGTAATTTCATAACTTATCACCATAATTATATATGTGCAATCATAACGCTCTAATAAATTGTGACGCCTTAAAACAAGATAATACAGAAACTCAATGGAAAGGCGCAAAAGAAAAACCTTTCTAACCACAAGTCGGAAGCAAAGTCATTTATAGGTTTTCCAAAGGCGTTGCCAATAAGCTTAACAACTATCAACACCAATCAATATTCAGCCCTGTTCTGGCTCTCACCAAATATTCAATTCACTTCACAAATTCACTTCACCCAACGAATGGAGAGGTGTTCTGCTTCTCACGTGAATTCTCTTTTTCGAACTTCTGCTCAAAAAAATCGAAACATATGTTTTTGTCTGCAAAGCCATAATTTGCAGACAAAAACGTAAACAAAACAATTTATTCTCGCAAAGAATCCGACAAGAAATTAAAAAAAGAAAATCTAAAGATTTATTAATCATATTTTATACGAAACATAATAAAAAATATGCCACTAGCGTTTCTTTTAGCCATTAGGAATTTAGGAAGAAATGCAGTTCTTGATGAACGTATCAAAAGGCGGCACTTGCGTGACTACTCAAATCCAATGGATATTCCGAATTCGAGGTAAGTTAAGTGTCGTTAATCTGTTTAAAATAATAATTAATGCATTTAAAAGTTTTATAGCTTTTTACCGACTTAATAAAGAGGGATTTTCAATGATCCTTGATCAAATTGCACCCTACATTAGCACAGGCTCAATACCACAAAAAATACAATTGGCGGCAGCTTTGAGATTTCTTGCGGTAGGCGCTTTTCAAGGTGTTATAGCAAACGACATAAATATAAGCATGGGAAGGACAACATTGTGCAAAATAATGTGGAAAGTGGTAAACGCTATTGAGGACAAAATATGTCCACAATGGATTAATATGGAAATGAGTCAGGCGGAAGTCAGTGCTTCAAAAATGCATTTTTACCAAAAGCATGGAATTCCCGGGGTTGTTGGTTGTGTCGACGGTACTCACGTTCGACTCATAAAACCTCCAGATGGAGAAGCGCTTTTTTATAACCGAAAGGGATATTTTAGCATAAATACCATGATTGTAAGTATAAATACACATTCATTTATATTTGTTTGTGTAAACGCTTTTTTTATTAAGGTTTGTGACTACGAAATGAAAATACGGGCCGTTGACAGCACTAGACCTGGATCGTGTCATGATTCATATATATGGAAATCAGGTATAGCAGAGAATCATTACGCCGAGATGTATGCACGTTCCCGAAATTGCTGGCTTTTAGCTGACGGAGGTTACGCTTTGGAACCATACCTTATCACGCCATATAGAAATCCTACATATAACACCAGTGAACACAAATTCAACAAAGTACACTGCTCAGCACGGAACATTGTTGAGAGGACTATAGGCAACATAAAATCTCGTTTCCGATGCCTACAAGCGACCCTCCACTACGAACCAGCAAAAGTAAGCAGAATTATTAATGCGTGCTGCGCACTGCACAATATTTGCAAGCATTTTAATTTACCTATGGATGCTGAAGTTCCGATACCTGACGATGACAACATTGAAGATGTGGAACAATTAAGTAGTGGTACCGATGGCACACGAGTAAGAGACGAAATTGCACGTTCAATAGTTCAATAAAACACAGTCTTTAGAATGAATAAACTAAAAATACAAAACAAATTTTATTTGCTGCAGTCTTTTATGAGATCAATTAGATATATATGTATTTATTAACTATATTGTCAATTTAAAGTCCCATCTTCAATTGTTCCAGCTCGATGGACTTCAATTTCAGCTCATTTCGGGTGAGCAAATGCTTCTCCATTTGTATGTGGTGCCTTTTCTTTTATTTCCTCCTTTTTTAATGAGACTAGTTCATCTAGCTTATTTTCAATGCTTATTAATGTATGACTATTGGCAACCATCACTTCCTTTATTGCATTAATACCACCCGAAACACACTTAAAATTTTTCGTTTCCTCCTCCATTAAGTACTCCACGTCCGATGGTTTCTTTCTCTTTGGTGCGGGTGGCTCAACGTTGGGAGAGGCAATTGGCGAATCGGGTATATCGCCGAAATCAGGAGAGTGGCTGCGTACACGCTTTGATGCAGTCACTGTATTTGCAGCTGATGATGTGGCAAGTTTTTCTGCTGGTTTTGCACTTGACGTTTCTTTGGGCCTAATACGACTTGCATGCGATGTAGATGGTGCATCTCCGTCAATATTTTCTTTATTGGGGCCACCTAATTTCTGGGTGTTCTTTATCCCATCCGCGCACATATAAAGGTCGCACAAAACAGCAACACGTTCCTCCAAAGGTGTCATTACATATTTATTATATTGGCCACCACCTGTTGCCCGACATTCCCTTTTGTTATGTGTAAGCTTGGATTTAATGTTCCGTTTCCAATCAGTCCAAGCCTGTAAAATATTAATTCATAAAAAATTATTTAATTTAAACCAGTAAGGAAAGATAAATTCGGGCGGCCGCCTATATAATACCCTACACCTCCGTAGCAATATACAAAATGTACTTTTATGTCAAATCGGGGGTAACATATGTAGGGGAGCTACGTATACAAATAATTTCTGTAATGAACTTAAATAATTTACCTTTCTCCACTCTCCAACGTTTCTTGTTTGAGTTCCGCATGAATTAACGTTTGTTGCCAGGTCTGACCACAGTTTATCCTGCTCTGCTTTATCCATCTTTGAGTAGCCCATGGCCAAGTCTGGGTGTAACTCCATGAACTGGACGAAAATCTCATTGTGAGAACTATTTTTTCGTGGGGACCTGTAGGATAGTAATGCAATGAATTTGAACAATTAGCTTCAGCAAAAAGCTCAGCATACTTACATCTTGTAAAATCTAAATCCTTTGGTTATTTTCCGTCCAATTTTTGTTTTATGTTTTTTTGTTTTGTCAAGTTGGTGTTGATTGTTTCATGTTTGTTGTTTTTGTTACGTTTTAATAGACGTCAAACATTTGACACTTTGCAGAAGTAGAGTTGCCACACGGTTCATAATAGGCAAATTGACGATCATTTTAATTATTTTACTTATATTTTTGTTAAATTTAGTAAATTTTTAAAATGGAATAACATTTCTGTACCAAAATTAAGTTATCCGATGCAAATAACCTTGAGGTTACTCCATTAAAATGGTTGTATTTCAAACTAACAAACATCTTGCATCTCTGATTTTTCGAAGTCAAACCAAATCAGCTGATTTGCCAAGAACTCACTTACTCACATCACAAAAGAAAAAAAGTTGGTTGCAATTTTGGACTTATTTTATAAAACCTAATTTATTAATTAATTTGATTATTTTATCGTACAGAAACTTGTAATTAAGAAGTAAACATTACAAATTTTGTCACGGCACAGTTAATTTGTGATTACAATAATTATTCTTTCCAAAAAATGAGAACTCACAGCGCTCTCACAATGGAAAACATGGCGAGAAAAAATTGCATGAAATGGGGTGAAAGTGAGTTGCAGAACACCTCTCGGTGTATACTTCTCCCTTCACCACCACAAGTGAATTCCAGAACATGGGCGATTGAATTAGCACATAGCACAAAAGGAGAGAGAGAGCAACTTTTTTTCCCCGGACTAACCACAATAACAAGAGAACGTCGTCCTCGTCCTCGCCGCGCTGTGCTGTCCGTTGTCGTCAACGTCGATGATCAATGCCAATGGCAAAATAATAATCAACATGAACACGTGCCGCCTTAGGGTACCTTTTCAACATAAATATATACAAAGACGATGACTTTCTTTGAGAGCAATTGTACAAGAAACGGCGGCTTGTTTGCAGCATGTAAGGAAATGTACGTATCTATGTACGTACCTACCTAGTAAGTGGGTTCCATAACAGAACCACACGAAAAAATGGCACAATTTGAAAGACATTCATTTTTCGGGCTGGAACTGTGAAGTAGACTTGGAGTTTGAGTAGTTTCTGTCTATGTCTCTGTTTTTTTTTGGTTTGTGGCTCTTGTACTCAAGACAAATGCAAATAGTTCAAACATTTGACACTTCAAGTTATAGAACACGACAATGGATATGTGTTCGGTTAAGATAGTTAAAAGATGTTCTTACATGAAAGGCGACATGTAAAAGTTGCCATAACTTTTCAAGCGGCATCACATACGGAGAGACAGTCAGCCAAGCCAGCCAGCACAGCCACCCGAGCTACATATGGAGTCACCACAAATGCCAAAGTCAAATCTCAAAACCGAATACTACTAGCTTGGTACTTGTGGTTGGTTTTCTCCTTTTGTTTGTGTGCTTGAATCTTTTGCAGAGGGAGAAAAAGCTAAAGGTTTATGTTGGCATGTCTGAGTACTCATAAAATTGCAATTAAAATGGGCATCACTTAGAGTTGCATTTACACTCGAAAATCTATTGTTCGAAAAAAAATTTCTATAGACATCTTTTTAGTGTTAGAATATACGTTTGTTTAGTCGTGGGAGGGTAGGAAGTCATGAAAACTAACAATACTTCCATAAAATGTCTTTTTAAAGACTTGATGAATAATGTGAGTATTTTCTAAGCAGTATTATGGCATTTAACTGGCACCGGAACTAAATTTATATGAAAACTATGATATGTTAGAGAACAATTCACCGGAAATCGGGGAAAAACAGCCTTGATTCTATGTGTACTCAAGCAAGATCATATTGAATGCTATTTTGTCTAACATGAATACTTTTCAGGAAAAATTAAGCATTATTTTGCAATAATAAACTAAGAAAGACAATTATTATCAATTGTATTTTTCATAAAAACTTGCTGATACCAGTAAACGTTGTCCTGCCCGTCCTATTTGAGATGTGTTATTTTTTTGATATTGATTGTTGCTTCATTAAAAAATGCAGACATTTCGAGTTTCAAGGAATAATCGCAATATAAATTTATATTGGACATAAGTCTATCACAGTCTAAAACACAGATGACCCTGAACTGAACATACTGTGCGTTTCTTAGTCCTGTCACTCGTATGGTTTTCGAGGTCACGCGTTACAAAGAAACGTACAAAGGATATTTAAAGAAGAAGAAGATACAAAGGGAATATATTTTTGCATAAATTAGGTGACAATTCGATATCAATTATTTGAGAGTACAAAAAGTCTGCATGTTTTGAAAGAGAAATCATTGAGAGAGGAATTCGAGAATGAGAGAAAGGCTGCTCAGACGCCACCTGGCGGATGAAGTCTGTAAATACCATGCGACGTCTATAGTATTCAATTGTCATTGACAAAATGGCGTATGGAACAAAATAGCATTGAGCCGACGATACGTTAAAACGATTATTGATAATCACCTGCTCTTCGCTCTTTATTTCCTTATCGATAACTACGAACTCCCCACCACCATACACCGATAGCAGGTTTGTTATTATTATAGAAACAGTTGTTCGTGAAACCCCCCAGTGAACCGGCCACCATTAATAAAGAGCTTTTATTTGCAAATTATGTCGTGTAAAGTGTTAATTTTTGCATAAAAACATTGTTAAATGCTTCTGGATTTAGTGTAAAGCTAAATATAAATGAAATATTGCCCAAAAAATAACATATAAATTTTCAATAAGGAGAGTACTAGAGTACCGAACTGAGTGTGCTGTTTTTTTGAAAGCGAGAGAACAGTGATCCGACCGCCATTTAGGGTTGCCAGACGCCGTATTCGAAAAGTCGGGATAACCGAGACTTAAAAGCGGGATTTGTCGGGACAAATAAAAAGATAATATTTTATTGATTTTAGCATTTAAAAAAAAAACTCATTACAGTTTCAATAAAAGTCTAACATAAGAATATTCAAAATACTTTATATACACTATAGGTCAATATTACGTTTGCCACAAATACTTTCGTTGTGTTATTCTTCACGAAATTAGTATATTGTCCCAAACATATTCGACTTGAAACATATATACGTTTATGGTACACTCTAAACATATAATATTTGGTACACACAAAAATTGTGTATTTGGGAAGATGTTATTCTAAACAAATATTTGTTTGCATTCATAAAATAAATAAATTGTCTTAAATTTTTACGTAATTCAAAGTTAAATTTTTAGAAATGTTTAATATTCGTAAAAATAATAATTGAAATCGTTAAATCTTAGATCAATATAAAGTACTTAGAGGATTGACAACTAATGATGGCTTGGAATGCTCAGAAATTAAAAAAAATTAAAACTGAAATTCGAAAAAGGCAGGAAAAGTTTTGGAAATATTTTTTAAATAAAATATATTTGCAAAAATTCCTAAATAATAATTTTATTTGTACTTAAACACATATTTTATTTGAGAAATTTAGTTTGCAAATATTATTTGTTGAAAAATAATAATATATGCGTTCCAAATATATTATATTGATTTTCAAATAAAATTTCTTTGCAAAGAAATATACGTAAAATATTTAAAAATTGGTGTTCCAAATATATTTGTTTCGATTGAAACATATCAAAAAAGGCGATTTTGCCCCGTGTAGCTTCTGTAGGGCTAAAGGGCCAATTAGGACGAAACATATATATGGAATATAAATCTAAATCTGAACCGATTTTCGTCAAATTGAGCAAAGTTGTTCTATGGATAAAAAACTCTACCATGCTAAATTACAAAACAATTGCATGTAAAATACAGCTTTTATAACTAATGAGCTATGTATAACTATATCTGATTCTTAGTCGATCGGTATACTTTAAGGTGGTTCTAGCTATGTCTGACAAACATCTGCCATGAAACAAGGGTATAAATATCCGTTGCAATTCTTTACAAATAGCTCGAAGATTGCAGTAGTCGATGTACATCATTTCATAGGACACTGCATGTAAAATTTGTATAACTTTTGAAATTTCTACCAAATTCGCCCACGTTAATAGCTATTCTTTTAAAGGGTTTTTCAACAGGGACGCTACAAAAGAAGACCGACAGGAACAGCAAACGACGCCATAATTTTTGCCGCTCTTTTGACATTTATCTTCAGTAAGGTTTGCCATTTCACGATGGAAAGATATACGAGCCAACAACGAGTCGAAATTATTAAAATTTACTACCGAAATTCGGAGTCAGTGGCCTCAACGTTAAGAGCGCGAAAAATCGAAAACTCATCTTCAGCGATGAGGCTCATTTCTGGCTGAATGGCTTTGTCAATAAACAAAATATGCGTTATTGGTCAGACAGCAATCCACACGTACTCCATGAGTCATCATTGCATCCCGAAAAAATTACGGTTTGGTGCGGTTTATGGGCCGGCGGCGTCATTGGGCCGTACTTCTTCCGTGATGATCAAGACCGGCACGTTACTGTAAATGGGAATCGCTACCGTTCAATGATAACCGAATATTTTTGGCCCAATTGGATGATATGGACTTGGAGGACATGTGGTTCCAACAGGACGGCGCCACAAGCCACACAGCGAATGCCATAATCAATTTATTGGAAACCAAGTTGGAGAACGTGTTATCTCACGAAATGGTCCATTCGATTGGCCGCCTCGGTCGTGCGATTTGACGCCGTTAGACTATTTCCTGTGGGGCTACGTCAAGTTTATGGTCTATGCCAACAAGCCAGCGAGATTGATGAACTTCGTACGAATATCGAACGTGAAATTGCAGCAGTATCGGCCGATTTATGCTTGAAAACCGTCGAAAATTGGGTTCAGCGTCTGGACTTCTGCACGCGTGCCCGTGGAGGCAATTCAAAAGAAAATGGCATCTAATGTACTTTCACAGGAATAAAGAATTTCATTGATATCCAAAACCGTTTTTGTTTTATTTAAAAAACTTTTGTAGCGCTTCGTTCAAAATTTACATTTCTTGAAAAATGAAAGATTAGTGACTGAAAAATTACAAAAGTACATAACAAGTACATATGATAATAGCATTTTCTTTATTATTTTTTTTTACTGCGCTTTTATTTTCCATAGTGTAGAGAGTAAATGGAAAAAAGTCGGGATTTCCCCCCTAAATTACTTCAATAATCGGGACTCTGTAAATACGCGAAAAGTCGGGAAAATCCCGACGAATCCCGACCGTCTGGCAACCCTACCGCCATTAGTAATTGGTTTTTATTGCAAATTATGTTGCAAAAAGTGTTAAGTTTTGCACAAAAGCATTGTTAAATGGTTCTAGGTTTAGTGTAAAGCAAAATATAATTGAAATATTTACAAACTACAACACGTAAACGTCGAATTAAAGAAGAGTACTAGAATACAAAACAAAGAGAGTGTGCTATTTATTCATGAGGACGAGCGCGCAGCTCTGTACTATCAGCTGATCTATTTGTTGTTGTGGCCGGTTAAGTTTGTTTTGATGTCAGTGATAGTGGTGAAAATAAAATGTCGCGGCAATAGTTAAAACGCGATTTTTGAACGAAGTTTTGTGCTTTAAATAAAAAACTTTTAAGTCATCGAACCCATAGTGTTAAATGGAATATACAAATATAACTATTGGGAACGTTTCACAAACCTGGAAACAATTGCTGGTTAATAGGGAGCCCTTCAGCGGTGAGTCAAACCATATTTTCATGACCACACACTAGGTGTGTTTTATTTTGAAAGCAAGTAAAAATGTAATTGATACGTACTGCAAACAAATAAACATTTTGGCAAAATTTCAGAGTAGATTTTTTACTGTCTTTGTTTTACATTTTATATTTAGTAATAGAGCTTAGAACAGTTAAACAACGGATTTTAGGAGGATTTACTGCAGCTTCAATTTCCGAATATTTTTAAAGAAAACAAGTAAGAACGGTACAATGTTATCAACTCTGTCAAAGTGATGCCAAAACATAATTTCATATACATATGTATTTATTTACAATATATTTTGTAAATATTTATATACATGATTGGCAAACAAATATTTTATAGGCAGTGTTGCCAATAATATGTTTATCTGACAATGTCGCCGTTGTCAGATGCATAAACTTCGCGCATCTTACTGACGATGCCTTTTCTGACAACTATGCAAGACAAACATTGTAAGTTCACACGGATGTAAATTCACACGGTTGCATTTTTTGACATTTTGCAGACAATATTGTAAGATCTGACCAGCTTAAATTCGGCCGGGCAGGATTTTTGTATTTTTTAATATCAATTAAAAATAAAAAAATCAGGTACACTAAATTATTATTGTTGAAAAGAGTTCTTAAATTTTTGTTCCATGTCATTTATTTGCAATAATTTTATGGCTTTGTTTACATTGGCGGATCAAGTCATTTTCCATATTAGGTCTGTCAATTTCCTCTTATCAGAATTCTTTCTGTACTTACAGAATTTATCGCTGTCGAGCAAAAATTGTTTGTCAACAATAGCCACATGACGTCAATCCATGGTTTATATATTTTTTTCTTTAAATAAAAGTATGAGTGAACAAAAAATATATCATTCGGAAGCCCAGTGCGGATAATAGGAAATTGTTCTAGGACGCCCACAGAAAGAAAATTGTATCGAAATCATGAAGACAGTATAGATACGACATCGTACATACATTTATATACGTTAAGAACAATTCTCTGAGAGTTGTGTAGATCGAATAAGCTTTCTTGGGGGCGCTACTATAGCAGTCCAAAAATAAGGTACTTTGAGTGAAATAAAATGAGACTTCAGATTGATTATAATATTATGCAGCACATCTTTGGAAATTGTTCTTTCCTGTGATGTATAATTAATTACTATTTGATAACATTTAAAACACCAAAAGTGAACCACAAAAATATGTGTTTTTCATATAAAGATAATACCTATTCTGCACGTCTATGGAAATCCAGCTTTTCAATGATATATATTCGGTTACTATATATTTAAAAATTATGCATCTGTAATGATTTAAATTCGTATTTTAACAGAGTAGCCAGCTTTTACAAACATTCTGGGCTTATATTTTTTTTATGAACAGCTCATCAATATATGTAGATTAAGAAAATTTCTTGGAGAGTTGAGTAGTTCGATCCAATTTGTCAGATGAAGCAACAGTTGCAGTCCATAAAGAAGGTATTTTGTGTGATATAAAACAAGACTTCTAATACGTCTAATAAAATACGTATACAGAAAACTATATTTCCAGTGATGTACATTTTATTCCTTTTAAGGACAATGAAAACCCCGTAAGTTTACCCCAAAAATATGTATTGCTTTTCATCTAATAATATTATTCTGCACATCTATGGAAAATATGCTTCCCAGTTATATAAACTTTATAACAATTTGAGGTCTTTGATTATTATAAAAGTGTACCACAAAATCATCTGCATCCAATAATTTTAATTTGCTTTCTGAATGTAGTTTCCAGGTTTTACAAAAATTTGTAAATTACTCTAAATTCTTCAGGGAAATGCTTCCCAGTTATATATACATTATAATAATTTGAGGTCTTTGATTATTATAAAAGTGTACCACAAACTTCTGCATCCAATAATTTTAATTTGCTTTCTGAATGGAGTTTCCAGAATTTACTCCAAATTCTTCAGGAAAATTCTGTTCAATTTTTTTCTTACAGTCCCAGTCGAAATATAAAGTGCGAAATAAAATGAGACTTCGGATCGGGAAAAAAGAGAACTCTACAAATATGTATATAGACAAATAGCTGCCCATTGAAGTATATTTTTTTTGCTTTTTAAGGGCATTAAAGACCCCAAAAATGTACCACAAAACTTTCAGTATTGATTTTCATATAAAAATATAATTCTGCACATTATTGAAAATTAGCTTCTCTGTGATATTTATTTTATAATAATTTGACGGTTTCATATATAGTAAAAGTGTACCACAAAATCTATATCCAATAAAAAAATTCACTTTCCAGAATGAATTGCCAGGTTTTATAATTTTTTAATAAATTCTTCATATTTTTTTTGGGAATTACTGTCCCATAGTTCTTTTCTTTAGAACATTAATTGTTTTTTTCCTTTCCAAATAACTACGGAAGTGAGTTAAGTTAATCTTGCTCCAGTGGGAACGTAGCGTTAGGGTCAGTATTAAAACACATTATTTTTGCAGTGACTTATCATTATCGACAATTTACAACTCAATCATTATCATGATGGTATACTTTAGTGATCTTCCCCTCAATCATCATATTTCTTTTTATTCCATTTTTCTGATTATCTTTATTACTCCTGCGAAATATTCAATTTTTCATTCGATTGCTTTGGTAGTTTCAAGCATTCGTCATGGAATAATTTTGCAAAAGAATTCAGGGAAATTTCTCACGTACGCACAATTTTCATTGCAATGATATATGAACATATTAAAGTTATCATGGGAAGTTTGTGCTCGTTCAGGTTTCAACACAAATTAGTAAAACAATCAAGATTTTTTTGGCTAATATAGCGCATATAACTCATAATTTAGAAGGACGAGAGAGAGAGCAAATAATAGAGGAAGTAACTGACATAAATCAATCATTTTTGAAAAAGAGTTTTAAATCAAAGGGTATTTTATTAAAACACGGTGGAACATAAGGAAGAAAAAGCCTTTGGTATTTATGGAAAAATGTTTAGTGCCTTATTTCTTTTTTTCTGTTATATTCAAACTCATTTTCACAACCTCAACATTTCCTCACTTTTTTCTTCTCGCAAATCTATGTCAATTACTCTCGTTTGAGTGGTAATGCCATATAATTACAAGTTAATCGGCAACAAGGAAGTTTTGCCAAGTCATTTCCCTGGAGTGCAAAACAAAAATCAATAAAAACAAATCACTGTATATCGAATTACTTCTCTAACAACGGCTGTACAGTATTTTAACACATTTAAATGACACATTTTTCTATTGAAGCAGAAAATCGTAACAAAAAAAAAACAGGCAAGAAAAAATTGAAAAGAAAATATTACTAACGTAATACGGTAGTTGGGAGTTATAAAGGCAAAAAAGGTTAATAATGGATTTGAAAAGCAATAACAGACAAGAAGCTGAAAGACCAAACATGTTGAAAGACCAATCGGCGTACAAAGTTGGCCAAAAACGTTGCCAACTTAAAATACCAACGACCAAACAAGCCATAAAGTTCATTGTTCTTGTTAACAGTGACAGCAACGTTTTTTTTCTTTTTCAATATAACTGTCAAAATCCAACTGTCATTGATTGGTTTTTCTAGCCAGACATACATACTCGTACGTATGAACATAAGTATGTCCATGTTTGTCAGACTTTGTAACGTAATAATTAAAGACAATAACTATTAACATGTTAAATCATTTTGATAGGAAACATAGTAGATAGGAATTTGAATAAAATAAGGAAAAAACGAGTTCAAAAGAATTGAAAATATTTTTTTACACTTGTCATTATATGTCAAACTTAAGCATTCCTATGCTTGAAATTTTGACAGTTCATTCGTTTGTTGAGCTTGATTGAAAGCACCTTAGACGAGAATTGAAGCGGAAACAGGTTTCAGTAATTTGCCTACTACTTCACTTCATGCAAAAAGTTCATAAACCATTAATATTAATAATAAAAGAAACGTCAAAAGGTGAAGAGACTTGAGGAAATTAATGATTAAATTATAAATTTGAATATGTAATTGATGATTTTATTAGGAGGCAAGTTTCCTAAGTGTTTTTTATACCCTCACTTTAGTGTGACGAGGGTATATATCATTTGCTACGAAAAAAAGTGTAACACATCGAAGGAGTGATCTAAGACCCTAAGTATGTTCGGCGGATATTCGTTTTGGGTCATTTTAAGACGAATGAGCAATGTCCGTCCGTCTGTCTGTCTGTCTGTCTGTCTGTCTGTCTGTCTGTGTGTCTGCTGGCTGGTGCGCACGATAACTCTCGAAAGGAGTAACCGATTGACTTCAAATTTGGTACGTGGTAATATTTTTTTCTATCTCCGGCTAAGTTCGAAGATGGGCCATATTGGTCCACTCCTTCTAGTACCTCCCCCACAAAGTGTTAAAATGTTGTGAAATATTGAATCTTTAATAACTGCTATACTACTTATTCGAATCTTCTGAAATTCCACACATAGCATTAGTTTATTAGTCGCTATCAACTCGAGAAAAATGGGCCATGTTGCTACGCCCCTTTTGGTACCTCCCACACAAATGCACCATTTTGCACCAAAAGTTAACAGCTTATAACATTAATACCAGTGCATAAAAATACTTGAAATTTTGTACAGTGTAATGCTTTCATAGTGCCTACAGTCCAGTGAAAAATGGGTGTCATATTCACGCCCCTTTTGGTACCTCTTACACAAAGGTACCATTTTGCACCAAAAGATAACAGCTTATAACATTAATACCAGTGTATAAAAATACTTGAAATTTTTTACAGTGTAATGCTTTTATAGTGTCTTTTGCACTGAGCAAAATGGACGCTATTTCCACGCCCCTTTTTGTACCTCCCACACAAAATGGCCAAATCATACCAAAATTTAATATTTCATAACGTTAATATACCAGTGCAAAAAACGTTTATAATTCGGCGCAGTGTAATGTATTTAAAGAATCTACTATTCAGCGAAAAATAGGTGTATTTGTTAAAAACATTCTGGTACCTCCCATACAAATTGACAGAATAATTCGTTTAATATTCCATATTACATTACTCACAAAGTGAGGGTATACCTTAGTCGGTTTACCCGACTGAAACTTTCTTACTTGTTTTATATATTTTTTAAAATTCAGGTAGTTTGTAATATAAAAAAATGGCTTTTTGGATTCCCCGGTTTGCTATCAAATCTGGACAAATTATCATAGGATTCCATACTATATATAGGTTCCTTTAGCGAGGACTTGTCACGACAAAGCTGTTCTTAAAGAGGCGTATAATGAATGCTAAGGATAGGCTAGTAAAAAGAAGTGCCAGATGCGACAAAACTTGCAGGTAATGCACAAAATGCTACGGAAGAGCACAAACAACTCACCGGAAAGGGTTTTGCAACCAAATCATTAAGAAACATCGAGGGAGTTTTAACAACATCTCAATCGCAGCAGCTTTAAATTTGACGTCAGCAATATTCTACCATGCTGCCCACTGCACCCCCTGTTGCGAGCAGCAGCATATGTAGATGTAATCATCATGTGGTGGGGCACGACATACCGACAGAAGCACGCGATTATAGCGAAATCGTAAGTGCTGTTACGGCCTTAAAATCCAATAAGGCCCCTGGAGTCGATAATATAGCCCCTGAAATGCTCAAGGCCGACCATCAGACATCATTCAAAACTTTTGGGCAACCAATGAACTGGAACCCAACTCAAAGAAGATGTCATAATAAATATAACCAAAAAAGGTGATCTTACTGAATGCAGGAATTGGAGAGGCATTACCGTTCTCAGTGCAGTAAGCATTATCATAGCACATATATTAAATAGCAGGATTTCCAAAGCTATCATGCTAGATCTCCGGTGTGAGCAAGCCAGTTTTAGACCGCATAAATCCTTGATCATATAAACAGCTTGCGAATGATCACGGAACAGACCACCGAATGGCAGTCAGCTCTATACATGTTTTTTATCGACTTCGAAAAAGCGTTCGATAATCGAAAGCACGAATCGGTATGGACTGCTCTAACCTGTAAGGGAGTTCCATCAAAACTTATATCGCTGAACCAGTCATTGTACAGAGATGGCAAATGCAGAGTCGTTCATGACAACGCTATAAGCAACAGCTTTGATGTCCTACCTGGCGTCAGACAAGGGTGTGTTCAATGTCGTACTCTACGTAATAGTGGGAAAGGCAACAGTAGCCAATCGAGATATTAGATGGGTGCTTTACGAACGTCTTGGATGCCTCAAGTACGCAGACGATATATGTATGTTTGCTATTGCATAGCTAAAAAATCAAAGCTCGGATCTCTGAAAAACGAAGCACCCCCAAGAGTATGCGCTGCAATACCGTAAATAGCAACAGGTTCAAAATAGGCACCAGCGACTTGTCTGATGTAACGTCCTTTTTTACCTTGGTAGCAACGTTACGAATAATGGTGGACCTAGCAATGACACAGCATGCAGAATATCAAAGGCCAAGCAATCTTTCGATATGTTAAGCCCAATATGGAAGTCAATGGTCATTTCCAACAAAACTAAGATAAATCACGTAGTGCAGGTGTTTGTTAACCACTGTCTGCGACAAATACTTAGGATATTCTGGCCTACAACTATCTTAAATGAACAGTTGTGGAGCAGAACCAACCAAAGGCCTATTGAGGTAGAAATATTGAACCGTAAATGGAGGTGGATCGGTCACACGATGTGTAGACCCCCGACGACGAAACTAAAATCGCCATCGACTGCACCCCACAGGGCAAGACTCGAAGAAGAGGACGTCCTTCGCATACATGGCAAGAAATAACGCAGAGCGGACTAAGCTGGAGAGAAATAAAAAACTTGTCATCGAACAGAACCGAATGGAATCATTTCGTCGTGGCCCTTTGTTCCTAATAGGAATCACAGGACATTATATATATACCTGACATATAGATGGCGGTAGTAGCTTGGAAAAAATTAGTTATGACAAAAGTGGGAACCTTTAAAAACATATTTTTTAAGTTTCCACGTTGTCTAGTTTTTTTTGGACACTCCAAAGTAAACGAACTCAGTGAATTTGTAAACATGGAAAAAATTGTCACCGATATGTAAAACAATACTTTCATTTGAAAGGTCTAAGTCTAACCAATATAAAAACCGAGCTAGATTATACTTTGGGGGAATCTGCTCCTTCGTTAACAACTATAAAAAATTAGGTGGCAGAGTTTAAACGGGGTCGTATGAGCTACCACCGTAGTGGTCGACCAATTGAGGTGTCCATCCCAGAAATGGCTAAAAAAATCCAAAAATTAGCATTGAATGACCGTCGGTTGAAGGTTCGTGAGCCAGCTGAAGTCATAAGCATTTCAAAAAGAGTTATACATCGCCTATTGCCGGAAAATTGGATGATGAGAAAGCCGTGCGCAAGATGGGTGCCGCGTTTGCTCACAATCAAGACAATGCATCATCCACTATTGCGAAGGCCAAAATCAATGAATTAAAGTTCGAATTGCTTTAGCACGCAGCTTATTCGCGATTCAGGTCCCTCGGATTATTTTTTGTTTCCAAACTTTAAAAAATTGCTCAGCGGATAAAGGTTTGACAGCAATGAAGAGGTGGATGTTGTGGTTGATGGCTATTTTTCGCAGCTTGGCAGTTCTTACTATAAACAAAGTATCAAAGCTATTGAAAATAGCTGGAAAAAGTGTATCGAGCTAAAAAGACATTATGTTGAGAAATAAAGAAAAAATTTCCCAAATTTGTTGTATTTTCTTCGTTATGTCTTCTAATTTTGGGACCGCCCTCGTACCAAATTTGAAGTCAATCGGTCGAGAGTTATCGGGCGCACCAGCAAGACAGACAGGCGAACGGACGGACGAAGCGATTTAAAATGGCCCAAAACGCGTTTCCCCCAAATATACTTAAGGTCTTAGGTCACTCCTTCCTATACCCTCGCTAAGAATAGTGAATAAAAACCATGATGTTGTTGAATTCAGATAGTTTACATTTTGGTGGACACGCAGTGTAGTTTAAGAAGGGGTTGCGAAACTCGCTCGTCAGCATATATCTTAAAGATCTTCAAACAATTATTTTTATTGGTTTTCTTTTCATTCTTGAAGAGATTTCCACAAAAATGTGGTGAATCATATATGATTCCTGCCAAATACATCTCACTTCGATGAGTCAATCCTAATCTCTGATTTCCCTCAATCCTAAGCCAAGAAATTCCAAAAACACATCCGCTACATTTTTTCTCCTTCTTTTGCCCGCATTCATACCACTAATCACTTGAAATTTTATTTGACACATGTGGCATTTAACATAACATTAACAATATATTAACAAATGTTATTACCATCGTAATGATAACATAGCAAGTGAGGGAAAGGAAACAAGATGGTGGAGGTGGTGGCGGTGGCGGCTACGCCAGTGTTATGGAATGCACTACAGTGCGTTAGAGTCCAAGCCCTGGTAATATGATCGAGTGAAAAAAGGCAAGAATACCATGATTTCATGGTTATTATCGCAGACCATTCATTGAATGAGTGACCATAAATGTCCGGACGGGTTTGTAAGCACAAAACCAAAAAACACCTCCATACAGACAAACAGACACATATTTATTTTTTTGTTATAAACTTTTAAAGAAAGGCTAACAAAATATTTTATGGTCATAGCCAGACACACACACAAAAGTCGGCAAAGAATTATAGTTAAATAAGGAAACTAATAATAACAATGAAAATCCACAAAAGAATGTCTGAAAAGTAACAAACAAAATCGATCTTAACAAAACAAAAAACGCTTTCAGATATAGTTTAATGTAATAAATACAAAAAGTTAACGCCTTAAGACAATCTGGCATTAGTTTCGGATAACTTGGCCTTCTTCGTTTTTTGAGAAGCCTCAACTATTATTATTATTCTCCACATTTCTAAAGCTGTGATTTTTACGACAAATTGAGACTTCTATTTACTGTGGTTTAGTTCAGATGTTTTTTCTTGTACATTAATAGCGATTTTAAAGGCATAAAGATTATGCTTAACGCACTCGCGCATGCTCAATGATAACGTATTAGAATTTATGTTCGATTTCCTTTTGTAAAAATAAACGAAAAAGTAGGCACAAAACCGAGAATAATAATAGGTCAGCATTAGATGCGCATTTTGATAGACAAAGTGGCGTATTAAAATCGCATAAATGCTTTTCTGTATGGGTGGTGTTCTCGACTTTCATAAAATTAAGGATATCTAAGTAGATGGTTTTTTAGGGAGAATTTCTTATCTTGTTATAAATATAAAAGAGATAATAAAATTTGGATTTTTTATGCCTATACTCGTATTGGGTCAGAAATAAAGCTAATAAGATGCAAAGCTTTACACCACTATTTTTAGGAATTTTACGATTACAATCTAAAACAAATTTTTATATGCGAGTCATAAATATTGTTCCTCCAACAGGTGTTATTTTGGAATACAATTTTTAAAAATCACATTTTAATAGCGGCTTTGTTTCATGTGTTCATAGATTTGGTAGTTCATATTTTTATAGCCTCATTTACTAGTTGGTGTTTATATTTATAATAACGGTGTATGTTTCTAAAAATAGTAGAAATCGTAAAAAAAATTGAATATTCTTTTTAATCGGGTAAAAAAATTCATTTTGTACATATTGGTTTAAAAATGCTGCTTGCAATATTTTAGACCAATAGCTTTAATACGTGACCTAGCTTTTTAGGATTGTAAAGGATGCAGAACTTGCAAGATGGTTGTTGCCTTATGTAGATTTTCTTGTTGACCTTTGTCAGTTTATTCTGTATTTTCCGTTAAATTTAAAAATTAAAACCATAAATTATATAGTAAATCGGGTCATATCATTACAGCGTTTTCTCTTCAGTTATATAGGAGGACTTATTCTTTCAATTTGTAAAACAATTAATAAAAATTCCGATAAAGCCGTCAAAAATCGAAATGATAATTCGATAACAAGTAATTATAACTATAGAATGACAACATAAAAGAATTCCAATGTATGGGTTTAGTAAATATTCGTGAGGGCTTTGCCATAAAAAACTTTTTATATTTTTAAATGAAAGATCTGACGTTTTTCTATAAAATAAGACAAATTTCCAGTTCCAGGAATTATTTTATGGTTTCAAGATTTTGTTTTTTAAATGAGTAACGAATACAGTTATGCAAATTTTAAGAATATGGTATCTGAGGCCTCACGCTCTGACCATATATTTAGATAGAGCACCTCAAAATAAGAAGAACAAATAAGTAATAAGGCATGTTGTCGATATTTTGCTAAGTTATCGGCAGTCAAAGTTTGAAAAAACAAAAAAATACATATTGATTTTTTTTAAATGAGGTTATTATGAAAACACGGATAAAAGTAAAAAATACGATAATAAACACATTTGTCGAAATTGAAAAAAATCAAATTTTCCTGTTAAAGTTTTAAAAACAAGATATTTTTCGTCCAATGGACTCAAAATCGAAAATTAGAAGAAACAAATCGAACAACAAAAAAATCGATAACTCTCTAAGATATCCGAGGCCACGCCATCTGATCATAAGTTTGGATAAAGCACCTCAAACTAATAAAAACGGTTAAGGGGCATGTTATGGATATTTCACTAATTTATCGGAATCAAATTAATTTTTCCTGTTAAAGTTTTAAAAAATCTATATTTTTACTCAAATGGGCTCAAAATAGAAAATTAGAAGAAACAAACAAATTGAAAAAAAAAACAATAACATTATAGTTATATATAACTGCTTTAGTAATCTATAACTAAGGTAGTTATCGAAACATTTTCGTAAAATGAGTTTAATATGAAAACGCTGATAAAAGTAAAAAATACGATAATAAACTTTGTTGTCGAAATTTAAAAAAATCAATTTTTCCTGTTAAGGTTTATAAAATCGATATTTTTCGTTCCAATGGACTTAAAATAGAAAATTAGTAGAAACAAATCGAAATAAATATAGCTAACAAAATTTATCGAAAATTAACTTCGATAAACATTAATATTCGATTAAATTTTGTTAGTAAAATTGAAGTTTTCTAATTAATATATAAAAAGAAAACCAGTAAGGAAAGGCAGAAAGTCGGACTGGGCCGACTATATAATACCCTACACCTCCCTAACAATGCGATAAGGGTCATTGCGATAATAATTTGGAATACTTGGTAAATGGGTGGGAACATATTATCTAATTCTGAACCGATCATCGCTAAATTAAGCAATATTCTTTCCTAAATTGAGAAACATCTTTCTGGAAAATTTTAATTATCGGAAGTAAAGTACAACTTATATAGCTCTTTGATACCAAATCAGGAGGAACATATATATTGATGCTATATAAATCTGAACCGATTTCCCCTGAATACTCATTCATGTAAAAATACCTCTTTCTGTCGAATTTCGTACTGATGGGATATAAAATACAATCTCCGTGCTTACATATCAATTCGGGGGTAACATATATATGGAGGCTATATCTAAATCTGAACCGATTTTCTCCGAATTTGGCAGTATTCCTTCATGTAGAAAGAAACCTCTTTTTGCCGAATTTCGCACTGATCGGATATAAAATAACATTTTACAGCGCTTACATGTCAAATCGGGGGTAACGTATATATGGGGGATATGTCTAAATCTGAACCGATTTCTTCCAAATTTAACAGTGTTCATTCATATAATAAGAAACCTCTTTCTGCCGAATTTCATACTGATCGGATATAAAACAAAATTTTTACAGCGCTTACATGTCAAATCGGGGGTAACGTATATATGGGGGCTATATCTAAATCTGCACCGATTTCTATGGGGTCTATATCTAAATCTGAACCGATTTTAACCAATAGGGATCGTACTTGGGCTAAAAAAGATATGTGTAAAGTTTCGTCGAGATCGGACCATAATTGCGACCTGTACTTTGATTACAAGAATACATGCACAGACAGGCTGACGGACATAGCTAAATCAACTCAGAAAGTGATTCTAATTCGATCGGTATAATAAACGATGGGTCTATTTCTTCTCCTTTTGGGTGTTACAAACAAATGCACAAAGTTATAATACCCTGTACCACAGTGTGGTGTAGGGTATAAAAACGGATAAAAGTAAAAGATATGATCGAAATTTAAAAAATATTTTTTTTCTTTTAAAGTTTAAAAAATCCATATATTTGTTCCAATGGGCTCAAAATTGAAAATTAGAAAAAAGCACAAATCGAAAAAAAACGATAAATTTTTAGTTATATATAAATTCTTTAGTAATCGATAAATAAGGTAGTTATCGAAATACTTTTTTTAAATAAGTCGCTTAAACTGTCCGAGACGACTTCGATGAAAATAGCCTTTTTTTGACATATCACGTGTGAGTCGTGTCATGCTGTCATTTTATTTTTGTTAAGTATTGTTTGGCATTTCATCATGGAAAGACTTCGAAAGTTTATATTTAGTCAAAATTTTGCGTTTATCCGTCAACCCAATCAAAAGTTATTACAAAACAGTACAGGTCATTCGATTTGCATTGTAAAGGAATTCCACACAAATTTAAAAAAATCATCAAACTTTGATCGCTTCGCCTTAAAACCAAAATTTGCATTTAGCATTGTTTAGAACGGAGGTATCGACATGTTTATCGAAATTTCCATTAATAGTTTTCTTTAGAAAATTTATAGAATATTTCTTCCTCAATAAAATTATATTTCTCGATTTTTAACACAAATCATGACATTTCATTTGGATAGAAAAGTGCATCGAAAATGGACTGCCAAATTATAAGGTAATATAAAGTGCAATAATACAGGGTTTTCCAACAAGAGTTGTTATTTTGAATCACCCGGTATTTCGGTAGCTTTCACTTTCGAAGCTTTTATTCTTTGACATTTGACAAGTAGAAACTACGCCATTACTAAAAATGGAACGATACACGATTCAACAATGCATTGCAGTTATTAAAATTCGAAAATCATCGAAAAATCACTTGACTGATGAGGCCCATTTCCACCTCGGTTGGCTACGTCAACAAGCAAAATTGTCGCATCTGGGGCTCGGAAACCCCAAGAGTTATTGTTGAGAAGCCTCTCCATCCTCAACGTGTATCTGTTTGGTGCGGTTTATGGTCCGGCGGGGTCATTGGACCTTAATTTTTCGAAAATGATGTTGGATCAACAGTTACGGTGAATGGATTGCGCTATCGAGAGATGATTAATGATTTTTTATGGTCGGAGTTGGATGGTATTGATCTGGACAACGTTTAATTTCAACAAGACGGCGCTACGTGCCACACAAGCAACGAAACCACTGCTCTGTTACGGGAAAAGTTTCCGGACCGTGTTATCTCTCGAAGGGGTGATCACAATTGGCCATTGAGATCTTGTGATTTAACACCTTGCGACTTCTTCCTTTGGGGCCACTTGAAAGATAAGGTCTACGCCAACAGCACAGCGTCGATTCAAGACCTCAAAGATAGAATTCGTGAGGCTATCGAGGACATAGGGCAGCCACTTTGCGATTTGGTTATGGAAAATTTCATGAAAAGGATATGGTCCTGTAAGCGTGGTCGTGGTGGCCATTTGGCTGATGTTGTTTTTCATTATTAACGGCATACCTTCCTCTTTATTATGAAATAAACATCCGATCATTTATCTCAAGAAACGGAATTTTTCTTTGAATACCAAAATAACACCTCTTGTTGGAAAACCCTTTACATTCATTGATATTTTATTTGATTATACTTCGATAAGTGGCAAGAGGCGGTCTGACAAGATATTTGAATAAAGCGCCTAAAATAAGAAGACAAAAATAAGGGATATCGATATTTGGCTTAGTTATCGGACCTTAATGTTTGAAAATATCTAAAAGAAATATTGCATTATATGAAAAAAATGGAAACAAATACAATACAAATTTTCTATAACTATGTACCTTATTAATCGTTTTTTTAACTTTTTTATTATTTTGAGCTTATTTGAATAAAAAATCGTGTAAAAATCATTAGGCAGTTATCGACAACTAAAAAAGAAGAAAGACAACTAAAAAATGGGAAATTAAATTTACAACAAAAAACGATTTTTTAACTTTAACGTACGGTAACTCGATAAATAAGAGTATTATCGATAACATGCACCTTAATGTGTCTTATTATTTTGAGGTGCTCCATATAATGTGGGCTGATCGTGAAGCCTTGTATATTTTACTCTCCCTATAAGCATTTTTATCGAAATTTCAACAAGTTTGTATTTAATTTTTATTCATTGGATGATTCTTCCTTCTCATTGCCGTAGATATACATGCATACGAGTATATATTTTTTATTAACTTGTCAATTATACTACGATACTTTTTTATTGAAATTTCAACATTTTGCATTTGTAAATAGTTCGTGATTATATTATTGATATTTCATTTGATTCTATTCAAATCTGTATTTTTCTTTATCAAAATTATAACGTACAGTTTATCGAGATTAAACACGTTTCTATGTAATACTTATTCATTAGATAATCCTTCTCAATGCCGATCATCATCATCTATAATTGAAAAGAAAAGTGTGTAATGATGATATGTCCCGATTTATAGCACAAATCGTGGCGTGTTTAAATAATTTGTTTTTCATTAGATAAGCCTTCGTCGCTATGCCGTTCATATACAAATTTGTTTGATTAACTGGTCAGTTCTGTTTCGATAATAGTTTTTATCGAAATTTCAACTCCATAGTTTTTATCGAAATTTCAACTCCCAGTTTATTGGATTTAAACACGTTTTTATCGGATTATTATTACTCTCCTCTATATATTTAAGAAGCTTCAAGTGATCATTTCATTGCATTTCGATAACAGCAATTAATCGAAATTGATTGGCCTGCTATGCAGTCGGTACATGTCTTTGATGAATGGTAGTGATTTTTCTTATATTTGAAAATAACAAAATTTGAATGTACGAGTATGTGGTATGTGTATCACTTACCATTTCTAGCACTTGATGTAGCCGATTGACTTAAGCTCGAACTGCCACTCACTGCCGTCGAATTATTCGCAGTCGTATTCGTATTCGACGACGAGGGCGGAGATACTGCAGATTTCTGTTCATCATCCAAAACAACAACTGGCACTGCCGTAACCAATTTATAATCGGGTAATTGAACTGAAATGAAAAAAATGCAAACAAAACGAAACAAATTGATATGGATGCAAATCTCTGGTTTTTTCGAAGAGGCATATAAAAAATATTTATCATATTGTCTGGGGCTATACAAAGTTATTTTTTATTATGATTGGCCGCACAAATATGTGGGGTGCTATGATCCCCAGTAATTCCAGATTATCAGTTCGATTTGGTATATCATCAGCAAACGTGTGCTACTTTTTTCACAAGAAATCAAAAAAATTATGTTAAAGCTGGTGTTAATAATTTTTTGCTACACTTTGGAAATTGCTAAGGCAGCATTTGCCGGAAATCAGTTGGAGAATTTTATGGCTAAAATGCTGCAGCAGCAGCAGCAGCAGCAACAACAACTGCAACAGGCCGAACTAATTTTAAGAAATATAACGGATATTAATACGATTTATGAAATAAGCAAAAACGTACTGGATTCTACAAATAATGCAACCAGGGCGAAAATTTGGTTTTTGCAAAAAGTAAATGAAGTCAAATATAAATGGTATGAACATTTGGAGTTGCCAGAAATTTTGCAATTACTGAAAGCTTTTAAGGAAGACAAAGCTTTTGAGCAGCAAGAAAATTTTAATAAATTCATACGAGATTTGGAGTTTATAATGATGAAAAAATGTGCTCAGGAATTTAAGTTAATGATATTGGAAAAAAATTTGCCTAGCTTAAAAAAGCTTGATCAAGCTTTAAGCTTTTTAAATCTCGATGTAATACAAACCAGTGCACGTTTAAGTATTAGAAAAGTTTATGGTTTAATTTTACATTCTAAGCTTTTAAAGCGTTTGGATTTAAATTCTACATTGTATCCCTATAAAGTTTTCTTATTTATAGAATTTTCTAAAGAGCTGAGGCGACAAAAAGCTTTAAGCTTAACTTTAGAATATAAATTAGCTTTAAGTTTGCGTTATATGCTAGAAATGAAAAGTATTCATGTTATTTTTACTCTAAAACAAGAACTAATGAATGTTAAGCTATACCTAAGACCCGAAATAAGAATGCTTATGTTTGCCCAGCAATTTTGTTTACGATCCCAAAATTATCGTTATCTGCAGAACTTCCCAGATTCTGCTTTCTCTAATAATCTCTATAATATAAGCTTTGATCTTAATCCTTCGGTTTTATGGCAAAGCTATCTCTTTAATAATAAATTAATTTTAGAAAATTCCTTGAGTCGCCAACTGATATTTGTCAATTATCTGCATTCACTCGATGATCTTTATTTGTATGAATTCCATTTGAAGCCAATCGACCAATCGACGCTTGAATTTCAATTGGAAAATATATTTACTCGCCAACTGTTGTGCTCGTCGTCGAATGGCACTCAAGTTGTGTGGTCGGAGCAACGAAGAAGAAGTGGTTCCATGGATTTTCCATCAAATGCCGGCAATTGTTTGTGGTCGATGAACGACTGTTCCGGTTTAAAGCGTTTTTTGGTTAATGAAATATAATTGTTAATGGCACAACAAAGTTTAATAAAAATATGTATTGAATTCGAAGCGTTTTTTCATGCGTTCCATTGTTGGTTGGCTATTGTGTTTTATTTCCACCGCAATCAGTCAGTCAGGACTGATGTCTGTCTGTCAGTCAGTCAGTCTGGTTTTTTTCTGATTGAGAGGATATGTGTGTTTTGCGGCAGTAAAGCGGATATCTGGGTATTTGATGGATTTTAATGGACGTTTATGCCAAACATGCAAAGTATTTTTTTTTCGCTTGACAGAAAGATACTTATGCGCAGAAATACAATGTTGCTTGATAGAAAAGGGTTTGCAATAAGGCTTTATTTCCTATATGGAAAAAATGCGTGAGATTGGGTTTCAGTAAAATTGTGGTTAAAATAAATGTGAAGAATTGCAGGAAATACTAAATAAAAGAGTCAATTAGAAAACGAAAACATTATAAATCCGATTTTAAATAGGATTTTTATGAAAACGAGATAAATGAGATTTTTCGGATATTTAACAACGTTCTGGAAAAAAGCAACTAAATTATTAATCGAAGGATCTATATTCCTTTCAGAAAATATCGACTGTTATAAAAAGTTATAATTATTAAAGATGCATTTTGTGGTACACTTTTAATGTCTTTAAAGTCCCCAAATTGTAATAAAATATATATCAGTGAAGCGCTGCTATTCCAAAGATTTGCAGAGTCACATCATTGCATTAAAAGTGCCACTCAGATTTCTTTGGTCCAGTCATATAGTCATTAAAAGCTCTACTCCAGTTTTGTGGTACACATGTAGGGTCTAAACCGTCCCCAAAATGTGAAATGCTTTACACTCATAAAAAGAACTATTTGCTGTGATGTGCCGAAAAATATTTTCAATTTATTTTAGTGAACAAAAACCACAGATTTTGTAAATATATTACTAAAAGCTCTTCTCCAAAAAAAATTGTAAATCGAAGAGTGTATATTTTTTTCAGAAAATCTACTCGAAGAGTGAAACTTTTTTAGAATAAGGTTCCAATGTTGTAATTTTGGCAGATATGTTTATGAGAAATTTGTAGGGTTTTTAAAAAAACTTGTAGTATCTAGTCAAATTAAAAGCTCCGATTTTGTGGTACACTTAAAAAGCTCTTTTTTGCAGAGATGTACCGAAACATATTTTCAAATTATTTTTGTGAACAAAACCACATAGTTTTGTTTTAAACGTTTTGTGTTACATGTTTGGGCTCTTAAGTATGATTAAATTGTGAAAAAGTTTATACAGGGTTTTCCAACAAGAGGTGTTATTTTGAATCACCCGGTATTTCGGTAGCAGTCACTTTTGAAGCTTTTATTCTTTGACATTTGACAAGTATAAACTACGCCACTACTAAAATTGGAACGATACACGATTTAACAACGCATTGAAATTATTAAAATTCACTACAAAAATTGTGAAAATCTTGCAGTCACAGTTCGCAAAACTAAAGCACTTTTGGGTCGTCGTGAAGCACCTTGTCGGACCGCAATACAGAAATTGGTGGACAAATTCGAGCTGTTGGGACAAGTTAGTGATTTGAAGAATTAAACCCGTGAACGTCGCTCAAGAACAACTGAGAATATTGCTGCTGTAGCCCAAAGCCCAATCATCTTGACTGATGGGGCCCATTTCCACCTCGGTGGCTACGTCAACAAGCAAAATTGTCACATCTGGGGCTCGGAAAACCCAAGAGTTATTGTTAAGAAGTCTCTCCATCCTCAACTTGTGACTGTTTGGTGCGGTTTATGGTCCGGCGGGGTCATTGGACCTTACTTTTTCGAAAACGAGGTTGGATCAACAGTTACGGTGAATGGATTGCGCTATCGAGAGATGATTAATGATTTTTTATGGTCGGAGTTGGATGGTATTGATCTGGACAAAGTTTACTTCCAACAAGACGGCGCTACGTGCCACACAAGCAACGAAACCATTGCTCTGTTTCGGGAAAAGTTTCCGGACCGTGTTATATCTCAAAGAGATGATCACAATTGGCCACAGAGATCTTGTGATTTAACACCTTTGAGCTTTCTAAGGCAACAAAATTGGTTTATTGGGAGGAGCTAGTAAAAACGTATGTTTTTCCTTACAACTTTGTGGTAGCGGAGTTGACTTTATATATATTCTAAGTGGATCTGTTATACAGGCTGTCACTCTGAACCTAAACCTAATGTCCTTAGATTATATAAAGATTTGAAGATATACGTTAAAAATATTGTTCACATGATTAGGACGATATAGCTGCAAACTAGGGTAAAAATTCTACTTAAAAACCCGAAAATCTATTGTTCTACGATACGTTGGCCACTAATTTGTACTACAAATTAAATCGATATTGCCAGAATTCTAGACACACAATTTCAATTATATTTTTTCTAATCTATAGCTCGATTTAGCTTAATTTTCAGTAATTTAAAAAATCCTAAAAATCTATGTTAATATTAGCTCCATTGACGTAGAGTCGGATCAAACTGCTTTAGTATTTCTCTGCTTGCTTTCTTATCATTTCCACAACCTTAGACTCCCAAATTGCTTGCCGCAGTGTAAGGCCAAATTTTTTGTAAATGTAATTATCCTCGTCTATTAGTTTTGTACGTCATTTACGATACGTTGGGTTCTAATTTGCCACTAAAAATAAAACCGATCAGTGAAAATTCTTGTTACGTTAACTACGTTACGTTGGTCACTAATTTGGAACTTAAATAATAGGCATGTTTTCGTTACAAGCTAACAATTTTAGTTTAGCACTTTGCAACGAAAACAACTGACTTCCACTAACTGGCACATAAGCAATAAGTGGCGGATTTTACTATCTGGTAGCAATGGTGTCATGAGTTGCGAAGAAAGAACAGTGCGAAACAGACAAAAATTTCGTGAAAAGTATTTATAAAACATATATTTACTATTCTAGGTTCAATTGTTTACACTCTTTTTGCAAATATTAAAATAATTTCTCATTTTTTTTCTTCTTCTTCCCGTTAATTCACAATATTTGATAACAATCTCTCCAAAAATGGGATGTCATATTGCTAAATATAGGGTGCCCAAACTGGCAACATCATACTCGATTAAGACAGGAACACAAGCACCAAACTCCATCGGGAACTAATAGTGCTTAAAAGTGCTTAGCTCCCCATACAAATTAAGCACTTATGGTGTAACGAAAACACGCCTAAAGACTTCCAGACACTCAATTTTAATTCTGTTTTTTCCAATCAATTTTGTTTAATTTGGAATCATTTAAAATTTCCTGAAAATCTATGAACTCACCATTCGCTCCAGTGATTTACTGTCAGCCCAGCTTGCTTTAGTACATATTTTCCTTCTTGTTTTCTTATCATTTCCATAACTTCAGAAGTCCAAATAGCTGGTGACAGTTTAAGGACAAATAGTTGTTGAAATAATGTAATAATTCTCGTATTCTGATAGAAAATTATTTGTTACGTCATCGACGATACTTTGGTCACTAATTTGTAACTAAAACTGAAATAAATTTTGCAAGACTTTCAGATTCTCAATCTGAATTGTAGTTTTCCTAAACTATAGTATCAGAAGCCCAAATATCTAGTGGCAGTTTAAGGTCAAATTGTTGGTAAATTAGTATAAAGGCGCCCATAGACGAGTACTGCCGCAGTTCATGCCGATGAACCCCTTGTACGTGTGTGATTGACATTTTCGATACACACATATCAATCAAAATTTAATTTATCCATTTTTTTCACTTTTCACACAAAACTATTTTAAATTTTCGTTGTTTACATACTTATAATAAAATTTCCAATAATCTGGCATATAATGATGAACAAAATTCATCTGATTGATATGTGTTAATTTTGAAAATCAAAAGTATTTTGATTTTAATACTGCAACCAATACATTCTCATGTTGTGTAAATTCACCAATACACACATATTGCAGTTCCTGCGGCAGTACTCGTGTATGGGGGGCTTAAGAATTCTACTACATTAACAGAAAACCAGTAAGGAAAGGCAGAAAGTCGGGCGGGGCCGACTATATAATACCCTACACCTCCCTAACAATGCGATAAGGGTCATTGCCACAATAATTTGGAATAATTGGTAAATGGGTAGAAACATATTATCTAATTCTGAAACGATAATCGCTAAATTAAGCAATATTCGTTCCTAAATTGAGAAACATCTTTCTGGAAAATTTTAATGATCGGAAGTAAAATACAACTTCTATAGCGGTTTGATACCAAATCAGGAAGAACATATATATGGAGCTTTAATATAAATCTGAACCGATCTTCGCTGAATACTTATTCATGTAAAAATACCTCCTTCTGTCGAATTTCGTACTGATCGGATATAAAATACAGTCTCTACAGCGCTTACATGTCAAATCGGGGGTAACATATATATGGGGGCTATATCTAAATCCGAACCGATTTTCTCCGAATTTGGCAGTATTCCTTCATGTAATCAGAAACCTCTTTCTGCCGTATTTCGCACTGATCGGATATAAAATACAGTTTTTACAGCGCTTACATGTCAAATCAGGGGTAACATATATATGGGGGCTATATCTAAATCTGAACCGATTTTCTCCGAATTTAGCAGTATTCCTTCATGTAATAAGAAACCTCTCTTAGCCGAATTTCGCAGTGATCGGATATAAAATAACATTTTTACAGCGCTTACATGTCAAATCGGGGGTAACGTATATATGGGGGCTACATCTAAATCTGAACCGATTTCCTCCACATTTAACAGTGTTCATTCATATAATAAGAAACCTCTTTCTGCCGAATTTCATACTGATCGGATATAAAATAAAGTTTTTACAGCGCTTACATGTCAAATCGGGGCTAACATATATATGGGGGCTATATCTAAATCTGAACCGATTTCTTCCAAATTTAACAGTGTTCATTCATATAATAAGAAACCTCTTTCTGCCGAATTTCATACTGATCGGATATAAAATAAAATTTTTACAGCGCTTACATATCAAATCGGGGCTAACATATATATGGAGGCTATATCTAAATCTGAACCGATTTTAACCAAATTCAATAGGGATCGTCCTTGGACCAAAAAAAAGATATGTGTAAAGTTTCGTCGAGATCGAACCATAATTGCGACCTGTACCTTGATTACAAGAATACATGCACAGACAGACGGACAGACGGACATAGCTAAATCAACTCAGAAAGTGATTCTAAGTCGATCGGTATAATAAACGATGGGTCTATTTCTTCTCCTTTTGGGTGTTACAAACAAATGCACAAAGTTATAATACCCTGTACCACAGTGTGGTGTAGGGTATAATTACTTGATACTTCACCAACGATACGTTGGCCACTAATTTGCAACTAAAATTAAAATCAATTTTGCAGGACTTCAAGATGCTCAATATGAATTGTATTTTTTCTAGTCCATAACTTGACTTTACTCCATTTTGAATCATTTAATAATATCGATTTTTAAAGTATTCTACATACTCAATCTACAGCTCGGTTATGCGTCACATACGATACGTTGACCACTAATTTGCAACTAAAATTAAAATCAATTTGGCAGAACTTCAAGATACTCAATCTGAATTGTATTGTTTCCAGTCCTTAGCTTGAGTTTACTCAATTTTGAATCATATAATAATCAATCTACATACATACATTTAGATAATGTCCCATTCGAAATAGTTTGAAATTTCCTTAAAATCTCTCAACTTACCATTTGCTCCCATAAATGAAGAATCCTTGTTATTCAAGCCATTTGGTGTCATTGAAATATTCGGTCCTGCGCCATTTTGTCTACTGTTGTGGTGCACACCATTTGCCTTTTCATATATACAACTGCTGGAGGATGACGAATTCTTTTGTAGTTGACCCAATAGAGCTCTACTGGGATTACTATGAGCTTGGGAATATTTTTGATATTGACCTCCTCCGCCACCACCACTGCCATTGGAATTATTATGTCCCGCCGAATGATCAATATTGGAACTACTGCCTCCATAGTTAAGTAGCAGGGAATTTGATTTATGACCAAATAAATGCACACTGGCGGGACGTTGTAGGACCGCCTCATTCAACGAGACCACCGACAAAGCTGACGGGGTTTGCCTACCACTTTGGCTGGCATTCTGTAAATGTTGATATGGTATACCGGGTGTGGAGCATTGTTGTGGTGATATATTCTGAAATGATTCATTACTTTTCGGTGTGGGCGGAGCTGTATGGGAGGCGGATGAGGGCGTGGTATTATTAACGACGTTAACGGTATTGTTGGTTGGCGGTAAACCGCTGGCGCTCAGATTAGTGCAACTTAAAATCATAACGGGTGAATTATCGTGCAGATCTGGCAAAGAAGAGGATATCGATGAAGATCCACTGATGGTTTTCGTAAACTTTGAAGCACATGTTGCGGCGGCTGAGTGTGGGGTGTACGTTTCGGTAGCGCTAGAATTATGCTGAGATGCTGTGGCAGAACTGAAGGTATCTATGGATTTGCGCGTTTTAAATAGGCGCATTCTTGAAACAAGTATTGGAAAAGTTCGTTGCGAACTTCAACAACATAAGCAAATTTGCGTTTTCTTTTTCGGTTCAGCAGCTTTGCCTTCTTTTGTGGCGATTCTCTTAATGGTTCAAAGACAGCATAGCATAATCTGCAAAGAAAGGAAGGAAGGAAGGGAAGGAAAAATAAGTAATTGTATTGTTTTTTTGAAAATAATAAAGACAAAACATGTGTTATAAATGAATAGTACTACATGAATGATTGAGTACTTTTTGTATTGTCTCTCTTGGTAATTTGCATAATAATTATGTTGCAATTAAGTTGCAATTTATTGATTGGCTGAGACAGCTTAGCATATTTTGTAAAGTAATTATTTTGTAATGCAACATGACATTTTAAATATACTCGTACTTCTCAATAGCAATAGAAAACGACATGAAACAACCGACACCAGCTTCAGCAACACCTCAATTGATTGTTTTGTTTGTTTGTTTGGTAGTTAGTCGGTTTGTCGGTTGTTTGTTTGTTTTGCCTGTAATGATGGTGTATTATTTATAAATGATGCCAATATTGTAAGCAGAGGCGGCTCACTATTATCCACAAAGGGGGCTTGAAAACAGATTAGCCTTAAATACCTTAAACAAGGAACACTTCTCCTTTCTCTCGTTTTCTAAATCGATTTAGCAATGTCCGTCTGTCTGTACAGAAGCTTTGCTCGCTCATGAACGAAAAGCATTAAAAATATACTAGATTGTCTCCAGTTTTGATATAACCCCCATATAAATTTCCCTCCATATTATCGTAATTATGGTCTTGGTTGTCGTGACCATGTTATGATCACGACGATAATAAGTAACATTAGCAATCCAATTCTTATTTGTAATAATTATTACATTATGTTCTGCGTTTATGAATACGGTTATCATAACCTTTCTTTGCGTGCTTGAGCTTTAAAGATCAAATACTCAGAGAGCGATTTGGTTGTGACCACCGAAGTTTTCACAAACAGAATTTTTATTGTTGATAGGTTCTGTATATTAAATAAATTTTTGTGACTATCAATTGATCGTTGGATTGCGGTGATCATAACCCCTATCTGCGTGCTAGAACTTAAAAAATCAAATACAAATGGAGAACGTTGTGACAACCGAAATTTTCGCCAACCGAGTTTTTGTTGTTGACAGAACCATCTTTTTAATTGATGAAATCATTTCACAGTTCTACAAGTCAATTATTGGTCACAACAGCGAAAATAATGGTACACACATCTATAAGCATGCAGTTGGCAAATGTTTTGTTTAGCGAGATTATATCTCAATTTGAAACAATCTGGTCTTTTTCAGTACTCATCGTTCTTGACCAGATACTCATTGCCCCTTTTCTGCGTGCTAGATCTTCAAAAATCAAATAAAGAGAGAGTGAGCGATTTGGTGGTGACAACCGACATTTTTTCTAAACGACTTTTTGTACACATAACCGCCATTTTGATTGAAGTGACTCAATTGATCGTTGGAATAGTAAAATGCTATCAATAAATCATTTCATAGTTTTACAAATAAATTAATGGTCACAGAAACAAAAGTATTGTCAGTGACAACTATAATTATTCAGTAGGCAAGAAATATGTTTTGTGGGTGTAGGGAGGACATTTTATTCGGGGATTGTTTAAAATCTTGAAACGATCTGGTCCATTTCCAGTATTAATAGTTCTTGGCGGAAGAAAGTCTCTGGTTGTGGTGATCATAGTTTTTTATACCCTCCATCATAGTATGATAAGTGTTTTTGTCACTCCGTTTGTGACACCCCTAAATATTGATCTGAGACCTCATAAAGTATATATCGTCACCTGAAAAAATAACGTAACCCACATTTTCATGATTTTTCAGTAGAAGCAAAAAACAAAGTACTCGTAAGGTAATTTTAAGCTTTTGACCAAATTTAGGGATTTCAGACTATTAAGGCGAAATCAAATAATAAATCTAGCGCAATTAGTTGTGGCGTACATTCTGAATTAAATAAAATAAAATTTTATGAATCTTTCCGCTTTTTTAATGACCCTGTTTGCTGTAACGTCATTTTGAATATCACTCATAAAATGGTAAATTTTTGATATTGAACTCCAAAATTTTGTACGAATGTGTAGTTTAGCCTAATAGACTATATTCAATTAACAAATTTATTTTGATTTTTTTGATGTTACGTGATTTTGGATTTCAGATGACGATATATTCTTAATCGTCGTTAAGTTCTAGGACGATTTAGACATGTTTGTCTGTCCGCCCGTCTATTGTAATCAAGCTAATATCTATAATACTAGAACAAAATTTCTGAAATTTGGTATATGTATATACTTATTATAGCTGCATGTAGGTTGTGATTTAAATTGAGTCATATGAGTGTATTAATACCCAGAACCCTACACAAGGACAATGGTCGTCATTGGTCCATGTTTGGATATACCTCCTATAGAATGGTCCATCTAGATTTTCAAAGTAACAAAAACCGCAAATTTCAACAAATGGCACTGAACACTGAACCGAACATGCGATCTTCTGATTAGGTTGGGTTGGGTAAGTTGAAGAGAGGAGACGTTTAAACGTCTCATGTCCATGGACATACACTTAAGCCAGTGGTTCGAACTGCTAAACCCAATCGGACTAAAAATGGGTCACATCGCTTAAGTTTTGCTATAGCCCCTATAGCCCTTCGGATATCTTGATGCTCTGGAAGTAATAAATCTCAAACAATGCGTCAAAATTTAGAAAATTAATAGTTAGGCAAAAGCCTAAAACCAAACCTAGAAAAACCCGACCATATTGACTAATATTTTGATATACGAGTAGTCCCTTTCTATTCAACCTTTAATAGCTCTAAAATGTTATTCTTAAGTGTACCGCATGTAGGGAATGTTTCGAGGGCGGGTCAATAAGTCCGCCCATTTTATTTTTCAACGTAGTCTTCTTTGAGCTCTATACACTTTGTCCAACGTTACTCCAATGTTGGTATCCCTTTTCAAAAATAAGTTGTCGCGGCCGTTAAAATAATACACATTTGTTTGTGAGATGATTTCATCGTTGGAGACAAATCTCTTTCCGTCGATCCCTTTTTACAGTTTTGAAAACCAGAAATAGTCACTCGGGGCTAAATCCGGAGAATAGGGCGGATGAGGGAGCAATTCGTAGCCTAATTATTGTTTTTTTTTTTCAAGGAAACTGCACATGTGTGCATCCTTGCATTGTCCTGGTGGGAAAAATAACTTTTTCGGGACAAATCCTCATTAAATCGTTCCCAATATGTTGATCTAATATTCATCATTGATTGTTTAACCGTTTTATAGGTAATCAATGTGGATTATACCGCGTGTATCTCAAGAATCGGTCACCATTACTTTATTGGCTGACAAACCCACCTACTTTGGCGCTGATTCACCCCGAGAAACCAACTTTTTTGTGTGGTTTCTGGTGTCTTGTGGTGGATCCAGGTTTCGTCCAAGTTTTCGTTCACGGTCACGAAACGGCTGTTCAGCCATATTGCGGTTGAACAACGCCAAAGTACTCCTGCGAAGTTGTAACGCCATAGCGATAGTGGTACGTTGTAAGCAAACGCGGCACCCATCTTGCGGAAAGCTTTCTCATAACCAAGTGATCATTTAGAATTGAAACCACTGAGACATGTGTGATGCCATGGTTTCCACAATCACTCGGTCAATACATCGATACCTCCATTCTAAACTATGCTAAGTGCAAAAAGGTAGTATTTCAGGAGAAGCGATCAAAGTTTGATGAATTTTAAAAATTTGTGTGGAATTCCTTTATAATGAAAATGGAATGACCTGTACTGTTTTGTGAATAACTTTTGATTGGGTTGACGGATGAACACCAAATTTTGACTGAATATAATTTGGAATATTTAGAAATTATAAATGCAATCTCCCTAAAACATGCTCAGTCGACTTAGCATGTTTTAGAATGAAGGTATCGACATGTCGTGCATTTTTGCAATCGTTTCGGGTGTAGAGACCCTAGATGAGTGTCCAGAACGTTCGAGATCTTACGTACGGCCACAACGAAATTGAGTAAAGCACTTTTTTTACCATTGAAGTTTTTGGTGCAGAGTTCCCATAGCATTTAGCTTAGCCTTGGTTTGAGTTATGGTGTTTTCCGCAAAAAATAATGCTTAGTCCCGATTCACACGAGGCAACTTTAGGAGAATTCATCCCTTTTTATTCCTCCCGCATCTCCCTCCCATGAACTTCTGAATTCCCGCAACTTAAGTTGCCTCGAGTGAATTGGGACTTAATGAAGACACTAAATTCACTTTTTTCATTTTCTCCTCGAATCACACGGTAGTCTGCTATCAATGCTTGCCAAATACAAACTAAATGACGCAGCTTATTAAAAATTTGACAGAAGTCAACTGACTGATGCCTCTTGACAGTACAGAGTTGCCCTTTCAGCTTAGAGGCAAAAATTAAAAAAATCAGGGACTCATTGTTCCACCCTTTTATAGTAGTTTCTGCTCAACTTTAGCCTTTATTTCGCTATTAACCTCAAAACTATTACTTAAAAAAATATTTCTTTTTAATCACTGAAAAAATTCATTCACGCTGGCGAGTTGTGTTTCTCTTCCCCCAAAATAAGTTTGAACTACGCTCCTGCTTTGTAGTGTTTGTAACATCTGTATATGTACATTTTTAGAAATAAGTACTCGTACATATGTTAAAGAATTTCTTAGCAATTTCGTATTTTCAGCTTCGCTTTTTTTTGTTGTTTGGGTTTTTTTCTTGTATTTTGCAAAATGCAGGTGTTAATTGCAAATATCTATAAGTTATTGTACAAACATGATAGACAGACACAGTAGGTTTTATGCAGGAGGGTGGTAAGATAATTTTGGGGAAATTATTAAGAGAAAAGTTAATTTTTTTCTAAGTTTTTTTTAATTATTTTCAGGGATTTTTTTTGGATTTTATAAGCATTATTACCCTCACTTTAGTGGAGGAGGTATATATCATATGCTAAGAACTAAAAGTGTAACACATCGAAGGAGTACCTTTTGCAAAATGCGTTTTAAGACATACTAAGTCATTTGACCTATGTCTATCCCTTTGTCTGTCTGGTTGGTGCGCACGATAATTCTTGAAAGGAGCAACCGCTTGGCTTCAAATTTGGCTAAGTTGGAAGATGGGACTTATTGGTCTACTCCTTCTGGTACCTCTCCCATTAAGGCGTAACATAACTGATACTCCAATAACTTCTATACTACCTATCCAAATTTTCTGTAATTCCACACATAGTAATTGTTTATCTGTCGTCATTACCTTGAGAAAAATAACCGAATTTGCCACGCTTCTGTTGGTATCTCTCAAATTAAGGGACCATTTTGCACAAAAAGTTGAATGTTATTTTTTTTCGGTGCAAAAAAAGATACTTTTTTTTCCAACTACAGGGTATTATGACTTTGTGCATTTGCTTGTAACACCCAAAAGGAGAAGAGATAGACCCATTGTTTATTATACCGATCGACTAGTAATCACTTTCTGAGTCGATTTAGCTATGTCCGTCTGTCTGTCTGTAGATGTATTCTTGTAATCAAAGTACAGGTCGCAATTATTGTCCGATCTCAACGAAACTTTGCACATATCTTTCTTTAGGACGATCCCTATTGAATTTGGTTAAAATCGATTTAAATTCAGATTTACATATAGCTCCCATATATATGTATGTACCTCCGATTTGCACTGTATAATCAACATTTTTGAACCGATTTGTACAAAAATTTACAGAGAGTAGTCTCGTGATACACTTAGAGACAATACAAAATTTGGGGGAAATCGGTTCAGATTTAGATATAGCCCCAATATATATATACCTACTCATCTACTGGGGCGTTCAAACTATTTTTATACCCTCCACCATAGGATGGGGGGTATATTCATTTTGTCACTCCGTTTGTAACACCTCTAAATATTGACTTGAGACCCCATAAATCGTCGTAAAATTCTAAGACGATTTAGCCATGTCCGTCTGTCCGTCCGTTCGTCCGTCCGTCTGTGGTAATCACGCTACAGTCCGCAATAATAGAGCTAGGTTGATCAAATTTGGTACAAATACTTCTTATAGTTGCAGGTTATTTGGGATTGCAAATGGGCCATATCGGTTCATATTTAGATATAACTCCCATATATAGCATCTAACTTGTTGTGATTCCTACTGTTCTCATCTACTATATTTTTTGTGTTTTCGGTGTTATTTTCTTTAGGTTTGAGTTATTTATGAGGTCACATGCTATCCATGGTGAAGGGTATATAAGATTCGGCATGGCCGAACTTAACGCTTTTACTTGTTATTCCTTACATAGAATGCTGAAAATTAGTTTAATTATTTATTTAACTGGTTTTTATTCTTCGTTTTATAATTTTCCAAAAATCCCATACCACCCTCGTCTATATGCCAAACATAGTTAATTGAAGGTTTTTTTCTTTGCGTTTTTTTCAATGCTGGTGTTCGTTTTGTTGCAGACAATCTAATGAGTTTTTAATAACCTCTTTTTTCTGACCAAAATCGATTGATTGGCATATTGGGCTTTTTTTCTTCAAAGTAGGGGCCCAGAAATTGTGTATGCTAATTTTATGAGAATATTGATTGGCAAGAACAGAGATTTTTTAGGATGAGTGAGCGGTAAAAAAAGAAGTTTTAAAATTACTCATTGCTTAAGGGAAAGTCCCTTAACCCAAACATTTAAAAAGAATATAAGTAGAAGAATGAGCTGAATTCAAAATTTGTAACAGTGGAAGGGCATTTGAAAGTATTTATAAAAAATATGAAATAATATTTAATAAAGGAAAAGGGAAAAAATAAAAATTAGTAATTGTTTTTTTTTGTAATTTTTATTTAAATTTTCGAAATGTTCGAATGTGCAAACATACAAATAAAAATATTTTTTTTTTTGCAATAGACAGATAGGAACTGCAACATATGGTCTTAAACCAAAATCAATTCTGACAGAATAAAAAATTTAATTTTAATTTTAATTAATTCAAAAAAAAATTATTATTAATTATTATACAAAAATTCAAAAAAAAAAATTATTCGAATAAAAAAATTACAATATACTTTCTATCATTAATACAAAAAAAAATCGGAAATCAAAAAATAATGAAAACATAAAAATTTTACTATTTTATTTTCGTTTGTCTATAGACCGAAATAGTCTATAAGTCGTAATTGATTTGTCACTAGGATATTCTCCTGGCTGTAGATCATCTTTGCCTCTATTATGTATTATAGAATGCAAAGTTTTTTAAAAACGGTGAAGCGAATACAATTACTTGACAGCTCAGCGAGGTTTAGCTGTGATTATTCGGTCCAAAATCGATCTCTAAGAGGCATAGCTTCTTCCAAACGAATTAAAAAAACATTCAAAAAATATAAGTAGATGAGTGAGCTGAATTCAAAATTTGTAACTGTGGAAGGGAATTTGAAAGTATTTATAAAAAATATGAAATAATATTTAATAAAGGAAAAGAGAAAAAATTGAGAAAAAATAAAAATTAGTGATTGCTATTTTTTATAATTTTTATTTAAATTTTCGAAATGTTCGAATGTGCAAACATACAAATAAAAATATTTTTTTCTTGCAATAGACAGAAAGAAACTGAAACATATGGTCTTAAACCAAAATCAATTCTGACAGAATAAAATATTAAATTTTTTATATTTACTTGAATTCGTTTTTTATGTTTTTTTTTTTAAATTAGATGCAGGAGGGAAATTCATATTATACATATATTGTATAAAAAATGTTGAATAAATATTTAATAAATTTTAGCCTGAACGAAGTTCACATATTTTCAATAAAAAATTTTGATTGTCATTTTATTAGATTTTTTTTTGTATATTTATTTGATTTTTTTTATATTTTTTTGTTTTAGTATTTTTATTTGAATTTTTATATTTTTATTTGAATTTTTATATTTTTATTTGAATTAATTTCTTTTTTATATTTTGATGTGTATTTTCATTTATGACCTTAAAACCATTATTATTTTGAATTAAATTTTTCTATAGATTTATTAAAATTTCAATTTTTGACATTCGAAAGAATTACACAGTGCGATAGTCCATAAACCGCGATACTTTTTTTCTTGTAGGTCATGGCGAGTAAAACAACGTTTATTCTGTTAGATTTGGCGGACACCCTCAAATTCTGGATTTACGGGTAAAAAAACTATTTTCTTGCCTATTTCCACCTAAATGCCTAAAACGTTGTTGATTATTAACCGTTGTTTAATCTCTAAAGGAATTTGGAAAGAATAGACTTTTAGACCTTGCAAACGATATATGTGTTGTTTATTTAATTTAGGATTATTTAAAGCATTCCTGAATTAAGTATATATATAAATGGTTCTCGAGTTATGCAAAAATATGTGGTTCAACCTATATTTTTTAGAAATTTATCTTTATTGTGATAGATAAACAAGTCCCATCCCACTATAGACACAAAGCTCTTAAAGGAAATGACCTAAGATTTTGTTTGAGCAAAAATAAAAAATATGGTTTTAGACAAAAACCTAAAAAAATAAAATTCCAAAAAAAAATCAAAAAAATTATTTCCTTTTTTTTATTTTGTTAAGAAGATTGAAGAAAAACGCTCTTTGCAAAATTTTCGAAAAAAGGCCGTTTGACCAAAATATCAAAATTTATCACCCTCCAACCCGGACAGTCCTTAACCGATCTCGTTGAAATTTTGTATCATAACTACTATCCAATAGGACTAAACATGGTGCAAGTTTCATCCCGAACAGAAATCGGTTGTAAATATCATTGTTGTCAATTTTATTTTGCTTTAATGTAAATTTCGTGAAGTGAGGTAATAATTCTTATTCGTTTGGAAGAAGCTATGCCACTTAGAGATCGATTTTTGACCGAATAATCACAGCTAAACCTCGCTGAGCTGTCAAGTAATTGTATTTGCTTCTCTGTTTTTAAAAAACTTGGCATTCTATAATACATAATAGAGGCAAAGATGATCCATAGCCAGGAGAATATCCTAGTGACAAATCAATTACGATTTATAGACTATTTCCGTCTATAGACAAAAGAAAATAAAATAGTAAATTTTTTATGTTTTCATTATTTTTTGATTTTCGATTTTTTTTGTATTAATGATTGAAAATATATTGTAATTTTTTTATTCCAATAATTTTTTTTTTTGGAATTTTTGTATAACTTTTATTGGAATTTGTTTTTAAATTTTTAAATATGATATATTTGAATTAATTTTTTTTATTTTAATTTTATTTAATTTTTATTTTTTTTTTAAGAATTTTCATTTATGACTGAAATTATTATTGTAATTATTTTGAAAATTTTATATATTTCTTTAAATCAAATTTTTCTATATTTTATTATTATTTAAATTTCCATTTTTGACCTTGAGCCCACTGCTGTCCAGGGCCAACTTAAGTCAAAGACCTTAACATCCAATTCTCCCTCAAAGTTGTAAAATTTCACAGTTGTTCGTGCAAATCAATTTAATAATTTCCTATAATTAAAAATAACATTAATTAAACATGCTCTGTGCGTTAGATTTTTCAATTACAATATTACAGCAAATGTATACAAATACTACATTGCTTACAGGCATACAAATATTGAATTTGAATTTGTTAACAACAAATTGTTAATTTATACCCTATGCCATCACATATACTCTATACGATAAAAGCTAATAAATTGCCCAGCTGATATTCATATCGGCCACATTTTAAAAAGTGGCAATAGTTTATGGCCACTTTGCAACTACCAGCAGCTTCAGCCGTGCATATAATTGCCAGTTCAGCAGAGCACATGAAAAGAAAAATATGCAAACAAAATAGAGAAAAAAAATATATATGTAAATGCAGAAACTCGTTAGTTTCTTACCACAAAATCAAATCAAATAGAAAATAAAAGGAAGAAATGCTTTAGTGAAAATTTTCACTTTGTTGAAAATGAAATAAAAATTATAACGAAGGAGTAGAGAAAGAGAAAAAAAACAAAAGCGCTAAATCGCTACAACGTTAGTTTGAAAATTTGCCAATTTGCACGTTTTCAAAGTCGTCTTGGTTGGTACGAGATTTTTTTCCTATTGCTGTTGTGGTCAACCATAATTTCCAGTCAAACTGTAACGGTCGCGTAATTTTTTCTTCTTTTATGGAAAATTATACTCTGGTGCCTTACATTTTATGCATATTAAAAATAATTAAAAAATGGTATGTATGAATGTCACCGGGTGTATGCGACAAATAAATTGGTACTTTCTTTTATGTCTGTAGGAAAACGGAAGAAATTGATTGAAGTTAAAACCGGTAATGGTAAAAAAATGTTTGCTATTATTTGTGACAAATAATGGTTAATTGCGCTATTATTAAATTCATATTATTATTCAACACATCTTTGGACAAACAGCTTTCGATTGATATATATTTTATAACAGTTTGATGGTATTTAAAACCTTTAAAATGTACCACAAAAATCTGTATAGGTCTTTTAATAGATCAAAACCGGTATTACTTAAGAAATTGTTAGTTATTATTTGTAAATGAAAAAAACGTTGTGATATATATTATTAAAGTGAAATTATTCTGCACATTCTTGGTCATAGGCTTTCGATGGATATATATTTTATCACAGTTTGATTGTATTAAAAACCTTAAAAGTTTATCACAACCATCTATGTAGACTTTTTAATATATCTACCTTACAACTCCCTCAATAGGTAGACATTGAAACTATAGGTCCTCTATATTATTCTGCATATTCTTCGTCAGAAAGCTTCTGATTGATAAATATTTTATTACAGTTTCATGGTATTTAAACCCATAAAAGTGTACCACAAAAATCGGAACTGGAGTTTTTAATAGATCTGCCCTGAAACAACACTCTCAATAGGTAGACATTTCGAACGGCAGGTTCTCGAAATCCTAAAAAGTATACATGTCTTTTTTGAAGGTGGGAACAGTTTTCTTTGGGGGTGGGAACAGTTTTCAGATCTTCAAAAAGTACAATATCATGCTCGTTATCCGAAACTAATGCATAATTTAAGTTCTCTTAAACTTTTTATGACTGGGATCAGTTTGATTTTTATTGCAATTTCTAGCTTTAGGTTCTTGAAATCCTAAATTTTATACTTAATATTTATAATTTTATTTATTTTACAATTATGTGCAGAAAAAACTACTTTTATGAGTATTTTAAAGATGATAAGGGTTTTGATTGTTTAGGGAAAGTTCTCAAAAGTAAAAAAATCGAAATATTTTGCTCCATATTAAATATTCATACATTCAGCATGCAAAATTAAAGTAAAAAATCGCGTAGAAAAAACTACTTTTATGGCTTTGTTGAAGATGGGAACAGTTTTTTCTGGAGTGGGAACATTTCTATTTTACAATTTTGTGGAGAAAAAACTACTTTTAAGAGGTTTTTAAAGGTGAGAACAGTTTTTTCTGGTGTGGGAACAGTTCTCGAAAGCTCAAAAATCTAAATATTTTGTTCCATATAAATTATTCATATGTACATTCAGAATGCACAATTAAAGTACTGTTTTAATTTTAAAGACTGGGAACAGTTCAATTTTTAATACAAATTCTAGCTTTCGGCCCCTTTTCTACTTAAATTTATGCTCATAATTATTAATTTTATTTATTCTTCGATTATGCCTAGATAAAACTACCTTTATGGCTTTGTTGAAGATGTGAACAGTTTTTTCTGGAGTGGAAACATTTCTCAATACTTCAAAAATTACATTATTTTGCTCATTATAAAATGTCCATTCATATTAAAATCTATATTTAAGCTATCTTATATTTTTTAACGCTGGGAACAGTTTAACTTTGAATGAAATTTATTGGTTTAAGTCCTAGAAATCCTTAAAGATATACCTAAAAATAACATTTATTTTGTTTTACGATTATACGATGAAGATACTACCTTTCTGCAGTTTTTTTTGAGAGTTGGGACAGTTTTTTCTATAGTGGTAACAGTTCTAAAATCTTCACAAATTACAATATTTTGGTCACTACTCAATTTCAGACGTTCTAATTGTAAAATTGAGGCTCTCTTATACTTTTTAAGACTGAGAACAGTTTAATTTTTAATGTAATTTCTAGCTTTAAGTCCTCAAAATCCTAAAATGTATATTTGATATTAATATTTGTATTTGTTTATGATTATGTGTAGAAAAGATACTTTTATGGCTTTTACAAAAGTGAGAACAGTTTTTTTCTCCTATGGGAACGGTTATCAAAACATCAAATATCTGTATATTTTGTTGATTAAAAATTATTCATATTCATTCAGAAGGCAAAACCTAATTACTTTTATAATATTAAAGACTGGGAACAGTTTAAATTTGTAATGCAATTTCTTGTTTTTGATCACAGAAATCCTAAAACTTATATATATATAATTCATAATATTATTTCTGCATCGATTATTCGTAGAAAAAACTACCTTTATGGATTTTTTAGGATGGGAACAGTTTTTTCTGGAGTGCATATTTTAAAAACTTCAAAAATTACATTATTTGCTCATTATAAAATGTTCATTCATTCATTGAGTGATTTTTGATCGTTCGCCGTAGACGAACGAAAATAAGTTACAGAAACAGGCCCTTTGTTTAAGTTCTAGAAATCTTTAAATATATACTAAAAAAACAATTATTTTGTTGTACGATTATACGATGAAGATATTACCTTTATGCTGTCTTTTAGAGAGTGGGAACAGTTTTTTCTGGAGTGGGAACAGTTCTAAAATCTTCACAAATTACAATATTTTGAACACCAGAAATTTTTATACGTTTTGATTGTAAAATTGAAGCTCCCTTAAACTTTTTAAGACTGGGAACAGTTTAATTTTTAATGTAATTTCTAGCTTTAGGTCCTTGAAATTCTAAAACTTATATGTTTAATTAATAATTTTATTTGTATTACGATTATGTGTAGAAAAAAATAACTTTCTTACTTTTTTTGAAAGTGAGAACAGTTTTTTTCTGGAGTGGGAACGGTTCTCAAAACGTCAAAAATTACCTAATTTTCCTCATTATAAATAGTTAATTCATATAAAATAAAAAATATTAGCTTTTTATAATTTTTATGACTGGGAACAGTTTAATTTTTACTTAAAATTTGTAATTTTATTTCTTCTATAGTTATTTGTAGAAATGCAATCTTTCAGACGTTTTTTCTGAGGTTGGGAACAGTTTTTTCTAGAGTGAGAACAGTTCTCAAAACTTCAAAAATTAAATTTTTTGCTCAATAATCGTATTAAATGCAAAATTTAATCTCTCTTATAGTTTTTTAGACTGGGAACAGTTTAATTTTTAATGCAATTTCTTGCTTTATGTCCTCGAAATCTTAAAAATTATACGTAACACTGAAGGATTCATTAATTTTACGGTTATGTGTAGAAAATACAAAATTTGTGAAATTTTTCTAGGTTGGGAACAGTCCTCAAGACTTCAAAAATGCATATATTTTGCTCATTATGAATTAATCATCCAATCGGAAGGCAAAACTTTAGTATTTCTATAATTTTTAGGACTGGGAACAGTTTAATGTTTAACCCTTTTTTTAGCTTTAGGTAATTGAAATACCAAAATTTACCCGTAAAATGAATAATTTTATTTGTTTTACGATGATTTGTGTAAAAAACTGCAGTTAAAAAATTTTTTAGGGTGAGAACAGTTTTTTTCTCGAAATGGAAAAGTTCTCAAATCATTTGAAATTTAAATATGTTGCTCGTTATAAGTTGTTCAGAACTACTGAATATGTTAACTGTAAGCTCACACTAGGAACAGTGCTTATTCACAAGCCTTTTCACTTGCAAAAATATGTGTAGGTTTTAATGGCTCAGCAGTAGTTTGAAATTTGTGAAATTCATATGTTTTCAGATAAGTGTTCTAAGAGCAAGTATCAAGGTAGAGTAGGGCCAGCATCCTGGCAGATGCAAATATATATTGATGTTCCTAACTGAGTCGGCTAGTGATGTTTAATGAACATTTTAAGTATTGCTCTTTTTAATTTTTTTTATTTTCCATTTACCCCAACATTTTGCTCTGTCTTTTCGTTTATTGGCTTGTCTTTTCGTAATTTATATCCTCCAGCCGATATCCAAGTACTACCATATTTTTTTAAGACACATGATTAAGCAGAATTGTCTCCTCCTTGATCCTCCCTAAAACTAAGGATGTCGGATGTCATAGATGACGCTAACAGCTGCGGAAATATGCTTAAGCCATTATTCTAATTATGAGCTTTTATTTTATAGCGTTTAATTGTACTCCGCATACATAAAACCTCAATTTTCAATTAATTAAAAGCCCATAAAAATCCTTTTAAAGTGCTGTCTTTTTTCCTCCAACCATCCAACCTTCCTACAACCAACCAACCAAACAAAACCTTTAGAAGTTGCTGCGACAACAAAAACATCAACGGCGTTAGCGCAGAAGCAGCCAACAGCTCAAACAACAACATTTTGCAACTTCCAGAAGCTATTTTAAATGTCTTAAGGCATTTATCAATTATAGAACGAGATATAATGAAAATTCCTTTACCATGAGACACACACCATCAAGCGACCAACAACTAACCAAACAGCCCAAGAAAGCCCAAGGAAACAGCAACACAAAAAAACATGGCCAGAATGGAGACCAAAATAAAAGCTGCGCACAAAAATGAGATACAAATTCCAAACATAAATTGCCAACCAGTAAAATACCAATCAAGACCAGGCAACAAACAAAAAAAAATAATAATAAATAGTGGGCAAGAAAACTGGGCAAAAACTACAAACTGCAACATAAATAAATAGACGCCCGATAAAAAGCCGGCTATTTTCAGTTATTTCTTATTTAAAGCGAGCAAAAAAAATAATAAACCCCAAGGAAAATATACTCAGATATACGGGGCAACTGGGGGAGCAGGCACAATCTAAACGCCTACAATTCCCGGACAAACACCGAAAGAAATTTCAAGCTTGAATATGAAGATATATGGAAAGAAGTCGTTTCATGGTAATGACAAACTCCTTACAAGTCAATAGGTTTGTTGGTCGAGAATTGGTTGCGAAAAGTGAGATTAATGAGTAGTAAGGCGGAGATATTAGGAGCCGCTATTTCATATTAACAAAAATTAATATAGAAAAAGGTTCCTATCTATCCATACCACAATATCGTACCAAACCCATTACTCAGAAAGCGAAGTGTAAGGTTTAGCGTATTCCTAATCGAATCGTAAAAAGAAACCCTGATACTAAAGAAGTGTACTTATATGTAATTAGGATCTTGTGTAGATTCATACCACAACTTCTTACCAAACCCCTTACACAGAAAGTGAAATTTAAGGTTTGACATATTCCTAATCGAATCGTAAAACGTGAAATTAGGAATGAAACCGTGATAATAAAAAAATTATTTATACATGTTTAAATAAATTGGAATATAAATTCAGTTTATTAAAATCCTTACTGAAGCGTACTAAACCCCTTATAAGAATATCAAGAGTAATGGTAAGCAGAAGGTCCCTTTGTAGCGCAAACTAAGTTGAGAATAGAAACTTCAAGAAATATTAAATTTATAAAAATTAATGGAGAATGATGTTCCTCTATATCTATTCATACTACAACATCTTACCACACCCCTTACCCAGGAAGCGAAATGTAATGTAATTGAATCGTAAAACGTGGATCTTTGAAAGAAACATTGATAATAAAGAAATTTTCTTATATGTACTTAAATTGGAATATAAATACATTTTTATAAAAATGCATTACTGAATCTTACAAGACCCCTTACCAAGAATATCAAGATAAGGGCTAGGCAGAAGGTCATTTTCTAGTGTATACCAATATGTAGGTTGAGAATGGTTTTAAAAACTTCTGGATTTAAAAATATTAGTAGAATTGAATGGTGAATAATGTTCCCATCTCTTCTTACCACAACATCTCACCAAACCCCTTATCCATAAAGTCAAATGGAAGGTTTTGACATATTCAGGATTTACAAATATTAGTACAAATGAATGGTGAATAATGTTCCCACCTCTTCTTACCACAACATCTCAACAAACCCCTTACCCATAAAGTCAAATGTAAGGTTTTGGGATATTTTTAATTGAATAGTAAAACGTGGAACTGTGAAAGAAACACTAATAATAAAGAAATTTACTTATATGTTCTTAAATTGGAACATAAAAAGGACTGAATCTTACAAGACGCCTTACAAAGAATATCAGAATAAGCGTAAGCAAAAGGTATTTTTGTAGTGCAAACTTATCTATAGGTTGGGAAATGGTTAAAAATCTTCAGGAATTACAAATACTATTAAAAATTAATGTACGAAAACGGTTCTTATCTGTTCTTAACACAAGTTCTTACCAAACCGCTTACCAAGAATGCAAAATGTAAGGTTTTATGTATTTGCAATTAAATCTTAGAATATGAAACGTTAAAAGAAACCCTAATGATGCTGAAATTCAATTAAATATTACATAAATTGGAATGCAAATGCATTTTGTACAAAAAGCCTTACTGAATAGTACAAAACACCTTATAAAGAATATCAAGTGTAAGGATAAGCAGAAGGTCCTTTTGTAGTGCAAGCTAATCTGTAGGTTGAGTGTAGTTTTAAAAATTTCACGAATTACAAATATTAATAACAATTAATAGCGAATAATGTTCCAATTTATTCACACCACAACTTCTTACCAAATCGCTTATCAAGAATGCAAAATGTAAGGTTTAGCGTAATTGTATTCTCGTTATAGATCCTAGCAAAACAAAAATGCTACTTAAATTAAATATATATTTTTTGATTATATGTATGTTGGAAAACTAGCATAATGACTAATTTTTAAAGGTGAGAACAGTTTTTCCTAGAATGGGAACAGTTCTCAAATCTTCACAAATTACAGCACTTCACTCACTATAAATTATGAATGTGCATCGATAACAAAATTTGAGCAACTACCACTACTTTTTAGAACTGGGAACAGTTTTAATTTACCATAGTATTGGGAAGTAATGCACAAAATTTGAATGCTCGTAAAACAATATTAGGAAAGTAAGTAATTTTGAATGGTTCAAACCGTTATTGTAGGTTGGGAACAGTTTTAAAATTTTCAAGAATTTAAGTTTTTGCCTTTTTTTTAATTTTTGGAAAGATAATTTTTAATATTGGAAAATCATTAAAAACAAATAATTTATAAATTTTATGATAAGATGTACCTTTGTAATATTTTTTAAGGGTGGGAACAGTTTTTCCCCGACTGGGAACAGTTTTAAAATCTTTATAATAGATTCTAAAATGCTTATAATAACATGTTTACAGCTACGGAATGCAAAATTTTGAACTACATAATCTTTTTTAGGATTGGGAACAGTGTTGATTTTCTATATTAGTTGCTGGGAGTAACTCGTAAATTTAAATAAAATAATATTTGCAAAATAAGTTCTTTCTTGTTTTATGATTATGCGCCGAAAAAGTTGACTTTATGGCTTTTTGAAGGTGGGAACAGTTTTTTCTAGTGTGGGAACAGTTTTACAATTTTCAAAAATTATAATATTTTGCTCATTCTAAAGTATTCATCTGTATTGAAAACACATATTTATATATTTTACGAATTTTGAGGGTGGGAACAGTTTTTTCTGGTGTAGAAAATGTTGTAAAATCTTCATAATAAATTAGAAAATTCTTATAATTAATAGTTAACATGTAGTCAAAGCAAAAATTGTGAGCAATATAATATTGTTAGAAGTGGGAACAGTTTAAATTTTCTGGGAATAAAATTACATTTGCAAAATAAATTCTTTCATACGATTGGAACAGTTCGAAAATTTTCAATAATTATAATGTTTCGCCTACCATAAATTTTACTATTACGATATAATTTATGTTACATACTATTTTTTAGGGCTGGTAACAGTTAGCAAATTTATCTTATCTTTATCTTTAACTAAAATTTAATACAAATGTATTTATTTTATTACTATATTTAGAAAAATCTTTCTTAATGACTTTTTTTAAGGTGAGAATAGTTTTTTCTAAAGTGAGAACAGTTCTCAAATTTTCAAAAATTACAATATTGTGCTCATTATAAATTATTTATCTGAGTTGAATATAAATGTTGACATATTTATGGAGGGTGGGAACAGATTTTTTCCAAAGTTGTTAAAGTTCTAAAATATTCATAATAATGATCGACTGAAGTAATCGTTGTAATAAGGATATTTTTAGAATGGGAGTTTGGTGGCTCCCGAAACAGATCTGTCTATCCAACCATTACAACCACCCCCAATACATGTCACTATACATTTTCTTTAATTTTTAACAAAGTTGTTTTAAAATACTGAAAACAAGAAAAACGATCTTAAGCCTAACAAAGTGCAAAAACAAAATATGTACTATGAAAGCAGATCGAATAAAACAAAAAAACAATATTCATAATAAATTCTAAAATGCATTCGAAATTAGAATTAGAAAAAAATTTCGCAAAATATTTTTTTAAAGCTGGGAACTGTTTGTAATTTCCGCATTATGATTTGGAAAACCTAAATTCAATGCTGAAAACCACAAAATGTATTTGTTTCACGACTATGTGTAGAAAAGGCTTTCTTTATGAATTGTTTGAAGTTGGGAACAGTTTTTTTTAGAGTGGGAACAGTTCTGACATTTTCAAAATTTACAATATTTTGCTCTTTATAAAGTATGTATGTACGTATGTACTGAATATTCGTTTAAAACTATTTACTTATTTTTAAGACTGGAAACAGTTAACTTTTGACATTATTTACTGTAAAATAGGAAAAATTATAAGCATATTAAGTTCTCTACTGCTTTTTAGTACTGGCAATAAGTTATATGTCCATATAGCTTAGCTATATGCATCCAGAATATATTAAAAGTTAAGATCTAAAGTAGCAACAACTGATGTCAGCAATTGCTTTGACATTGATGATAGACGAGTATATTCCCACAATCTCAATTTCATATTCTAAGTGTATCAAAGTAGGGGAGCGCTAGCTAGTATCTTTGAATCTGCAACTGTCTGTAGTGTGTGCACCCAAGAATGCCCAACCAAAACAGCCAGTCAGCCCGCCAGCCTTCCAGCCATCCAATGAACCTAATCGTGGTAATAAGAATTTCAACAGACTAACAAAAAATGCAAAAAAGTAAAACACAAATTCAACGCCACTCACGTTCCTTTACCCCATGGTCGTCGCCGCCACAGCATACGACGGGGCAAATAAGAACCCAAAAAAAATGTATCAAGTCAAGAGTTGCAAGGCAAGCAAGCCTTCTTTTCTTTGGTCTCCTAAAGTTGGCAACCTTTAAAAGAATGCGGACTTGCGAGTCTGTCAAAGTAAACTGTGATAGGAACACAACGCAGCAATGACGCTGATGGCGGTGGTGGTGGCAGTGGTGCTCGAGTGGAGTTCCTTTCCTTTTTCGCTCCCCCGCCTAAGCACACACACTGCCTTCCCCCCTTTGTCTTGGAGTAGAAAGAAAAAAATCTTATAGAAATACACATGTCCGTCCGTCCGTCTGTCGTTCGTGTATGTGCTAATAACCACCAAGCAACGCCACAACAGCTTAGCCGCCGCAAATGCAACGAAAATAAGGCTTAAAAATATGCATGAATTTGTTGCAGCGAGGGAGAACAAGATTCATATGCATAATGATGAGGTGTAAACGATTTGAATTTACCCTATAGTCAGTCATTCAGTAACTGTTCCTGAACCACAAAAAAAACTGTGAAAAATAGCACAAAAGGATACGCTTATGATGGTTGATCAAAATCGTAAGTGAAATTTTGCTTTTGAATTGATTTTTACTCGGAAAGTGGAAATTACAAACTGTTCCCATTTTATTAATTATTCAGAATAAAGTTTTTTTATTAATCAACTGGACCTTTGATTTCTTGAATCTATGAGCCACACATTTTTTATGATGGACAAACCTTATGACAACCTTTATATACCATCCTGCATCCTGTGGCTGAGCCTGGATATATTCCACAAAGCAGAAAAAAACTTCGGCTTTAAGCGCCTTTTATGTCTTTTTTCCCCGAGTTTTACAACAACAAAATAAACTCACATTCTGTGGCTTATATTTTCTGTTAAGGCCGAGCGGCAAGTCGTCTCAGCTCAGACAGCTCAGTTCTCGAGTATTGTTGGCCAACCAGCCAGTCAGGCAGGCATGTGCGCCTTTAGGGTTTTTGCTTTATTGTGATTTTTTTTTTGCAGATTTTTCTTTTTGCATTCAGCTCAGCATGCGTTTTTTAACAACCGCTGCAAGTTGCTCGGTGTGTGTTTTCGCAAGTTTTTTGTTTCTGTTCAGTTTTGTATGAAATTGTTGTGGTTTAGGCTAAAATCACACTTTGGTTTATTATGCGGTTTAAGCAGAACGCTGCAACCAAAATAAAAAAGCAACAGCAAAAAAGGGAACTGCATGCCTTTCTTTAATGGTGGTAGTAGCAAAAACAAGCAAAAAGAATAAAAACGCGCGACTCTGAACATGAAAATGCAAAATATGTGGTGTTTGTTTTTGTTTTGGAGATTTTATAGCTAAATTATTATTTCATAATAACTATAAAAATTTAACACAGATTAAGGGATTATTCTGGCTAACGAAGGGTAGAAAGATTTTAATCTGGCCTCTGGCAGTTTTTGTCATATAATTAAGTTTTTTTTTTACTTTAGTTTAAGGGGATTATGTGGTGACACACACAGGAGATATCACTTAATGCTGATGTCACTGACATATATGCCCCAAGTCTTGTAAAAAATTAAGTATATTTATGGAACTGTACGTTACGCTCATAAACTTCAAAGGTAACCAAACAAATTTTGAGTTTTTTTTGCAACTTAATATGAGTTTGAACATTTTTGATTCGATGGTTACTTGTATCCTTTTTTGTGATACCTAATTTGCAATAAGGAAAAACTGTCCCGTTTTTTTTCAGACAAAAAAAAAACACCATTTTGAGAAGGTAAATTTAAATGTATTTAAAAAAAATAATATTATATTTTTGTCATAAAAAATCGCAGTAAGTTGAAGCAGCAAGATTTTACTTATCCCAGCCCCTTTTAAAATTATACTATCGCAAATTATAAAAAATAAATGGTATTCTGCAAATCTTTCTTAAGTCGTGTGAAACAGAATGTACCGTTAAATACACAATTTTCTAAACGCAACACCTCAATTCCATCCCAGTGGTACATTGATAATTTTCAGAAGCATTTCAACCCGTTCCCATGTAAAGGGTATACTTGGACAACGCTGCATCAAAACGTGTATTCTTTCCAAAAATACTATAAGTCAGTGTACGTGATGTTGTCGGAATATCCCAATTTTGTGCAAAAACATGTTAAAAATTGAAGCGCAATTGTAAACACGTCTCCGAAAAATGAAATAAATAAATGATTACATTGAAACAAGTCAATTTGTTGCTATACCAGAAAACGATGTTACACAAATTATGAATGAATAAAAATTTCATAAAATTTTGCCATAATGATAAATTATTCATTCATTAAATGAGAAATAAAATATCTGAAAAATGTCAAGAACTTTTATCAAACTGAAATTTGACATTGAAAGTGGTCAGTATTTCTTACAAATAGTATAAACAACTAAATATGAATCCACAAAGGGATCTGAGCCCGTCATATCACTAGAGACCTACATACACCCTAACGTAAAATATGTACAAAGTAGTTATAATATTAACAAACAGAACATTGAGAAATAACCATTAAATGATTAATAAATTGTCCCCAGACCTAAATACAGTTTTTAATATCAAATTTCTATTTCAGTGAGGACATACGATCTATCTGGAGCAAAGCATTGCAATTTTAAGGAGATGTATCCATTTAAAGTTAATAAATTGAAAAAATCAAACTGTTCCCAGGTCTAAAAATAATAGGTAAGGACGAGCGAACCATTAAAATTTTAAAATATTTGGACAGTTTTTAATATCAAATTTCTATTTCAGTGAGGACATACGATCTATCTGGAGCAAAGCATTGCAATTTTAAGGAGATGTATCCATTTAAAGTTAATAAATTTAAAAAAATCAAACTGTTCCCAGGTCTAAAAATAATAGGTAAGGACGAGCGAACCATTAAAATGTTAAAATATTTGGAAGCTGTTCCCTAACTAGAAAAAACTGTTTGCATTGTAAACTATTGTATAAATGTATCATTAATTCAAAAATATTCCCATTTAAATACTTCTTAGAATCAAAATTATGTTTTCGACTCATACTAGCAATAAACCAGAGAATTTTTCAAATTTCAGTTTATAATTTGGAAAGCATGAAACTGTTCTCAGGTCTAAGAATAGTTTTTGAAACTCCAATTCCGATTTCAATGAGGAGGAACGATCTATCTGGAGCAAAGTACCGCAATTTTAAAGAGTTGTATCCATTTTAAGTTAATAATTTTAAACAAATAAAAGTGTTCCCTGCTCTAAAAATAGTTTTTAAGGTTAATTTTAGATATGAATAAGAACGAAAGGTCTATCTGGAGAAAAGCATAATTTTAAAGAATTTGAAACTGATCCCTCCTTAGAAAAACTGTTCATAGTTTAAAAGATTGCGTAAAAAACGTATTAAAAAAATTTTTGCTGTATCAAAATTGTAGCTGTATATACTCATACTAATCTAGTTAATAGTTATCAGTTAATAGTTTGAAAAAGAAATTTAAACTCTTCCCAGGTCTAAAAATAGCTTAAATTTCGATTTTAATGAGGACGAAAGATATATACGGATCAAAGTATTGCAATTATAAAGAGTTATATCCATTTTAAGTTAATAATTTAAAAAAATCAACTGTTCCCAGATCCAGAAATTGTTCTTAAGATTTAATTTCGATTTAAATAGGGACGAACTGTCCATCAGGTGGAAAGTATGGAAATTTTAAAAGATTTTAAAATTGTTCCCATCATGGAAAAAAATGTTCCCACTTTAAAAAATTTCATTAGTATATCATGAATAAGAAATTAAAAGGTATTCCCAGTTAAAAATATCAACATAAACATTATAACTGTATATACTCATGCTAGCATCTGATCCAGAGAGTTTTTATCAATTTTCATTAAATAATCTGGAAACAATTAAGCTGTTCCGAGACCTAAGCAGGCAATGAAGCCGACCAAAATTTTCGGCGGCGGCGACGCATGGAAAAATGTCGATCGGCGGCGGCGGCTGATCAGCTGAGCCAATCAAATTTCAACAATCGGCTGAGCCTATAAATTTCCCACTATCGAAATTGCTCGAATACGAATGTAATTCTCCGGCAAAAGTGGCGTTTTGAGATACTTAGCGTTAGAGGAAAAAACTTAAAATTAGCACAAAGTTATGGAAGTTTGATGTAATATTAAAAATCGGTTTAAAATATTCAATGGTTTTCAATTATGTTAATAAATTGAAAAAATTAAACTATTAAAATAGTTTTTATATCTAGAAATAGTTTATAAGCTCGTTTTCGATAAGGACGAACGATCTGTTTGGAGCAAAGCATGGCCATTCTAAAGGATTTGCGAACTGTTTCCGGTCCGGAAAAAGTTGTTCCCATTAAAGGATGCGTAAATGTAACCTGAATTAGAAAATATTCCAAATCAAAAACGTATTAAAATCAAAATTATAGTTGTATACAGATACTCATAGCAGCTAATCCAAACAGTTTTATCAATTTTCACTTTATAATTTGGAAAAGATGAAATTGTTCCCAGAACGTAACATAAGTAGTTTTTAATCTCATCATTTTAGGGAGGACATACGACATATCTGGAGCAAAGTATTGCATTTTTAAAGAGTTGTAACCATTTTAAGTTAATAATTTAAAAATATTAAACTGTTCCCCGGTCTAAAAGAAGTTTTTGATCTCAAATTTTTAATTAAATACGAACGAATGAAATACCTGAAGCAAAGTAGTGCAATTTTAAAGAATTTGGAAACTGTTCCCACCATGAAATGATTGCATAAATGTATTATGAATCAGCAACTAAAAACAATTCCCACTTAAGAACGTTTTTAAGGGAAAGCCATACGACATATCTGGAGCAAAGTATTGCATTTTTAAAGAGTTGTAGCCATTTTAAGTTAATAATTTATAAATATGAAACTGTTCCCAGGTCTGAAAATAGCTTTTGATCTCAAATTTCAAATTAAATACGAACGAATGAAATACCTGAAACAAAGTATTGCAATTTTAAAAAAATTGGAAACTGTTCCCACCATGAAAAAAATACATAATGTATTATGAATCAGCAACTAAAAACAATTCTCACTTAACAACGTTTTAAAATGAAAAATAATGCTATATATACTCGTACTGGCAGCTAGTTCAGTCTTTTATCTATTTTCAGTTAATAATTAAAAAATGAAACTATTTACAGAAAATATTTTTTAAGCTCAAATTTTAATTTCAGTGAGGATATGCCATCTACCTGTTGCAAAGTATAGCAATTTTAAAGAGTTTTAACCATTTAAAGTTTATATTTTAAAAAGAATTTAACCGTTCCCTGGTCTAAAATTATTTTTTAATCTCAAATTTAGATTTAAATATGTTTAACTCCGCGCCAGAGTGGCGGGAGTTAAAAAAAGAAAACTCAAAAAACTGTATATCCATAGGTCACTGGTTCATATCCGGTTCGAAGGACCATGTACAATTTCGGGGCTTCTTCTGTAAGCGGACTGTATTTTAATTTTAATAAAACTCCCAAAATTGCAAGGATTTTGGCCGTTTTATAAATGCATGAAAAACCAGAGAAATAAAAAGACAAAGAGTTGCAGTTTCAGTGAGATTCAGTTCAGTTTATTTGAGAGTTCAGGTCTTACCGCTTTCGTTGCTGCTGCACAAGTGAAAATTGTGCGGCAGCACGAAAAGCGACAGAGAGGCAGTTTAGGGTTTTAGGGAAATTCAGCATGACAGTAACTGGAATCAGGAATTAAGATGGAAACTCTTTATCCAATGAGTGAAAGCTTTTCAGAAGAAGCAATCATTGGATAAAGAGTTGCCATAGGTACAGACTAGCTTACAACTAAATGGGAATTAAAGAATGATGGCCACAACGACCGTTAATTATAAATCATTAGAATTCAAGAATCATTGTATATTTAGAAATTCAGTTAGGTAAATATTCAGTATATCTTAAGATTAAATAAAATTGTTGAACACGGTTCAACAAAATATAAACAAATGATAAATTTGGGGCAAAGTATTGCAATTTTAAAGGATTTGTAAACTGTTCCCGCTCCGGAAAAAACTATTCCCATCTTAAAAACTTGCATTAATGTACAGTTTATGGAGAATTTAACCGAATATTTCATTACCAAACAATTTTAGGTTTTACTTTAAGATGGTAGCATATAACACTAGTAATAACAAACTATTACCCTTTTTATAATTCACAATAACCGCTATCTCATAACATCATACTCATACTGGCAGCGAATCCACAGAGATTTTTCAAATTTCAGTTAATAAATTTAGTGAACTCAGAGGAATGTATAAGTACTGTATTTTGAAGGAATTTAGCATTGTTCCCAAAATAGAAAAACTCTTCCCCCTTTGAAAAATTAGACATATATGTATATGAATTTTGATGGGTTTAAGCATAATTTTAACAAATTAACATATCCTCGTAATTTATCAGTAATTTTTGTGAAATATTGAACTGTGTCCACTTCTTAAAATGTTATATAGTGCATATATTAGTATTAAATCATACCTACATTCCTTAAATAGGTAAATATTGATTTTTTTATGGTTTTTAGAACTGTTTCCTGCCTGCAAAAAAATGTTCCCACTTTATATACAATACCAAATTATTAGGAATTTTTATTTTCTCAAATCAAGAAATTGCCAACTGTTTTCATATTCCCATACTATCCATATTTGTTATTTCTTCTCGGATATCCATTCAAAAACCTAACGGTTCAGAAATTAAATTTCCTTTAACACTTCTTATCTGATTTTCTCATTTTTCTTCACTCTATATACTGCATTACCAAACATTAATCATAGATTTCCTTTGAGAAATTACCACAGATTTTCACCTCTGGAAAATTAAAAAATTTCACAAGCGACAAGCTGCAGCGTGAAGCGTGAATGCGCAACCACACAAACTACTGAACTCTCTATATAGAAATTAATCAAAACCGTGCAACCTATAGAAAACTTCTAACAAAATTAGTCATTTCCCTTTTGGTTGAGATCATTGTCATGTTTTTTTTGTTCGTGTTGGTTGGCCAGTTGCTTGCAGCTCATCATGGCTGCATTACAAATACTAAACAGAATAGAACAGAATCGCAATAATCTCACGAAACAAATCAAAACAATGCTACTACTAACTGCTGTTGATCAGATCAGAAAATGTTTTGTTTTTCCTTTGCCTCACAATTACGGCGGCCGCTCCAAGTGGTGGCTTCAATTTGGCCCCTTCTGTTCGGTTCGGTTCTGGCTGCTGTTTGGTGTTATGGTTCATCAAGTGCATGGAAAATATAGCAACAACAACAGTGGTGCCATGGTGCAGTACCAAGAACAAAAAGAAAAAACAGTCCTCATCATCATCAGATTCATCGGCATTATGATCTTCCGAAAACCTCATCATCATAATGTTGTCAAACAGGTGCAGTAACCAACTAATAATAATCAGAACAACACAAAACCGAACATAACTACCCGTGAATCTATAGACAAGCGTAGAGACAGAAGTTGACAACAGGGTTGCCATTGAGCACATAATATAATAATCACAGGAAATGCCCAAGACTCGCCCTTACAGGGTGTAAAGTGGTAGGGAATGAAGGATGAACAGTATTTCAAAATTTTAATTTTGAAGGAACTTAGAACTGTTCCCACTTTGAAAAATAGACCCAACTATGTGGATTTGTTAGTTTTAATAAATTAACATTTCTTCATCATATTTTCCGTCTACTATGTAAGATATTAAACTGTTCCCACTTTTAAAAATTATTAGATAATGCAATTATCAGTTTTAATTCATATGAGTACTTTCAATGAGGAAAATATTGAAGAGCTATTTTTGTGAAATAATAACATGTTCCCACTTCCTTAAATTATTCTATAATGCAAATATCAACCTTAATTCATCTACATATATACTTTCAAAGAGGAAAATATTGTATTTTCGATAGAATTTAGAACCTGGAGAAACTGTTCCCACTTACAAAAATGAGCATAAATGTATTGTTCTCGATACGCTGAAGCGATATATTAAAAAATTTACATATTTCTATCATTTTTTCAGTCGTCTTTGTTAGATATTTAAATGTTCCCACTTTTTAAAAATATTATATTCAGAGCTTATCAGTCTCAATTCAACGCGGAAAGTATTTAGAACTGTTCCTAAATTAGAAAAAACTCTTTCCACTTTGAAAAATATACATAAATGTTTTGATAGGATTAAGTGATAAGTTAACAAATTATATATGTAGAGCAGATAGATATCAGTTTTAATTTATACAGGTATATACAAGATTAAATGAGGAAGTGTTTTTAATATAAAGGAATTTTAAACTGTTTCCAAAAATGTTGCCACTTTGAAAAAAGACATAAATGCAAGGGTTTTGATAGATTTAAATAACATTTTAACAAATTAACATTTCCCAAATGTCATTCTTAATTCATAGATATACTATCAAAGACGAAAAATATGTGTTTTGAAGAAATATACAACTGTTCTCACTCTGGAAAAACTGCTCTCAGCTTGAAAAACACGTAAATGTTTGTATTTTAATACGTTTAAGCGACATTTTAAGAAGTTTATAAGTCTTCATAATTTTTTCCGACTTTGTTGTGAGATAGTTAACTGTTCCCACTATTAAAAATATTATATATATTTCAAAAATAAATCTCAATTTACGTATACATAATGAAGAAAATATTGCATTTTCAAAGGAATTTAGAACTGTTCCCAAACTAGAAAAACTGTTCCCACTTTGGAAAGTAGATGTCATTGACAGGTTTAAGCGACATTTTATTAAATTAAAATATCTTCTATCATTTTTCCGTCGTTAATGTGGGATATTAAACTGTTCCCACTTCTTATAAACATTATATAGTCCAAATATCAGTTTTAATTCATGTTATATTTAAATTAGGGAAAATCTTATATTTTTGAAGGAATTCAGAACTTTTCCCAATCTAGAAAAACTATTCACACTTTGGAGAATAGACAAAAATAATGGGTTTTGATACACAAAAACAAACTATTTTATAAACTTTTCAGTAATATTTGTGAAATATTAAACTGTTCCCACTTCTTAGAAATAGTACATAATGCTAATATCTGTAATTTTTATGTTCTGCTCAGAACATTGTGTAGTTTGTTCCTGCTGAAATGTTGTTTCGGTTCAGCTCAGGATCTGTTGTAATTTTTTTACGCTCTGCTCGGGATCTGCTGTAGTATTGTTTAAGCTTCGCGTAGGACCTGATGTGGTCTTGATCAGGATCTGCAGTAGTTTTCACCTGCATCTACTAAGGGCCTACTGTGGTTGTGTTCAGGTTCTGTTAATGACAGAACCTGTAGATTTGTTCTGCTATATTTTCCCGAAGATTAAGCTATAGTTTTTTCTGATATAGTCTTGCTCACGACCTGTTGTAGTTTTTTTTTAGTTCCAGTTCAGAATCATCTTGGGTTTTCTGGATTCTGCTCAGGACCTGCTATAGTTTTTTGTGTTCTGATTAGGAAATTTTGTAGTTATTTAAGGTTCTGCTCAGTCCGTTCTGTAGTTTTTTAAGTTTCTGTTATAGTCTAGGTCAGAACCAGTTGTAGTTTTGTTCACATTTTGATGTAGTCTTGCTCGGGTCCTTTTCAGTAATATTTGTGAAATATTAAACTGTTCCCACTTCTTAGAAATAGTACATAATGCTAATATCTGTAATTTTTATGTTCTGCTCAGAACATTATGTAGTTTGTTCCTGTTGAAATGTTGTTTCGGTTCAGCTCAGGATCTGTTGTAATTTTTTACGCTCTGCTCTGGATCTGCTGTAGTATTGTTTAAGCTTCACTTAGGACCTGATGTGGTCTTGATCAGGATCTGCAGTAGTTTTCACCTGCATCTACTAAGGGCCTACTGTGGTTTTGTTCAGGTTCTGTTAATGACAGAACCTGTAGATTTGTTCTGCTATATTTTCCCGAAGATTAAGCTATAGTTTTTTCTGATATAGTTTTTTTTTTTTTTTGTATTCGTTTATTTATTATCATTATTTAACGTATATAACTATAATAAACACTAGTTAACAATAAGTTTACAAAAATACAATGTCCCTTTCTCGGGCTCTCGAGTATTATTAATATAATAATATAAATTTTGATTTAGAATAACTTATAATTATATTTACATCTATGAAGAAACTGAATAGTAAACAGATTTTTGTAATGAAAATTCTTTGCAAAAACATTACTTTTTCTATTGGAGAAGGGTTAAAATTATGGTCTTAGAGTTAAAATGAGTAACAATTTATAATGCTTATTATGATAACCACCAAAACTTGGTTTTTGATTTTTTCGAATTGCATAAATCTTGTTTACTAATACTAGTATCAAATCTGAGCTCATTATTGTTTTCTGATATAGTCTTGCTCACGACCTGTTGTAGTTTTTTTAGTTCCAGTTCAGAATCATCTTGGGTTTTCTGGATTCTGCTCAGGACCTGCTATAGTTTTTTGTGTTCTGATTAGGAAATTTTGTAGTTATTTAAGGTTCTGCACAGGCCGTTCTGTGGTTTTTGTTAGGTTCTGCTCTGGCCGTTCTGTAGTTTTTTAAGTTTCTGTTATAGTCTAGGTCAGAACCAGTTGTAGTTTTGTTCACATTTTGATGTAGTCTTGCTCGGGTCCTGCTGCAGATTTATTCAGGTTCTGCTAGTGTTGCCTAAGAACTGGGTATAGTTTTCTATTTTTGCAGGCTTTTAGAACTGTTCTCTATCAATGTTTTAATAGGCTTATTTTTTCTTGTCATTTTGTTTATGTCGCATTTGGCAACCCCATTATTAGCCAATATTAAAAATGTTCTTTTCAGACAGTATTTTTTTATAATTTTTTCCTCTTCTCGGTTGTATTCACTGGGCCACACTGTGAAGGTCAGCAACTTTTCACGAAAAAAATGCATGTTATGAACAAAAAAAAATTAAGTTAAACCTCAGCTCCATATGGTTGCCACCGCCATGGCATGGTGATTCTGTTCACAACGAGGAGTACAACACTCCATGGGATATGGATGTACGGCGGACGGACGGACGGACATATGGATAGCTGGATGGGATGCATAGATAAAGTTTTAAGTATTTTTGTTTTATTTTTTTGACTAAAGTTTTATTAAGCAAACAAAACAAAAAACGAAGCCAATCGAGTCTGGAAGTTTTACATTCAGATAATGGCGCTGGTGGTGGTGGTTTTGCTCTTATTGTTTTTATGCCTTTTTTTGGTTTATGGATTAAATTGAAGTATATCACCGATTCGTAATTATTCATAGTTAGTAAGCATAACGTAGTTATAATTATTAATAAAATTATGACGACGATGATAATGATGTTATCAATAAAAAAAAGTTCAAGTTGTAATCAACTAAACAGCTCGCAAGCAAGTAGTTAGAGTTTACTAGAGTTCAGCACAAACACATGCCGCGTAATTTTAATACAAAACCAAGAATTGTTTTGCTCATTTATATTTTTTTATCAGTTAATTGTGTAAATTGTGAGTCATAGCAAGAAACCGAAAAAAAAATGAAAAATAAAAGCAATGTTTGCCATAATTACTTGGCGAGGTTAAACTTTTTAAAGTTTTTATTTTAATTGCAAAAAAATATTTTTATAAACAAACCAAATTTAAACTATAAGGTCAAAGAAGGGCTGCAGATAAGCAAAAATTTTATAATTTTGTGGGAACAGTTTAGCGGAAACCATGACCTGGAACCAATTTGCTACTGCAAATTTTTCAATGAGAGATTATAAATGGTTTTTTGGGATTATATGTGATCATAAATTATTAAACATTTTATTATATAAGAACAGTTTTTTTTCAAAAACTGCGATTAGAAACTAAAAAATCATCAACATTTTTATATTTCTCTAAAAATTATTAATTTCTCTTACTTTTATATAGTGAAGATATTGCTGTTATAAGTGGGAATAGTTTTAAATTAAATAATATTTTGAAGGGAGGACTGGGATAAATATCCCAAATATTATTTAAATTTAAATAGTACTCTAAAAATTCAGATTATCACTTGCTTCACTATGGTGAAATCATTTCTCTTCAAAGTGGAAACAGTTTATGTCTGAGAACAATTTTATATTTCATATTAGTGTGACAAATAAATTTGAAATATATAAGTTAATATACATACATATACTTAGAAATACCACAGTCGTAATCGCAAAAATTCATTTCAAAATTTTTTAGTGGAAACTGTTTTAGGAAAGTACATTGTTAGTTATGGAAATGTTTGAAAGTTTCTCGAAAATGTCTATTATTTTAATCTGTTTGATTAAATATATTAGGGTAGACAAAATTGTTTTTATTGTATATTTGATGACACTTTCAAGACTCAACAGTTTTAATATTTCATATAATTAGAAAAACAGATCCAAGAGTTTATTAATTGTAGTGATAACACTTTTTTCTAGTTGTGAACAGTTTTATTCTGGGTGGGAACAGTTTTATTCCTGTTGGGAACAGTTTTTCTTGTTTGGAACAGTTTTTTCTGGGTGGAAACAGTTTTATTCTTCTTGGGCAGAGTATTTTCTTTTTGAAAATAATTTTTTTCTGCGTGGGAACAGTTTTCTTTTTGTTGGAAAACATTTTATTCTATTTTGGGACAGTTTTATTCTTTCTCGGAAAAGTATTTTCTTTTTGAAAAAGATTTTTTTCTGTGTGAGAACAGTTTTACATTCCTTGGGAACAGTTTTTTCTTTTTTAAAAAAAATTTTTCTGGGTGGAAACAGTATCTTTCTTGTTGGGAACTCTTGAATGTGTCTACAAAATGTAATTTGCTGTCGATTACCCAAAACTGAAATAAAAAGTTTACTTTATAATCATTTTTATGACTAGGAACAGTTTTATTTTTTTCATATTTGCGATGGAATTCTTATCTAAATTTACAATTTCAAGTTGATTTCATTAAATAGGTTGATAATGAGAAAAATATTTTTATTTTAATTAATGTTCTTTGTTTTATTCGACCTTTTTCATTATTAAACTCGAGCTTGAAATAATTAAAAGAAAAAGGATTTTTATTTTATTTTACTTTTTTGGAGACTGGGAACAGTTTTATGCAAACGTATTGGGCAGAAAGATTTAATCTTGAAGTCAAAAATACTTTAATTGTAACTTTTCACTGGATATTTAGTGAGTGGGAACAGTTTCATGCAGGGTGGGACAAGTTTTAAACTTCTTAAAAATTTTAATGTTTTGTATTATAAAATTCAAAAAGACCAAACTGGAATAAAAAAATGACTTTCTAATAATTTTTATGACTGGGAACAGTTTTATTATTGCAAATTTGCGACGCAATTCTTATGTAATTCCTAGAGGATTTCATTAAATAGGTTAATAATAAGCAATGTATTATCATTTGACCTATCTGTGGAAACTGGGAACAGTTTTACCTAATCATATAGGACAGTGAAATTTATTCTTGAATTAAAAATTTTTTTTTATTGTTTTCTTTCACTTAATATTTAGTGTGGCAACAGTTGTTAGGATGGGAAGAGTTTTTTTGCTGGGGGGGGAAAGTTTTAAATTTTCAAAAATTTGTATACTTCGTGTAGATACTATCAAATGCACAAAACTGAAATAAAAATTGACTTTTTAATCAATTTGATGACTGGGAACAGTTTTTTTTTTCATAATTGCACTGAAATTCTTATCTAATTCATACAATTTCAAGCTGATTCATTAAAAAGGTTGATAATGAGCAGTATATTCGCATTATACATATTTTGGAGATTGGGAACAGTTTTATGTAAACGTATTGAACAAAGGGATTACATCTTTAACCCGAAAAATACTTTTGATTGTAATGGCTCGCTTAATATTTAGAGTGGGAACACTTTTTCTGGATGAAAACATTGTTTCCGGGTTGGGAACAGTTGTTAATTTCTTAAATAATTTGATATTTTGAGTAATCGTTTTCAAATACACAAAACTGTTATAGAAAAGGCACCTTTCAAAAATTTTTTTACTGTGAACAGTTTTATTATTGCATGTTTAAAATGGAATTTTTATTTAAATCGTATATTTTCAATCTGATGTTTCATCAAAGATCAATATATTTGTATTCTAATGTTACAGTAACTAAATGACCGGTGGAAACAGTATTTTTCAAGATGGGAAGAGTTTTTTGGTGCGTGAAAACAGTGTTAAACTTCTTAAAACTTTGTATTTTTTCAGTAATAACTTTTAAATACATAAAACTGAAATAAAAAAGTGACTTGTTAATCATTTTTAAGACTGGGAACAGTTTTATTATTGCATATTTGCAATGAAATTCTAACCTAATTCATACAATTTCAAGCTGATTTAATGAAATAGTTTGGTATGGAGAAGTGTATTTGCCTTTTGTCTATTTTTTTGAGACTGGGAACAGTTCTATGCAGACGCCTAGGACATTTATTTTATCTTGAAATAAAACAAAATACGTTGATTGTAATCTTTTAGTTAATATTAAGTGTGGGAAAGCAATTTTCAGGATGGGAACAGTTTTTTTTCCTGGTGGGAACAGTTTTAAATTTTCTTAAAAATGTCTATATTTTGAGTAATAACTATCAAGTACACAAAACTGAATTAAAAAGTGACTTTTTCATAATTTTGATGGATGGGAATAGTTTTAGCAATATAATTCTTATTAAATTCATATAACTTCCAACTGATGTTTCATGTCATTTTATTAAATAGTGATAATGATCAGTATATCAGCATTTTATATATTTCAAATCTGGGAACAGTTTTATTTCTTCTTAATAGACAAATTGCAAACATTTAAGGCGAGCGAAGAAATGATGTCGCTTAATTTAAAATTTATATTGAAAATATTGATATTAGTCTGGATTAGCGAATTTTTTAAATATCAAAATAATTGTGTTATTGTAAAAATTTTAATTTTATTCAAAACCCAATTATTGAGTTCGTTGAACGTTATACAAAATTTAAACATTTGAAAACAAAATCTATTTATTATTTCTATTTCTACAACGTATTTAAGACCAATAAGCTCTTATTTGTTTTCACAGAGAATTAAAATAAATATGACTCAACCCAAACATGAGAAGACCAAGTAGGTATTTCGAAAAAAATGACAAGGTCGTTGTGAAGTTTCACTATTTTTCGATTTTCAAGTTACTGATGTGAGTTGGTATTTGGTGTATTTGCTGTTTTATTCGAAATCAATTTTAAATTGTAAATAAGTTTAGTGAACTCAAAAGACAACTATGTACGTAAGTCAGTCAGTTCGTCCGTCCGTCCGTTCATCAGTCTGTCTGAATGTTTTCGTACAGGTTTTTGCGCAGAAAATGTTAACCAAGCAACAGCGGCAGCAGCAGCAGCAACCTGTAGAATTTATGCTCATACTTACCACACATATTTGAGTGGTTCGATGCCTGACGACTGACTAACTCTGGCAAGTTGGCTGTTTGTCCGTCCGTCCGTCTGTCTGTCTGTCTTGTACATATAATTTTAAATTTATTTAAAAATATTCTTGGCAACATAAACACTACATTTTCAAAGCTGAACGCACTGAGCACTGAGGTCTCCTCCTCTATTTGTGTGGCAGCTCTCGTGAGGTTTTGCATGAGTCACCGCCATCCTCATGGCTTTAATAATGCTGGCTGACAGAGTCAAAGCTACTGTTTCTCTTATCTGCAAGTCTTAAACTTTGGCGACATTATGGGGCGGCCCGAATCTGCCATATGCTGCGGATATTTATAATTTTAATGTCATTTCATGAATGAGGCTTATTAAAATTTATCAAAATCACTAATTAGTTTTGGAAATTATTGTAGTTTAAAAGCACGAAGGCAATATTATTGTCATAATAGAGGCAAGGCTTTTCTCTCCTATATATAAAAGACCGGGTCGATTCCTTTAACCCAAGACGGAGCTGCTCAATGCATGATGTTCGTTTCGGTTTTTGCGCTAATGGCGCCAGAGCCTAGTCTAGCCATGATCTAGTATTTTAATTGACAGTAAATACTGCTTTTTGAATAGCAGATGTTATAAACTAAATCTATTTTGTATAGATAATTAAAATTGTCATTATATTTAAAGACACGAAACAAACTATTATGTATAAGTGGAGCTATTAACGGTTATCTATATTTGCAGATGTTTATTTATCTTCATTTGAAGAACTTTGTGACAAATTATATATGTATATGACACTTTATAGCTAAGAGCAGAATGCTAATTATAGTAAATTAGTATGTAGTTGCTGATGACATATATTATTCTTGAAATAGTCAACATTGTATGTTTTTCTTTGTTTTTTATATTTGCAGTGTTTTTTTTACAAAGTTTGGATCATTGGTGAGTATTTTTACATTATTATTAAAATATAATATTTTTTATTTGCTACGGTCACCATATAAACTCTTGAAAAAAGAACGAAAAAATAAAAAGGAAAATAATTTCTTTCCTTTTGATATGCCCGAATTTCTGAATTTATGTTAAATATGGTCGTCTTGATTTAAAGATAGATATTTAATAAAATGTATACCCACATTACGTAATATGATACTTTACGTTATGACTTGGAACTAATTTGACACATTGCAATTTTGGGAAAACTGATAAAAGTCATATGTGTCAAAGCTTCATACTGCGAAAATTCTAGGATCCTAAAAATATTTTCCAGTTTATATAAATTGACTCCGGAGGTTATTTCTAAAATTTACGTTACGAATTGTCACTAATCTGACCCTTAGAAAACTTTGCAATTTTTCGAAAATTGGTAAGACTTACATTTCTCAGACGAAAGTAAAACGCGTTACATGACAATTCCCAAAAATACTTTCCAGTTTGTTACTACTGACTCTGTTAAACCCGGATTTCAGTCATTCGAAAATACCCAAAACATTATTGGTTTGCCTGTAATATACATTTATAGACTGTCATCACCAATTTTAAATTGTAATAATTTATTATAAAATTATATTAAATAATAACACTGTGCCACAAAAGAGCACTTTTTGACAAATACAAGGACTTGACAGTACGAGTATAGGTTCGATTCTACTACCAAAGGATAGTATAACCCTATACTCGGTTTGGCGAAATTGGTGACCAATTTTTTTATGGGCCTCAAAAGTATCCGAAAATCAGTGGGCCCCTAGAAAAAGGTGTCATTTGTTTTGTCCAACAGCTAATTCAGACTTGGTGATACTGGTTAACTGCATTTGGCAATAATGCAGCTAAGAATATTCACTCATTTGACCTTAAGGCGATTTTGGTATTTTCGGATGCCTTGTATGAAACAAACGTCTCAAACTGTACAAATCCTGAAAGAAGCCCCATACCCTGAAAAATTTATTTCCACAGGCTGAAGAAGGCCCTGCAAAATCTATGGTTCTGATGGCATACAATACTTTAAGAAGTCAACATTAATTGCTAACTGTCGTAGGAAGTTGTAATTATAATATCTGATGCCATAGAGTTACGAGTGGCTACTAATATAAGGTAATATTTATAAATTGTTTGTATGCAATACTTTACGTTACGATTTTCCACTAATTTGAACTTTAGACGATTTTGCGGTTTTTGGGTGACTTGTATTGGCCTTACGTTTCAAATGATCGTAAATCAAATCCTTTGATAGGCTCCATACTATAGAATATAAAAAATTCCAAAAGATATTTTGCTGTATGGCACTGCAGACTCTGCAAAGTCTATGGTTCTGATGGCATATAATCCTGGAAAATATTCAACATTTATAAAAACTATAAGTATATAGTCATCAGAAATTGAATGGATTTCGTTATGGCGATAAATTAAATTTCGTCATGGAATACTTTACGTTACGATGTTCCATTAATTTTTCCTATAGAAAAATGCTATGAGAAACTCCAAACTATACAAAGTACAAATTTCGCAAATATATATTTCGCCACAGGCTCTGCACAATTTTTCTTTTATTTTCATTCTTTCTTTCTTCTAAAGGGTCCGCCACCTACCGTTTTTTTTTCAACTAGTGGTTATTTCGTGAATGGTAACACTTTGCTCATGTCTGATTTGACAGATAATTAGTTTTATCGTTCCGCTGAACGAATATGGTGTATACGCTTGAACAACGCTGGGAAATATTGCGACATTACTTTGAAAATTTTGATTTTCCATTTTTTTTTCATTTTTGATTTTGATTTTTTCATTTTGATCTTGGCGGGTATGTAAATGAGCAAAATTGTCGCATTTGGGGCACAGAAAACCCGCACGCATACATTGAAAAGCCGATACACCCCAAACGAGTCACTGTTTGGTGCGGATTTTGGTCCAGAGGCATAATTGGGCAATTTTTCTTCGAAAATGAGCAAGGAGTGGCCGTTACAGTCAATGGCGATCGTTGTCGGGCCATGTTTAACGAATTTTTGTTCACAAAAATTGAAGAGGAGGATATTGGCAACATTTGGTTTCAACAGGATGGCGCTACATGCCACACAGCCGAAGCTACACTCGATGTTTTGCGCCCTGTTTTTGAAGATCGCATTATCAGCCGCAGAGCTGATGTCGTTTGGCCACCTCGGAGCTGCGATTTGACACCGTTGGACTATTATTTGTGGGGTGCCCTCAAAGATAAGTGTTACGCCGACAAGCCAGAGACAATTGACGCTTTAAAGGACAATATTCGTGAAGTCATTGGTGAAATACAGCTGCACACAATCGATACTGTGCTTTAAAATTGGACCGATCGTGCATGGCCAGCCGAGGCAGCCATTTGAATGAAATTATTTTCCATTATTAACCGGAAGGATTGTACTTTCAAATAAAAAAAGAGATTAGAGAAAATATTCAGTAGTTTTTTTATAGCATTTTCAAAAAAAAAAAAGTTATTTTGCGGACCCTTTATATGGCAATAAATTATATGCAATCTTGTATCGAAGATTTTTATACATATTACGTAGTGCAACACATTACGTTACGATTTGCCACTAACTTGAGTCTTAAAATAGTTTGCTATTTCCAGAAGCCCAATAAGTATAACGCATCTCAAATGACAGTGAAAGAAATCCTATGACAAGCTCCGTACTATGAAAAGTATTAACATTTTTGCAATAGACAGAAAGTAACTGAGACATATGGTCTTCAACCGAATAAATTCTGACTGAATAACAAAAGCACAGACCAACAATAAATAACAACAACAAACATGAGTGGTGTCTATTGAAACTGCTGTCAATTCTACCAAGCAATTAAAATCCTCTACCAATTTTTGTATTTGTTTCTATTACATGTTTGCAATAGACAGAAAGTAACTGAAACATGTGGTCATCAACTGAATAAATTCTGACTGAATTTCCAAAAAATATTTTCCAGTTTCGTGCAAGGGGTTCTGCAAAATCTGGGCTTTATTTATAAAAATATTAAAACTATTGTTGAATTTTTCGCAGACACCTTTGCTCTTGTGATAATTTATATTTGTATTAAATTATATTATTTTACTTTTATTACTGCAATCAGTTCAAAATATTTTATTATGGAGGTAGTAGCTAACGTATCGAATACCATAAAATTATCTTTTTCGTCTTGATATACTCGAGTTTGGCAAATAAAATATAAGCAATGTTGTCCTGACAGCACTGCAACCACCAAATAATATTTATGTGTATACATCCTACGTAGTAATATACTTTACGTTACGATTTTCCACTAACTCATATTATTTTCTTGGAACCCCAGTAAGGATTACAGATCTCAAATGATAGCAAAATAAATTCTAACACAAGCTCCGTACTATGAAAAATATTAGTTTCAAAAATTAGTTTCCGGCTTGGTACAACAGGCTCTGCTAGATCTAGGTTTGATTTTCAAAAATACTAAAAATTTTTTTTATTAAATATACCTTTGATAGTTTCTCAAACAAACCTAAGGTGGTGATAAATTGTACTTTTATTTATATTTTTTATAAATTGTAATATTTTATTTCTATTACTGCAATCCGCCCAAACAGTCCAGTCTAAATCTAGGTTTGATTTTCAAAAATAATAAGAGGTTTTTATTAAATGTACCTTTTGATAGTTTCTCAAACAAACCTATTTACTTTGTTAATGTTGTGATAAATTGTAATTTCATTTATATTTTTAATAAATTGTTATATTTTATTTCTATTACTGCAATCCGCCCAAGCAGTATTCTGAAGCTCAGGTTAGTGGGCAACGTAACGTAAATCAGGAAAATTGCGTTCTTTGTTTTGATATACTGAAATTTGTCAAAATAAATGATGTATAATATTTTCTTGATGCCGGGGTGGGCGTCTTATGTTTTGTATATAAATATTACGTATTATGATATTTTACGTTACGTTTTGTTACTTACGTAACCCTAAAAATTATTTGAAATTTCCGGAAGCCCTATAGGGCCACAAATCTTAAACGGTTGTCAAATAGATACTAATACTAGCTCCAAACGCCAAAAATACTAATTTTCCTAAACTCTTTTCTAGTTTGGTACTACTACTGGTTCTGCAAAATCTGTGTTTCATTTTTAACAAATACCTATGAACTATTAATAACAAGTAAACATTATTGACTTGTCACATATTTCCTTTGTTTGTATCTCAACTAAACTGTCATCAAAAGTGTGAAATTCCTTTAGGAATTTCAAAAAACAGATATCTTAATGGCCATTCCAAGTCACAAAATCCCAAGATGAATAGCCACAAACTAGCCATAATAAATAAACTATTCTCATTCACTTTTTTTATCGTATTGAAGTGAGAAAAATATTCCCAACAAAAAACATTCAAAATAGCTACAGAAGAAGTACAAAAGACAAAGAAGAAATATGTGATCTCGATCTTGTGTGATCTTCTGATGGTAACCGACAATATGAAATTGTTGTTTGGTTTACAATCTTGGTGTGTGTTCCCCCCAAGGTGACAAAGACTTAATAAAATCTAGGAGAGAAAAAAGTGATAAATATCACATGCAATTTTTCAAAACAAAAATCAACTAATACACGAAGTGCAATTGTTCACAACTCAACTCTAACCAGCTCTCCAGTGAATGAAACTGGGGGATGAATGAATGACACCATCAGTGACATAAGCAATCACCAATCATGTGGATAACTGACATTGCATGATGATATTGACATATGTAAGACTCTGCGACTGTGTGTGTCTCTGTGTCTCCGTGTCTTCCATGCTTTACTATTGTCATCTGATTTATTTTGTGACATGTCTTGTGACAACTCCTTGTCACAAAGACTTTGTCATTTTCTGTGGAAAATGATACAAATAAGTTGGGATTGTTTCTAGTTGTTTGTTTTTTTCTCCAGAAATTGGAAATAAACATAAGTAATGAGAATATGAGCAGAAATAGATGAAGGCTATACATATGTGTTTTAAGTTGTTTGGATTAATTTAATTTCTTCGAAGAGCTGAAGGACGTTGTGAACTGTCTATGACTATTGTTGCCCATATTCGACGGACCCACGGACTCGTTGGGCCCATTCCAATCAACGAGGCTTGTCCGCAGGCAACAATCTTTGCGTCAATTGAATTTTGTACGGGAACAAATGCAAATCAACGCGAATAATCCGTTGTAAAGTGGACCGAGCCATGCCCAACTGCTGAGAACGGCGTTTTTGGGATGTTCTTGGGGACCTCTCAACACTGGCTCGTACGGCAGCGATATTCTCGGCCGATCGCCTTGGTCGACTTTTATTTGGCCTCTTCGGATTAGAAAGAGCCTCACCAGTCGAAAATTTTTCGTATAAACGCTTAATGGTGTTCTTAGAAGGCGCACTTCTCACATTTTTTAATATTTTAAAAGCACGTTGACTTGACTTCTTCTGTTGAATGTAAATTTCAACTATTTCAGAGCGCTCGCGTGGCGTGTATTGTTCCATGGTAAAAATCTGCTTGGACTGACGCTTCAAACGCGGTATGTCATTAAGCGATCTGACATCTCTGTCAAAAGTTATGGCGTTGCCAGATGGGTCCGTCGAATATGGGAGACCCTGTAGAAAAAAGATACAATTCTTATTTCGTATTTTTTTAAATTAAAATGGAAGAACTAATTACTTTGAATATTCTGTAATATGTATTGTCAATACTATGCCTAACTTAATGCCTTTCAGGATAATTCTAGTGTTTTCAATTTGAACTCTTCGCTTTCAATGTCAAAACGGAGGAGAAAACCCACAGGATCATACATACAATTTATTTACAATTTTTACTATTTTTTCGTTTTTTTTTTTATATTTTTGTACATACTGTTCTCAAACTACTATAGCGATGCTAAAACAATTTTTGAAAATTGAGACCAATTTTGTCATCTTTGATAGAACATCTGTGATGTTTTGAAAGAGGTCAATGAATGGCCTTTAGAATATATAGCCAATAATCATCATTAGGGGGCCATCATACTCGATGCAAGTTCAATGATCTTTGATAGGAGATAAATTAACTTCAATAGTACAGGGTTTGCCAACAAGAGGTGTTATTTTGAATCACCCGGTATTTCGGTAGCTGTCACTTTTAAAGCTTTTATTCATTGACATTTGACAAGTAGAAACTACGCCATTACTAAAAATGGAACGATACACGATCATCGAACGATACAAAACGATCAAAAAACGATACGAACGATACAAAATCATCTTGACTGATGAAGCCCATTTCCACCTCGGTGGCTACCTTACTTTTTCGAAAATGAGTTTGGATCAACAGTTACGGTGAATGGATTGCGCTATCGAGAGATGATTAATGATTTTTTATGCTCGGAGTTGGATGGTATTGATCTGGACAACGTTTACTTTCAACAAGTCGGCGCTACGTGCCACACAAGCAACGAAACCATTGCTCTGTTACGGGAAAAGTTTCCGGACCGTGTTAACTCTCGAAGAGGTGATCACAATTATCCACCGAGATCTTGTGATTTAACACCTTGCGGCTTCTTCCTTTGGGGCCACGTGAAAGAGAAGGTCCACGCCAACAGCCCAGCGTCGATTCAAGACCTCAAAGATAGAATTCGTGAGGCTATCGAGGACATAGGGCAGCCACTTTGCGATTTGGTTATGGAAAATTTCATGAAAAGGATATGGTCCTGTAAGCGTGGTCGTGGTGACCATTTGGCTGATGTTGTTTTTCATTATTAACGGTATATCTTCCTCTTTATTATGAAATAAACATCCGATCATTTATCTCAAAAAATGGCATTTTCCTTTGAATACCAAAATAACACCTCCTGCGATACGTTATAATACTCAGTGGAAGGTCAATAGTTGTCAGTAGAAGATTGCCTCCGGCAGAAGATATAGTGGGGAGGAAGCTAGCCTTCCGTTGAAAGCTAGCCTTCGGTAGAGGAGATAGCCTTTGGTAGGAGACGACTTTTGGTAGAATATAACCTTCTGTAGAAGATAGCTTTCAATAGAATATACCCTTCTGTAAAATATAGCCTTTGTTAGAAGATACCCTTCGTTAGATGATAGCCTTCGGAAGAAGATTGCCTTCGGTAGAAGATAACCTTCCGAAGAAGATAGCCGTCGGTAGAGGATAGTCGGTAGAAGTTTGATTTGGTTAGAAGATTGCCTTCGGTAGAAGATAACGTTGGGTAGTAAATGACCTTCCGTAGAAGATAGCTTTCGGTATATCTTGGGTACAATATAGCCTTCTGTAGGAGATTGTCTTTGGTTATCTTTACCAAGACTATCTTAGTCTTTGGTAAGATGACCTTCGGTAGAAAATTGCTGTGGGTAGAAGATATATAGCTTGGGTACAATATAGCCTTCTGTAAGAGATTGTCTTTAGTAATCTTTACCAGGACTATCTTAGTCTTTGGTAGAAGATGACCTTCGGTAGAAAATTGCTGTGGGTAGAAGGTAGCCTTGGGTATAAGATAACCTTCTGTAGGAGATTTCCTTCTATAGAAAATAGCCTTCCTTAGAAGATAGCCTTCGGTAGAAGATAGCCATCGGTAAAAAGTAGCCTTCGGTAAAAGATTGCTGTGGGTAGAAGATAGTCTTCGGTAGAAGAAAGCTTTCGGTAGAAGGTAGCCTTGAATACAATATAGCTTTCGGTAGAATATTGCTGACGGAACAAGATAATCTTCGGTAGAACATGACCTTTGGTAGATGATAGCCTTCGGTAGAAGATAACATTCGGTAGAAGATAACATTCGGTAGAAGATAACATTCGGTAGAAGATAACATTCGGTAGAAGATAACATTCGGTAGAAGATAACATTCGGTAGAAGATAACCTTCTGAAGAAAATAGCTTTCGGAAGAAGATAGCCTTCGGTAGAAGAAGACCTTTGGTAGAAGATAGCATTTGGTAGAAGATTACCTTCGGAAGAAGATGGCCTTCGGTAGAAAGTAGGCTTCGGTAGAAGGTAGGCTTCGGCAGAAGATAGCATTGGGTACAAGATAGCCTTCTGAAGCAGATTTCCTTCGGTAGAAGATAGCCTTCGGTAGACGATAGCCTTTGGTAGAAGACATCATTCGGTAGAAGATAGCCTTCGGTAGAAGATATCATTCGGTAGAAGATAGCCTTCGGTAGAAGATAGCTTTCGGTAGAAGATGACCTTTGGTAGAAGATGGCATTTAATAGAAGATAGCCTTAACATTTGGTAGGAGACCAACATCCTTATTAGATGATCCATGTGAGTCATCAATAGAATGTCTACGATGCTACTGAAGAGATCAATGCTCTTTGGTAGAAGTTCAATTCCTTCTGTAGGTGGTCATGACTCTCGTTAGGAGATTAATGTTCCTTAGAAAGAAAATCAATAGACTTTGGTAGAAGGGCGGCAGCCTTCGAGGTCAGTGGTTTTTGGTAGGAGACCAATGACCTTTGGTTGGTGGTACATGAGATCAATGGCCACTGGTAATGTCAGGTCCTTTGGATGAAGGCCGATTTGAAGGAGTTCAATGACATTTAAATATAGAATTTTTTGGTGTTTTGGGAGAGGTCAATGAACTTTAGAATGAGATACATCTCCTTCTGGAAACGCAGTGATCTTTAAGGTTACAGATCTTTGAAAGGAGACCAATGACCTTCGGTAGGTGATCCATGAGATTAATGGCCATCGATAATGCCAGGGACCCTGGTAGAAAGGCAAAGGTGAACTTCAGGGGGTTTTATTGGCGTTATGAAGTAGTGCAACAGCCATTGGAATGTGAATTTTTTGGTGTTTCGAAAAATGTCCATGACCTTTGGAAGGAAACAAATATTTTTCGGGGTATGTGGTTCATAACACTCACAAAGAAGTCAATGGTCTTTGGTAGAAAGGGCTCAAAGACAATAACCATCGGTAGGTACTAATGGCTCTCAGTAGGAGGTTATGGAGATCTATGGATTTTGGTAGAAAGACAGTAACCTTCAAGGATCTTTGGGATGGGGCCAATGACCTTCGGTAGCTGATCCATGTGATCAATGGTCATTGATAATGCCAGGGATTTTGCTAGAAGTTCTTGTACTTTTTTATGGTGGATTTTTTGTAGTCAATGCCCTTAAATCGGATGGGAGGACCTCTCTCGATGGGAGGACAATGAGACTTTTGAAAGGATTTTACTGATTTCGGTAGGTGGTCTGCTAACCTCGATGACTAACTCTTCGTACGATGAATTTTAGCTGGTTTCCTACCGATATTTCTATATTTTTTCTTCTTTAGCAGAACGTTCATAGTATGTTTCCCATGATTCGTAATAATATGAGATTTATGAAAAGAAGACATTTGAAGTGAATAGATGAAAAAGTAGACTCCAAATTCAAATCAAATTAAATAAAAATGTTATCTTAAAACATTTGATTTTCAGAAGAAATTGGCTGATGTGTTGATTTTATAGAAATGACATTAAATGAACTAAAATTCTTTGAAATATTATGTTTATTTCTGAGAATGGAATAAAGTGTGAAATAGGACATTTATATTTCGTATGTGAACTTTTGGTAATTAAAATAAAATCAACTTTTTTTATAAGAATGAAGCCATAACTAAATATTGGTAGTTCTCATTATCTGATAAGAAATTACGATTATTTTTTGGTAATTAAATCTGTTCTTTTATGAGAAAGATCCCATTTATTTAGAAACCTAAAATAGAAATGTTCAATAAATTTTAGTCTTCATATCGATAGCATAAATATTTTATCAACATAATGTTCTATCTATATGATGAGAACAACGAAAGACTTAACCACGAACATAAGGCAAACCTCATATTGAATGATTATTACCACGCAATAAAGGCAAGATTTAAATTGAGCTGATATGTAATGCTTAATCGTTTTTAGAACTTAGAACTCCCTTTTTTTATTATTCAGTTCTTAAATGTTTTTTCTGGGAGATTTTCTTTGGAAATTTTTTTTCATATAAAAATATATTTCGATTCCATAAATTATTACAAATAAGGAAACAATAATTTATATTTTTGGATTTTCTACAATAGAACTGTTTAACCTTAAGGTGATTTATTATAAGCCAAAATGGTAATAAATTAAATCCCTAGAAAAAGTGTGAATTCAATTTGTATACAAATTAACTCGGCGTTTATAGTCATGTTTTCGTATTTTCTGTCAAAATAAATCATCATCATTTGATAACATTGTTGTTTAGGCCATTTAGAAATTAAATCCATTAAAATGTAAAGCCATTTCATGTTCATTACCATTAAGACAGCCAACACCAACCGGCCAAGAGCTAACTAACCAAGCGGCTGAGACCAAGAAACAAGCTATGACCATTGACCACATAATTTGAGCTATGGCTATAGGTACATATGACTACGGCTATGATTCTTTGGCTCTGACTATAATGTTAAATATGCTGTTTTTGCTGCTGCTATGGCTGCCGATGGTAGTGGTGGCGGTGATGATGATGTTGTTGTTTCAAGCCTACTCTACAGCTTTTTAATCACTGGCGCCCATTTCACCCTTTAGCTTTAAGTAAAGGTTTGACCGATCCGATCCCTCCAACCAATGGAGCGCATCAACAGCAGTTGTTTTAGGTATTTAGAGTGTTTGGAGTTTAACTTAATGTATGTAAGTGTAGCTCTGCTGTTGCCGCTTCTGCTCTTGCTGCTGCTGCTGTTGGAGCAAATGAACATATGTTGACCATTAACATTGACATTGTCTAAAAAGGTGCGCCTTGCGCTTTAACATGCTTGTGTCGGGTTTACTCAAGGATTCAAACGACGACGACGACAGTCATGCTTTGGCCATAAACTTTTTTCTTTTAATTTTTGTTTGTTTTGTAATTCTATACTTTTTTCTCTCTCTCTCGAAGATGTGGGCCTGCATCTTCGTAAGCAACATTCGAGGCAACTTTAAACCACCATCACCTTGGCAAAAATGATCGGAGTCGAGTCAAGAAAGCTCTAACCCATCTGCCATCATCCTGCTAGCCGGCTTTCCTGCCTGGCTTCCATAGCATTATGGGGCTTTAGCAACATCAAGTCGTTATTGTACAAAAAAGGAAAACAGGGAAACCAAAGCACTTCAGCACCAGGCCACATCAATGTCACCAGGCAACACTCATTTTGTACTGAAGCATAGAATAATTATTTTACTACATTTTTGTAAGCCAAGGAGTGAAAAATGTAACTAAAATCCGTTAAGGCACATTTTACAGCTGTTAGACTATGGCCGTCCGTCCGTCTCTCGAAAGCAGTTGCCCAAAAAATGACTTTAGATTTTGGATGTGGTACTTACTTCTCCAAACTTAGTTTAAGTTTGAGATGGACCATATAGGTAAACATAATATATCAGAAATTCAAATTCAAAAATATTGCGCAATTTTAAAAAATATGTATTTTTTATATAATTTTATGCATTTATAATGTTAAAAAACCCAACACTTGTTTATTTTTGTTGCCTAGTGTTTTTTTTCTCATTTCTGCTCTTATTGTTTCTCTGTACCATTGCTGATGTTGTTGTTGTTATTGCTTTTTCAGTATTTGTTGTTTTATGCTTTAGTAACAAAACAACATTTGTTAGTGTTGCTTCATTTAACCAGGTGTCGACACTGATCTGTAATGACAATTACAATATTTTGTTGCACTCTCTTGGCTGCACTTGGGGACAGACGCACAGACAGATAGATAGACAGACAGACGAGCGGACGGACAGACAAGGCTGATGGACGGACAAAGTAGACGGATATGCCGACACATGCAGCATAACATCATATTTACGCTAAAGAAAACTGCCACAGAAGATTTGCAGGAAAAAAACATCAGAAAAAAAAACTTAAAGCGTTTTTCTCTTAAGCGGTTAGACTGCATGGCAGGAGAAAAAATATTGTCAGCATTGCCAAAAACGAGGAAGGATTGAGAAATGGGTTGAAATATATACCAATATTTAAAAGCAAAGTTTGTATTATTTGCATTTTTATTTTTATTTATATAATTATATTTTCATATTTTTATATTATTATATTCTTATTTCTATATTTTTATATTTTTATGTTTTTATATTTTTATGTTTTTATATTTAAATATTTTTATTTTTTTAAAATTTTTATTTTTTAAATTTTTATTATTTTATATTTTTGTATTTTTTAATTTTTATATTTTATATTTTATATTTATATATTTTAATATTTTTACTTTTTTATATAGATATTTTTATATTTTTATATTTTCATATTTTTATATTTTTATATATATATTTTTATATTTTTATATATTTTTATATTTTTGTTTTCTTATATTTTTATTTTTATATCTTTATATTTTTATACTTTATATTTTTATAATTTTATATTTTTAAATTTTTATAGTTTAATATTTTTAAATTTTTTTATATTGATATTTTTTAATACATATTTTAATATTTTTATGTTTTTATATTTTCATATTTTTATATTTTTATATTTTTATATTTTTATATTGTTATATTGTTATATTGTTATATTGTTATATTGTTATATTGTTATATTGTTATATTGTTATATTGTTATATTGTTATATTGTTATATTTTTATATTTTTATATTTTTATATTTTTATATTTTTATATTTTTATATTTTTATATTTTTATATTTTTAAATTTCTATATTTATTTGGGTTTTTATATTTATATATTTTAAAATTTTTAATTTTTATTTTTTAAAATTTTGATATTTTTTTATTTTTGAAATTTATATATATATTTTTATTTTTGTAATTTTTATATATATTTTTATTTTTGAAATTTTTATATCTTTATATTTTGATAATTTAATAATTTAATATTTTTATATTTTTATATTTTTATATTTTTATATTTTTATATTTTTATATTTTTATATGTTTATATTTTTATATTTTTATATTTTTATATTTTTATATTTTTATATTTTTATATTTTTATATTTTTATATTTTTATATTTTTATATTTTTATATTTTTATATTTTTATATTTTTATATTTTTATATTTTTATATTTTTATATTTTTATATTTTTATATTTTTATATTTTTATATTTTTATATTTTTATATTTTTATATTTTTATATTTTTATATTTTTATATTTTTATATTTTTATATTTTTATATTTTTATATTTTTATATTTTTATATTTTTATATTTTTATATTTTTATATTTTTATATTTTTATATTTTTATATTTTTATATTTTTATATTTTTATATTTTTATATTTTTATATTTTTATATTTTTATATTTTTATATTTTTATATTTTTATATTTTTATATTTTTATATTTTTATATTTTAATATTTTTATATTTTTATATTGTTATAGTGTTATATTTTTATATTTCTATATATTTATATTTTTATCTTTATATTTTTATACTTTATATTTTTATAATTTTATATATTTAAAATTATATATTTTTAAATTTTTTATATTGATATTTTTTAATACATATTTTAATATTTTTATGTTTTTATATTGTTATATTTTTATATGTTTATATTTTTATATTTTTATATTTTTATATTTTTATATTTTTATATTTTTATATTTTTATATTTTTATATTTTTATATTTTTATATTTTTATATTTTTATATTTTTATATTTTTATATTTTTATATTTTTATTTCTATATTTATTTGTGTTTTTATATTTATATATTTTAAAATTTTTAATTTTTATTTTTTAAAATTTTCATATTTTTTTATTTGTGAAATTTTTATATATATTATTATTTTTGAAATTTTTATATCTTTATATTTTGATAAATTAATATTTTTATATTTTTATGCTTTTATATTTTTATATTTTTATATTTTTATATTTTGATATTTTGATATACATATTTATATTTTGATATTTTTATATTTTTACATTTTTATATTTTTATATTTTTATATTTTTATATTTTTATATTTTTATATTTTTATATTTTTATATTTTTATATTTTTATATTTTTATATTTTTATATTTTTATATTTTCATATTTTTATATTTTTATATTTTTAAATTTTTATATATTAATATTTTATACTTTTACTTTTTTATAGTGATATTTTTTAATATTTTTATGTTTTTATATTTTTATATATTTATATATTTATATTTTTATGTTTTTATATTATTGAATTTTTATAAATTTTTCTATTTTTATAATTTGATATTTTTAGTTTTATTTTTTTCAATTTTTATATTTTTAAAGTATTATATTTTTATGTTTTTATATTTTCATATTTTAATATTTTTATAATTTTATATTTTTAGATTTTTATATTTTTATATTTTCATATTTTTTATATTTTCATATTTTTTAAATTTTTATATTTTTACTTTTATATTTTGATATTTTTTAATATTTTGATGTTTTTATATTTTTATGTTTTTGTGTTTTTATATTTTTATATTATTGAATTTTTCTATTTTTAGTTTTATTTTTTTTAATTTTTATATTTTTAGACTATTATATTTTAATGTTTTTATATTTTTATATTTTTATATTTTTATATTTTTAAATTTTTATATTTTTAAATTTTTATATTTTTATGTTTCAAAATTTTGTGTTTTTATATTTTTTTATATATATTTATTACATATTTATATTTGTATATATTATTATATTTTTATATGTTTATATTTATTTATTTATGTGAATTACAATACAAAGTAAATTTATATTCTAATTTTACGGTCCAGGGAAGCCGGGTTACAAAGACCATGTGGCTAGATTTTGCAGTGACAGGCCAGAGCCTCTAGTTGGAATCGAACCCACGACCCCCAAACTCATAGGCGAGCAGGCTACCAACTCACCTACTGGGGCGCTCCTTTTATATTTTTATATTATTGTATATTTGAATATTTTAATATTTTGTATTTGTGTTTTATATGTTGTATTTTTGTACTTTTTTTATATTTTGGTTTGTTTTTTTATATATAAATACAGAATTTCTTTAAAGAAATTCAGACCCATAAATGATATTCGTTGGCACTGACACTCATCATGATTGACCCTACGCAATCTGCTTGTAGCTCCCGCAAAAGGAAGTGCTGAACCCACCGTTAGTTAGACAGAGTAACTTGGACTCATTTTCGGAGTCTATTAGTGAAGTATGTTTCTTAAATCTTTTGTTTTCCACTGTCAAAAGCAATACCTTCCTGCAATATACAGTTTGTTTCTTAAGTCTTTTGTTTTCCACTGCCAAAAACAATATCTTCATGCGTTAACTGCTTATTTCTTAAGTCTTTTGTTTTAAACTTTTGATGATTTAATAAAGTAGCTATATTCACGTTTTTAGCATGGCTTTTACAATTTTAGATTTAAAGTTTTTTCAAGAAAACGTCCAGACCCCCCTCGTATCCCACATCGACATCATCAACTTACCAAATCAAACAATAGGCATTGAAACTGAAAAGAGAAAGAGAAAAGGAAACTTTTATTTATACTTTGATGATTTAACATTATATTAAAGATGCATGCCTACGATTTAATGTTTACTAATATTATACACCTATATTAAAGGTATTTACCAGATACATATATACAAACATTGTGTGTATGATATAACTCTGAAAGTGTTGATGTGTAGTGATGGTGGTTTTCTAGAGGAAGAAAAACTTGACATTTCATGGAGTATGTATGTGTATGTGCGTGTGTGCGCTAGTATTTATATTATAGTCATTACATAAGAATTTCTTTAAGGCTTTTTGCCACTCCCCTCTCCTACTCTGTAACCCGCATTTTCGCTTTTTTTCTACTCCCAGTTGTTGTTGTCAGATGTCTTGTGCAAATAAAACTTAATTACATGTGTTTTATTTCTGTGGCGTAAAAGTCTATTGAACTTCGAGGTTGAGTTTTTTTTGCTAGTGTTGCTTCTAGGAAATTCTTAGGAAATATGTGGAGCGGTTATACGTATGAAGGCCAAGGCAAAAAAATGAAACTATTTAGGGATTTAGCTTATGTCTCTGTGGGCACTGTGACTACTATGTCAAGCGGTGTGGTAAATTTAAATTTCTTGGGAAGGCGGCAGTAAGTGGATAATGAGAAGCTGAAAATATATGTATATATATATTCCAATTTGTCATCTATGGGCCATAGAACCAGAATTTTCAACCGATTTATATTTTATATTTTTATAATTTTATATTTTTATAATTTAATAGTTTTTAACTTTATAATTTTATATTTTTGTATTTTTATGTTTTTTATATTTTAATACTTTAACACTTTAATATTTTTATATTTTTATAATTTTATATTTTATATTTTATATTTTATATTTTATATTTTTTTAATTTTATATTTTTATATTTTTATATTTTTGTATTTGTTTTTATTTGTATATTTATGTTTTTATATTTTTATATTTTTATATTTTTATATTTTTATATTTTTATATTTTTATATTTTTATATTTTTATATTTTTATATTTTTATATTTTTATATTTTTATATTTTTATATTTTTATATATTTATATTTTTATATTTTTATATTTTTATATTTTTATATTTTTATATTTTTATATTTTTAAATTTTTATATTTTTATATTTTTATATTTTTATATTTTTATATTTTTATATTTTTATATTTTTATATTTTTATATTTTTATATTTTTATATTTTTATATTTTTATATTTTTATATTTTTATATTTTTATATTTTTATATTTTTATAGTTTTATATTTTTATATTTTTATGTTTTTATATTTTTATATTTTTATATTTTTATATATTTATATTTTTATATTTTGATATTCTTATATTTTTATATTTTGATATTTTTATATATTTATATTTGTATTATCTATTTTTGTATATTTTTATTTATTTATTTATATGAATTAAAATAAAAAGTAAATTTATATTCTTATTTTACGGTCCAGGTTTCATATTCTATTTTTACGGGTTGCAAAGACCATGTGGCTAGATTTTGCAGCGACAGACCAGAGCCTCTGATGGGAGTCGAACCCACAACCCACTTTTATATTTTTATATTTTAATGTTTTTATATTTTTATACCTTAATACTTTTATATTTTTATAATTTTATATTTTTATGTTTTTATATTTTTATATATTTCTATTTATTTTTTATATTTTATATTTTTTAATCTTTATATATACATTTATATTTTTTTATTTTTGTATTTTTTATACGAATTAAAATAAAAAGTAAATATATATTCTAATTTTGCGGTCCAGGGAAAAGCCGGGTTGCAAAGACCATGTGGCTAGATTTTGCAGCGACAGACCAGAGCCTCTTGTGGGAACCGAACACACGACCCACAAACTCACGTAATGGAGCGTTCTTATGTTTTTATATTTTTATGTTTTTATAGTTTTGTGTTTTTATAACTGTATATTTTTAAATATTTATTATTTTATATTTTTATTTTTATGTATATAATTTTATATGTTTATATTCTACAATTTTTATATCTTGCAATTTTTATGTTTTTATATTTGTATATTTTTTTATATTTGTATATTTATGTTTTTATATTTTTATGTTTATACTTTTGTATTTTTTTCTATTTGTATATTTATATAATATTTTAATATTTCAAATTTTTTTTACTTTTATTCTTTTGTATTTTATTGTTATATGTGATTTATATTGTTTTGCATTTTTGATTTTTAAATTTTATATATTTGATCTTTAAAAGTTAGCTTGTTTATTGAGTCTCTTGTTATACCCTCACTTTAGTGTGACGAGGGTATATATCATTTGCTACGGAAAAAAGTGTAACACATCGAAGGAGTGACCTAAGACCCCAAGTATGTTTGGCGGAAATCCGTTTTGGGTCATTTTAAGTCGAATGAGCAATGTCCGTCCGTCTGTCTGTCTGTCTGTCTGTCTGTCTGTGTGTCTGCTGGCTGGTGCGCACGATAACTCTCGAAAGGAGTAACCGAGTGACTTCAAATTTCGTATGTGGTAATATTTTTTTCTATCTCCGGCTAAGTTCGAAGATGGGCCATATTGGTTAACTCCTTCTGGTACCTCCCCCACAAAGGGTTAAAATGTTGTGAAATATTGATTCTTTAATAACTGCTATTATACGTATTCGAATCTTCTGAAATTCCACACATAGTATTAGTTTGTTAGTCGCTATCAACTCGAGGAAAATGGGCGTTATTGCCGCGCCCCTTTTGGTACCTCCCACACAAATGCACCATTTTGCACTAAAAGTTAAAATCTTATAACATTAATACCAGTGTATAAAAATACTTGCAATTTTGTACAGCGTAATGTTTTTATACCCTCACTTTAGTGTGACGAGGGTATATATCATTTGCTACGGAAAAAAGTGTAACACATCGAAGGAGTGATCTAAGACCCTAAGTATGTTCGGAGGAAATCCGTTTTGGGTCATTTTAAGTCGAATGAGCAATGTCCGTCCGTCTGTCTGTCTGTCTGTCTGTCTGTCTGTCTGTCTGCCTGTCTGTCTGTCTGTCTGTGTGTCTGCTGGCTGGTGCGCACGATAACTCTCGAAAGGAGTAACCGATTGACTTCAAATTGGGTATGTGGTAATATTTTGATCTATCTCCGGATGAGTTCGAAGATGGGCCATATTGGTCTACTCCTTCTGGTACCTCCCACACAAAGGGTTAAAATTTAGTGAAATATTGATTCTTTAATAACTTCTATATTACTTACTCGAATCTTTTGAAATTCTGCACATAATATTAGTATATTAGTCGCTATTAACTCGAGAAAAATGGGTGAAGTTGGCATGCCCCTTTTGGTACCTCCCACACAAATGGACCATTTTGCATCAAAATTTAACTGCTTATAACTTTAACACAAGTGCATAAAAATACTTGAAATTTTCTACAGTATAATGTTTTTGTAGCGCCTATAGTCCGGTAAAAAATGGGCATTATTGTACAGCCCCTTTTGGTACCTCCCACACAAATGGACCATTTCGTACCAAAAGTAAACGGCTTGTAACTTTAATACAGGTGCATACAAATACTTGAAATTTTGTACAGTGTAATGCTGTTATAGTGCCTATTGTCCTGTAAAAAGTGGGCGTTACACCCCGCCCCTTTTTGTACCTCCCACACAAAATGACCAAATCATACCAAAATTACATAGCTCGTAACTTTAATATACCAGTGCACATAAACGCTTATAGTTCACCACAATGCAATGTATTTACCGAAAAATACGTGTTTTTGGAAAACCCCTTCTGGTACCTCCCACACAAATTGACAGATTTATTGCTGTAATGTTATATATATATATATAACTATACTCACAAAGTGAGGGTATACCTTAGTCGGTTTACCCGACTGAAACTTTCTTACTTGTTATAGTGTCTATAGCCCTGTGAAAAATGGGCGTTATTGCCACTCCCCTTTTTGTACCTCCCACACAAAATGCCCAAATCATACCACAATTTAATGTCTCATAACGTTTATACCAGTGCACATAAATGCTTATAAGTCGGCACAGTGCAATGAATTTAAAGTATCTAATGTTCAGCGATAAAAAGGTGTATTTGATAAACCCCTTCTGGTACCTCCCACACAAATTGACAGAATAATTCGAGTAATATTCAATATTACATTACTCACAAAGTGAGGGTATACCTTAGTCGGTTTACCCGACTGAAACTTTCTTACTTGTTTTTCTTGTTCTCTTGTTCTCACATTATTCAGTAATCCAAAAATTTGTCTGAAGAATTTTCCCACAATTTTCCTGAATTTTCTTCAAGAGCGCACATTAACACTAAACGATATATCATTGAAAATATTGTAAAATCATTAATAGCATTGATATTTGTCTTTTACAGCATTTACCAAAAACCCATTTTCCCAATTTATGTATATTCACACGTAATAGTTTTCCCATTGCTATGAGTTTTCAATTTTCCAAACATTGGTAAATAAGTACGTTTTTTTTGACTTTTGCCTAGTCACGCTTAATTATTATAATCAAACATGTTTGTCTCTCTGTTTCATCACTTTTGTTTGTTTCACCTCTTACAACCAAAAAATGCTACTGGTCCTTAATCACACATATAACTTTTCAACTTCTTTGATTGTTGTTTTTTTTTTTTGGTTAAGGCCATATTTGGCCACTAGGTATTTGTAAAGAATGATTATAAACTTCAATATTTAAATGGTTATTGATCAACACCATCAAATAAAAAAATCTATAAAATTATTCAAATTCATTTTTGAACAAAATGATTTGCTTGTTCTTCTGTGCCACTTACAAATAAAAAAAACAAAGAAATATATGAAATTGAAATTATTCGAAATGACAGTTTTTTTTCTTCTCCAACTCTCCATATATGTATGTCATTATGGCTTCTTTAATGCTGACAATGATCATTTACTTTCTATTAACATTTCTTCTAAAGAATGATGGTGTTGATTTGAAATTGAAAAAAGATTGAACGAATGAAAGTTGATTGTGTATGGCAAATGTATGTTAAACGTTATTTTAACGGGGCCGTAATTTCTATTGACAGTATCTAATGAGGAGCCTATTTCAATAAAAAATCTAAAGAATAGAACAACAATTTATAGTGAAAATAAAAGATTTTTTTTCAAACGTAAGATACTTGTTTATTAGGTGCCAATTAGTTGATATTGTGAATGTTGTATTCTTTTTCGAATTTCATATGAGTAAATTCTAAGAAAAGAAATGTGTAAATGTTTTTTGATTCTGTGTATGTTCTTTGTAGTAGACTTAGTTAGTTTCATACAAACAAAAGACTTAAGACACAAACTGAGTAACGCCAATTTACAAAAACACAACATTTGATTGATTTAAACCCGAACTTTCTGTGGTTTTCTATGTCGGAAACATTAGATTTGAGGCTTTTAGAAATAAAAATTCAGAGTATCATAACTTACCGATCTACATAAAATACTCCTAAGTATTTTTTAACTATTAACTATGAATGAAATCTTATTTTGCTCCTACTTAAGAGTTTGAATTTTTGAGACGGAAAACAAAAATATTTTTTAGTATTTTGACACCAAAAAGTAAACCGCCACATATTTCACAAATAATTTATACATCTAAAATATATTTAAGGTAGAATCATTGTTCCAAATTCCAATTTGAAGTTAAAAATACTGGAAAAAGTAATCTGGTCAACTTCAGGCTAAGTTTACGGTTCGGGTCTTAAGTCTTTTGTTTTTTCCTTTTAAAATAAATTATAAAAGATATTTGGTGAAAGTAAGCATTGATATATTTTTATATTTTTTTTATTTTCATATTTTCAAAATTTTATATTTTTGTATTTTTATATTTTTATATGTTTATATTTTTATATTTTTATATTTTTATATTTTTATATTTTTATATTTTTATATTTTTATATTTTTATATTTTTATATTTTTATATTTGTATATTTGTATATTTTTATATTTTTATATTTTTATATTTTTATATTTTTATATTTTTATATTTTTATATTTTTATATTTTTATATTTTTATATTTTTATATTTTTATATTTTTATATTTTTATATTTTTATATCTTTATATTTTTATATTTTTATATTATTATATTGTAATATTTTTATATTTTAATATTTTTATATTTTCATATTTTTATATGTTTATATTTCTATATTTTTATATTTTTATATTTTTATATTTTTTTATATTTTTATATTTTTATATTTTTATGTTTTTATATTTTTATATTTTTATATACTTATATATTTATATTTTTATATTTTTAAATTTTTATACATTTATATTTGTTATATTTATATTTTTCAATTTTATATTTTAATATTTTTATGTTTTTATATTTTTATATTCTTATATTTTTATAATTTTATAATTTTATATTTTTATATTTTTATATTTTTTTATTTTTTTATTTTTATATTTTTATATTTTTATATTTTTATATTTTTATATTTTTATATTTTTATATTTTTATATTTTTATATTTTTATATTTTTATATTTTTATATTTTTATATTTTTATATTTTTATATTTTTATATTTTTATATTTTTATATTTTTATATTTTTATATTTGTATATTTGTATATTTTTATATTTTTATATTTTTATATTTTTATATTTTTATATTTTTATATTTTTATATTTTTATATTTTTATATTTTTATATTTTTATATTTTTATATTTTTATATTTTTATATTTTTATATTTTTATATTTTTATATTTTTATATTTTTATATTTTTATATTTTTATATTTTTATATTTTTATATTTTTATATTTTTATATTTTTATATTTTTATATTTTTATATTTTTATATTTTTATATTTTTATATTTTTATATTTTTATATTTTTATATTTTTATATTTTTATATTTTTATATTTTTATATTTTTATATTTTTATATTTTTATATTTTTATATTTTTATATTTTTATATTTTTATATTTTTATATTTTTATATTTTGATATTTTTATATTTTTGTAATTTTATATTTTTACACTTTTATATTTTTATATTTTTATATTTTTATTTATTTATTTATTTATATGAATTACAATACAAAGTAAATTTATATTCTAATTCTAATTTTACGGTCCAGGGAAAATCCGGGTTACAAAGACCATGTGGCTAGATTTTGCAGCGACAGACCAGAGCCTCTGGTGGGAATCGAACCCACGACCCCCAAACTCATATATTTTTATAATTTTATTTTTTTATATTTTTATTTTTTTATATTTTTATTTTTTTATATTTGAGATTTTTTAACAACATACATTTGTATGTTTTACAAAAGATTTCCCCCCATCCTTAATTGTAAACCAAAACATAAGACCCACACGCAACTTATGACTTGTCCCCTGCTGCTGATGCCTACAAAAAATTTGATTTCTATTTGTAATAATAGATGGTCTCACTTGATTGAGTTTCATCATCTCACATTATTGTAATGTTGGAGCATTTGAAATATGTCATAACTAATGATCGATGCTTTTGTAACTGTCTGAGCATGTTCGAGCAGTACTCCAACTGAATATACAATGCCTACAATACTACAATGTACGAGTTTATGCTCAAAACGACATTAGCATTTTCGAGTAATGCAGATGTTATAGGCAAAGTCTGAAAATTATGCAACATTTATGTTTAATGTTGATTTCTTGAAATTATTTGCTGTCGTTACCGGGTGTGGGGAGTGCATGGACGACAGACGATGTGGATGATCTAATGTACGGAACAAACAAAAAAAATTATAATGAATTAAAATAAACAAATAATCTACAACAACACCATAAAATTTGATGGCAATCCATGTAAAGTTTATGGCGGACGATTATACATATGATATGATCTGTCTGTGCGTCCGTCCGTCTCTCTGTATGGCTGGGTGTAATATTCTATGGCACGAAACAAAAGACTTAAGACACAAACGCGAGGTTGTGCATTCACGTGCTTTAAGGCCAGGTGATGTTAGAAACATGAATGAAATATTTAAAAGATTTCCTTGAGATTTTGTATTTAAAGAGAAGACAAGGAAAAAGATAAGCAAATAAATGAAAACAAAAAAAAAGGCAGAAAAAAGCTTAAAAGCGTTTTGTAATAATTATAATGATTTATAAGGCTGAATTCAATATCGTTTAGAAGCTTTTTATGTTTTTGGCGGAGAATTGGATTTGTATAATTTTTTGTAATGCATTGTCAATTATATGCTAAATTTACAATTTTTGAAAAACTTGTAATTTTATACAATTTGGCATAACTTTTAAGATCAGATTACAGTATTCAACAGATGTTTTGTCATAAAGCTGTGACCAATTTTTTAAAGTATTTTTGTTTGACAATTCAAAAATTGAATATTAAAAAAAAATAATTTCTATATATTTTTCCAAAAAGAAAAAAAAAAACAACATGTTGATGGCAATTACTTAGGTTTTTCAATGAACTGTACAAAATTGCAAGTATTTGTGAGCCCTGATATCAAAGTTATGAGGTGTTAACGTTAATAAAAATTTATTTTCGACAAGATTTAAAAAAAATTATTTTGAAGAAATTAGTATATAGAAAAATTAAATTTTCAAAGATTTTTTTTAAATAAATTTTTCGCGATATTTTTTAAAGATACCAAATAATCTATAAAACTGCGATTTCTATTAAATTTTCAATAAAAATCTATTTTCGACGAAATTTTCTACAAAAACTTGATTTTGTTAAAATCGTTATCTAAAATTAAATTATGCTGAAATTTTCACTAAAAATTCAATTTTTACTAAATTTAAAATTTTGTGGAAAAAATTAATTCAGAGTAATTTTCTAGAAAAAATTAAACTTTCAATAAAAAATTATTATGAAAAAAATATAGTAGAAAAATTTAATTTGGAAAAATTTTTAAAGAAAAATGCAATTTTAACGATTTTTTTTGACAAAATTATCTATAAAGCAACGATTTCTATAAAATTTTTAATAAAAATCCATTTTCGACGAAATTTTCTTATTAAAATCAAATTTGTTGCAATTTTTCAAAAATATGCTGAAGTTTTCTATAAAAATTAAATTTTCACTAAATTTACAATAAATATGAAATTTGAAAATTTAGACATCTATAAACAATTGTGATGTATTTTTTTAAATGTACTCTCGGCTCCTCTGGAGAATAGCTACGGCTCCCTGGATGGGATGGCGTGATAGAGGGTGTTAGGTCTTTCCTTAGATTTGTAACACTTTTGATTTGTTACAGAAAATGTTATTAAAATTCCATTTTTCTATAAAATTTGAATAAAATTGTTTTTTTTTTGCGAAATTTCCCGAATTAAAGGTCGCTGACCTTACTAAATGCCTATGAAAGGAATTTTCTGCAAGAATTCAATTTCGAAGAAATTTTAAATAACGATAAAAAATAAATAAATTTTCTAAAAAAATTTAATTTCAAAGACATGTTCTATCATAATTGAATTTCGACGAAATTTTCGGAAAAAAATAATTCTGACATAATTTTCTAAAAAAACTACATTTTCAATAAAAATGTATTTTCGAAAAAAATTGTAAAAAATGTAATTGTAAAGAAATTTTATAGAAAAATTTGATATGCAAAGATTTTTTTAAATGCTATTTTCACTATTTTTTTTTTAAATACAAGTTTTCACCAAATTTTTTAGAAACCTATGATTTGTATTAATTTTCAATAAAAATGTGTTTCGACCACATTTTCTAAAAAACAATTTTGTTGAAATTTTCTATAGAAAAAAATAAATTTACAATAAATATAAAATTTTCTAAAAAAAAAATTAATTCTAATACAGAAAAAAACTAGATTTTCAATAAAAAATTATTTTCAACAAAATTTTATAGAAAAATTAAATTTTGAAGAAATTTTATAGAAAAATTAAATTTTGAAGAAATTTTATAGAAAAATTAAATTTTGAAGAAATTTTATAGAAAACATTTAATTTTGAAGAAATTTCTTAGAAATATTAGTTTTGTCAAAATTTTCCATAAAGCAGCAATTTCTGTTAAATTTTCAATGAAAAAATTATTATTATTCTGACTGATTATTCTGAATTATTTATTCAACTTCCACCAAATTTACAATTTTCTAAAAAAATTAATTCCGACATAATTTTCTAGAAAAAAACTAAATTTTCAGTAAACAATTATTTTCAACAAATTTTTTTTAGAAAAATTAAATCGTGAAGAAGTTTTATAGAAAATGCAGTTTTCACGAAATTTTTTATAACGCCAGTTTTGACAATATTACCTATAAAACAGCGATTTCTTTTAAATGTGCAATGAAAAAAACTTAATTTTGTTGAAAATATTTTTTTAAATTAAATTTTCTTGTATTTTATTTAAAAATCAAATTATGCTGAAATTTTCTATAAAAATTAAATTTCCATTAAAAATTAATTATGGCATAATTTTCTAGAAAAAAAACAAAGTTTGAATAAAACTGTTTTTGTCGGTTGCCCGTTATTTGGTAAAAATGCTCAATTTTGAAGAAATTTTATAGATTTTTTTAAAAAATTATTTTTAAAGAATTTTTTAAAAATACTTGTTTTGAGAAAAGTTTTTATAAAACACCGGTTTCTATTAAATTTTAAATAAAAATCTATTTTCGACGAAATTAAATAAAAAAAAATATATATATTTTTTAATTTTCTATAAAAATGCTATTTTCACTAAATTTACAATAAAATAAAATTATATGGAAAAAATGAATTCTAATAAATTTTCTAGAAAAAACTAAATTTTCAATAAAAAATTTTGTAAAAAAATCAATTTTGAAGATATTTCATAAAAAAATTCAATATTCAAGACTATTTTTAAAAACACCAGTTTTAAAAATTTTTTAAATAAAACAAACGATTTCTGTTAACTTTTCAATTAAAATATATTTTCAACGAAATTTTGTTAAAATTTTTCAAAAATAAAATTATGCTGAAATTTTATTGTTATGATTGGATTGTTTGTTTGGCTTGAGGTCCGTGATAAATAAAAGACAATACTTTTATTTTTTATTTATTTTTCTTTATTTGCCCAATAACTAACGAAAGCTCACATAGTAAAGGACTATTTTTTTGTTACAACAATATTAAATATTCACCCTTATGATGACCAACGAAGTTGGCCGAAATATTGGGCAAATAAAGAAAAATAAATAAAAAATAAAAGTATTGTCTCTTATTTATCACGGACCTCAAGCCAAACAAACAATCCAATCATTTTATTTGTTTTTCAATGCGATTAAACAGAAATTTAATTTTTCTTTAATATTTCATTGAAATTGCGTTTTTCTGCAAAATTTAGATGAAATTGCATTCTTCCAAAAAAAAACATCAAAATAGAATTTTTAAAAAAAAAAATTTTGAAGTTCTAAAACTTTACGGAAATTTTGTTGAAAATTTTAATTTCGAAGAAATTTTAAATAAAGATACAATTTCAACGAAATTATCTAGAAAAATTAAATTCGAAAAATTGTTCTAGAAATATTGAGTATCGACGAAATTTTCTAGAAAAATTAGTTCTAACATAATTTTCTAGAAAAAACGTAATTTTCAATAAAAAAATATTTTCGACAAAATTTTTAAACAAAATGCGATTTTGAAAAAAAATTATAGAAATATAAAATTTTAAAGACATTTTTTAATAAATCCTTTGATTCTAACAGTTTTCTAGAAAAAACGAAATTTTCAAAAATGCAATTTTGAAGAAAATTATAGAAAAATTAAAATTCCAAAGATTTTTGTTGTGAAAAATACAATTTTCACGACTTTTTGTAGAAATACCAGTTTTGAAAAAATTTAACTAAAAAAACTAAATTTTCAATAAAAATGAATTTAAGACAAAATTAGTAAAAAAAATTCCAATATTTTACAAATTTTATAGGAAAATTAAGTTTAAAAAAAATTGTTAAAAATGTCAGATTAGACTAAATTTTCTATAAAACTCCGATTTCTATTAAATTGTCAACAAAAATTTATTTTCGACAACATTTTCCACAAAAAACAATTTTGTTGAAATTATGCTGACATTTTCAATAAAAATGCTAATTCCACTAAATTTACAATAAATATGAAATTTTCTATAATAAATAAATTCTGACCTAATTTTCTGGAAAAAACTACATATAAATAAAATAAAAACTACAATAAAATGTTATTTTGAAAAAAATTTTGTAGAAAAATTCAATTTGAAGATGTCATTTTCACGAAAATGTTCAAAAATAACAGTTTTTACAAAATTTTTAATAAAACAACAATATTTATTATATTTTCAATAAAAATCTACTTTTGACGAAATTTTCACAAAAAAAATTTTTTCTGAAAAACTTTAATTTTTAAAAAATTATAATAAATATGAAATTTGCAAAAAAAATAGTCATCCTCATTTGAGATAAATATTCGTTCGTTTGTCCGTCTGTCTGTCTGGATGGTGTGAACTCTCAAAGGTGTGACTAAGGCTAATTAAATTTGGCGGAAATCAGTTTTATGACTTTTAAGTCATATGATCGAATTTTCGTCAGTCGCCTTCAAAGTTTATTTGTTATATTTTCTCCAAACTTAGTTTCTATTCAAAGACGGGCACTATTGGTTTACTCCTTCTGGAACCTCCCCCACGAAGAGTTAAAATTCCACAAAAATATTCATTTTTGTCTAATTGAATATAAAATTCCACATAAATACAATTAGTTACAATATTTTGATTTTTTACTTCCTGCTATTTTTTAAGATCGTTTGTCCGTCTGTCCGTCTGCCTGGTAATATTTTCATCTACTTCAGGATAGGTTCGATGATGGAGCATATTGGTTCACCGCATCGGGTACTCCACACAAAAGGTTCATATTTAGCGAAATATTGAACAAATTTGAACTACAACTAAGGGCTGACCTAGGTCCCTTGTATGCTTGGCAGGACAACGTTTCGGGACATTTTAAGTCATTTGAGATATATACGTTCGTTTGTCCGTCTGTCTGTCTGGTTGGAGCGAAAGATAACTTTCGAATGACTTCAATTTTTTTATCCGGTAATATTTCCTCTAAACCTAGTTTCTGTTCAAAGATGGAGCCTATTGGTTCACCCCTTCTGGTACCTTCCCCACAGAGTTTTAAAATCTCACAAAAATATCCAAATTTTTTTAATCGATGAATATTTAAAACTAACCTCAATGAGTCACAATATTTAGCAAGTTTTTCCATTTTCTGCCATTTTTTAAGATTGACTAATCCTTCTCTCTCGCTCTCCTTGTTTTGTAATTACTAGTACATCGTTTAATTAAGATTATTGGCCAACCCACTTGTACAAAGAAATTGACTAAATTTTGATAAATCGTTTTAGACTCATTAATCTTAAGCCATTAATTGAAGTTGACAAATATATATTTTTGTGTTATTCCTCATAACAAAATTGTTGTTATTGGAAAGGCAGAGAGCGCTTAGATGCGGCAACAACAACAACACCCTTTTGCAAATCACTACGAATTTATCACTGTTCATTGGCTTGTAGTATGAGAAACGGTGGCTCCCGTTTGGTTGTATGAGAAACAACAGCGGGTTTTTCTTTTTTTATTATTTATTTTTTTCCGCAGCACTACAGCACTGTAATAAAACTGTTTTGTTATAATTAAACGAAATTACTTGTTAGGAGCAGATATTGAAAGCAAAAAAAAAAGAAGCGCCAAAGATTAGTTAGGCAGTGCCATGTTTTTGTGTTCCCATTCGAGTAAATTCTGTAATATGCGAAAAACAACGCGCAATGAGCTGGAGGATGAGGTGGTGGACACAGTAGCCGAGCCAATAGATCTTTTCAGTAGCGGTCTCAGCTAATACTCATATGAGTTAGTATGGCTTGTCCGTCCGTCTGTCTGTCTGTCTGTCCTGGCAAACGCCTGTCTCCATGTCCGTCCGTCCATCCTTCTGTCTTGGTTTTTATTATTGATTAGATCTTTTATGGCAGCAATCGTCCTAGTCGTCGTTGTCGTCTTCGTTGTCCGTACATATGTACATTGAAACGATGTATTATGAAATGTATGAAATTGAAATCCGGTTCTTCTTCGGCTGGACGTACAAAAATTTCAACGTATTTTTTGTGGTTGTTTTTTTTTTCATTTTTGTTATTATCATTTCTTAGCAGAAGGAGTTCCCTTGTTTGTAAGGCGGCGGCCGAGGCGGCTGACGTTGCCGTCTCTATTTTTCTTTGCAGTAGCTGTACTACTGTTTTCTGTGGAAAATTGCATGAAGGAAGTGGAATTTTTTAATAGCTCACTAGAGAGTATATATCAAGTATTAGTTAATTGTAGAGTAAAAAATCATCATTAAATATCATTCTTTTCTTCTCGCAGAACTGCACTTCTGCATTGTTACTGCACTCTAGCTCAAAGGTATTTTGCCTATAGAATTAAACTGAAATGTTTGATATTTTAGTTTTTCTCTCTCTCCCCTCTCTCCCTGCAAAAAGTAACCCGCATTGCAGTTGAAATCAATTTTCACGAGAAGTCTTAGATCTCTACAATTGTACTAAATTAACGATGGCTTGTGGTGGCAAAACTATCTATGTTTGAGATTATTTCATTTATCATTAAATGGGGTTATCTATGGCAAAATATTTGTGAGCAACCGGTTCATAAATAAAAAATAAAGAAGGAATGAAAGATGTGATGCGGTCGCTGTAAGCGTTAGAGCGCAAAAATAATTATGATATTTAGCTTACAGCTATAATCACATTTAATTGATATCAAATATGTATTTGAATTTAAATTGCATATGAAAAATGTCCAAAGAAATTTCAAGATTTAAGAGACACGTATTTACGGCACCAGGGGCAAGTATTTTTGTATCCTGAAGAGAAATGAGGAAATAACAAGCAATGGAATAAACAAAAGAATAAATGCAATGCAATGCAATGAATAAACAAAAGATTTAAGACACAAACTCGATTTTAATTAAATTTTCCAATGGTGATCATTTGGATTTCTCTTTGACATATCAATATCGTTAAAAAGTATTTATGATCATTTATGGGCATTTATGGATCTGTATTGATTGATAAAGTTTCTTATTCGAATCTTCTGTAATTCCACACATAATAATAGTTTATCCGTCGCTTAAAGATAAGAAAATAAATAACAAAGGAAGAGCAGTAAACATTTTGCAATGCATAAACAAAAGATTTAAGACACAAACTCCATGTTAATTAAATTTTCCGATGGTAATCATTTGGATTTCTCTATGACATATCAATATTTTTAAAAAGCATTATGATCATTTATGGATCTGCATTGATTTCACTAACAATAGAAGAAGTTTGAGGACTTTCCTTTACAGGGTTAGGAAGATATCGACTGCACCATCCTGTCAGACGGACAGAGATCAAAACAATTAAATATATCGATTAAAGTGAAGCAAGCATTCATAGGACTTAAAAGGTCGCTCCTTCTATGTATTGGGTCGCTCAAAATGATATACACCTATCACTCTTTAGAGCAGAACTTCTCAGCCGTTTTGGCTCTGTGGCTACGGCTAAGACAAACTATCGTAGATATTTTTCTGAAATTCGTAAAATTTTACCAAAATAGCACAATTATACAAAAAATTAAAAATTTGATACATTTTATTCCTTTCGTCCTTTGTGTCATTTTGGTCTTTTATTTAGAGTTTTAAAGTTTTTTTGTTGAATATTAATAATGCCCAAATTAAATGTTGTAAACCATCTGGAGGTCTGCCATAAAATGAGGTACACAAAATACCTCAGACAATTTTACGAGCTGTGTCAAATAGATTTTTTATACCCTCACTTCTGTGGAAGAAGGTACATATATATCATTTGTTACGGGCCAATGCTGGTCCTATTCTCCTTTTAGAAGCCTGGGATGTAACGAATATTCGCATTCGCATATGCGAACGGGAATTGTTCGCATCATTTTAACATTCGCTTTCGCGTTCGCATTCGCAAAAATATATTCCAGTATTCGCTTCCATTTGTTAAAAGTGTTAAATCTCCTTATTCCTTTCACACAATTTGAAGATATTAATACCAATGAAAACATCTGCCACTTCACTTCAAAACAGTTGAAAAAATATGTTTGTCCTTGTGGTAACAGGAGGTAAATATATGGAAAACATTCTTAATACTTGAATATCCTGGAAAAGTATCAATTCAGTTCATTAAATTTGTTGGTACTAAAGGGTCAAAAATGCATATTTCACTATTCGCTTTCGCATTCGCAAGAAAATGTTGGTATTTTTCGATACTTTTCAGAAAAAAATTCAAACAAAATATTAATATTTTTTGTGTGCGACTTTTTAATTTTGAAATTTAAATCCAATTTTTAAACTTGTTTGTACTCTCCGATTTTCTGAAATTTTTATATTTTAAACTTTTATTAATTCTCTAACATATAAGCCTTCATGCAACAAGCACAGCGATTTGCACCAAAATTGTTTTTATACATTTTAAAAAACTAAAAAAAAAGTATAAATTGTTTTAGGCCCAATTCCAGTTAAAGAATTAATAGAAGTTTAAAATATAAAAAAATCGCGAAAATCAGAGAGTACAAACTATTTAAAAAATGTCGTTTAAATTTCAAAATTTAAAAATAGCGCACAAAAAACATAATTCCTGTTTCTGAAAAGTACCGAAAAATGCCAACATTTAAAAAAAATATTTTTCAAATCGGACCATAACATAAGAAGTTATGACCACGTACCCGATACACAGAGCAATCTCTTAATGATTTTTTAAATATAGAACGAGTTATCGGAAATATAGAACGAATTCTATAAATACAAAATTTCTCAGAAATTTTCAATAAATACAAAATTTGTCAGAAATTTTCTATAAATACAAAATTTGTCAGAAATTTTCTATTAAAACAAAATTTATCAGAAATTTTCTATAAATACAAAATTTGTCAGAAATTTTCTATAAATACAAAATTTGTCAGAAATTTTCTATAAATACAAAATTTGTCAGAAATTTTCTATAAATACAAAATTTGTCAGAAATTTTCTATAAATACAAAATTTTTCAGAAATTTTCTATAAATACAAAATTTGTCAGAAATTTTCTATAAATACAAAATTTCTCTGAAATTTTCTATAAATGCAAAATTTTCGATAAATACAAAATTTCTAAGAAATTTTTCTTTTAAATACACAATTTCTCAGAAATTTTCTATAAATACACAATTTCTCAGAAATTTTCTATAAATACAAAATTGCTCAGAAATTTTCTATAAATAAAAATTGCTCAGAAATTTTCTATAAATACAAAATTTCTCAGAAATTTTCTATAAATACAAAATTTCTCAGAAATTTTCTATAAATACAAAATTTCTCAGAAATTTTCTATAAATACAAAATTTCTCAGAAATTTTCTATAAATATAAAATTTCTCAGTAATTTTCTATAAATAAAAATTTTTTAAGAAATTATCTATAAATAAACAATTTCTAAGAAATTTTCTATAAATAAAAAGTTTCTCTGAAATTTTCTAAAAATTTCTCAGAATTTTTCTATAAATACAAAATTTCTCAGAAATTTTCTATAAATACAAAATTTCTCAGAAATTTTCTATAAATACAAAATTTCTCAGAAATTTTCTATAAATACAAAATTTCTCAGAAATTTTCTATAAATACTAAAAATTTTTCAGAAATTTTTTATAAATACAAAATTTCTCAGAAATTTTCTATAAATACAAAATTTCTCAGAAATTTTCTATAAATACAAAATTTCTCAGAAATTTTCTATAAATACAAAATTTCTCAGAAATTTTCTATAAATACAAAATTTCTCAGAAAGTTTCTATAAATACAAAATTTCTCAGAAATTTTCTATAAATACAAAATTTCTCAGAAATTTTCTATAAATACAAAATTTCTCAGAAATTTTCTATAAATACAAAATTTCTCAGAAATTTTCTATAAATGCAAAATTTCTCAGAAATTTTCTATAAATACAAAATTTCTCAGAAAATTTCTATAAATACAAAATTTCTATAAACACAAAATTTCTCAGAAATTTTTCGATAAATACAAAATTTCACCGAAATGTTCCATAATACAAATAAATTTTCTATAAATAAAAAAAATCTCCGAAATTTTCTATAAATACAAAATTTATCAAAAATTTTCTATAAAAACGACATTTCTCAAAAATTTTCTATAAATACAAAATTTCTCAGAAATTTTCTATAAATACAAATAATGTCTCAGAAATTTTCTATAAATACAAAATTTCTCGGAAATTTTCTATAAATACAAAATAACATTTGCTGCTTCTCCGAAATTTTTCATAAATACAAAATTTCTCCGAAATTTTCTATAAATACAAAATTTTTCTATGAGAACAAAATTGCGCCGAAATTTTCTATAAATACAAAATTTCTTAGAAATTTTCTATATATACAATATTTCTCAGAAATTTTCTATAAATACAAAATTTATCAGAAATTTTCTATAAATACAAAATTTATTAGAAATTTTCTATAAATACAAAATTTATCAGAAATTTCTATAAATATAAAATTTATCAGAAATTTCTATAAATATAAAATTTCTCCGAAATTTTCTATAAATAAAAAATTTCTTAGAAATTTTCTATAAATACAATTTTTTTCCAGAAATTTTCTATAAATACAAAATTTCTCAGAAATTTTCTATAAATACAAAATTTCTCATAAATAAAACATTTCTCAGAAATTTTCTATAATAAATACAAAATTTCTCAGAAATTTTCTATAATAAATACAAAATTTCTTAGAAATTTTTTATAAATACAAAATTTCTCAGAAATTTTCTATAAATACTAAATTTCTCAGCAATTTTCTATAGATACGAAACTTCTCAGAAATTTTCTATAAATATAAAATTTCTCAGAAATTTTCTATAAATACAATATTTCTCAGAAATTTTCTATAAATACAATATTTCTCAGAAATTTTCTTTAAATACAAAATTTCTCAGAAATTTTCAATAAATACAAAATTTCTCAGATATTTTCTATAAAAACAAAATTTTACCAAAATTTTCTATAAATACAAAAATTCACCGAAATTTTCTATAAGTAGAAAATTTGTCAGAAATGTTCTATAAATACAAAATTTCTCCATAATTTTCTATAAATGCAAAATTACTCAGAAATTTTCTGTAAATACAAAATTTGTCAGAAATTTTCTATAAGTACAGTATTTCTCAGAAATTTTGTATTTATAGAAAATATAAAATTTATAAAAGTTTTGTATAAATACAAAATTTTTCTATAAATACAAAATTTCTCAACAATTTTCTATAAACATAAAATGTTCTATAAATACAAAATTTCTCATAAATTTTCAATCCATACAAAATTTCTCATAAATTTTCAATCCATACAAAATTTTTCACAATTTTTCTGTAAATACAAAATTTCTCAGAATTGTTTTTACTTGCTTATTTTTAACATTTTCTCAAAACTATCGAGTTTTTTGCAAAAATGACAGATAACTTTTTCACATCGAAGATTTCTTAAAGTAATCCTTATGTAGATAAATTATATCGACCTTTTAAGCCTTCATGGCTCCCTTAAAATATCGAAAATACTCTAGTTGACGGCGGGGCCCTGCTTTAGAGTGAGGCTATACAATACAAAAGACTTAAGACCCGAACATTCTCGCTGCAGGTAGTACAGTAATAAGTTATGTTTTGAACATTGCATTTAATTAAATTAAATGCAAAAAATATCGTTTTTTTAAAGTAAAAATGTTACAAAAAAAACCAAGTCACTTAAGAGGGGCTGAGCACATGTTGTCCATTCTGTTTAAATGATTTTTATTTATTTTATGAATTAAACTAATTATGTTAAATCCAATGTTAATTAAAATCGTCTATAAATATATGTTCAACTCTTCATTTGCAATAATGTTTGTTTACCAATAACATCTCAGGTCAAAATTTAATTTCTGATCTATTTTATTTCCCCGACATGCATTCATTTCTAATTAGTATCTCTGCTTTTGGCATACAATTAACATAAATATGTTTGGTCATAACTGTTGAAGACAACATAAATCGCATTCCTTTTTTTAAGTTCGTGTCTTAAGTCTTACGATTTGTTTTTTCATTGTCTTTCAATTTAAATTATGTTAAACATTACAGCAAATAAATTAGACAACTAAACAGAGAAATTTCTTTAGTTATAAATATGTGTAAGCAATAATTTAGACTCCATTTTGAATTAAGCCATTCTCTGGTTACATTTCTTTTGGTCTCCGTATGAGTGCGAGTGTGTGTGTGTTTGTCTTAAACAATTGTTGGTTGTTGCATTTTTACTTGACATTCATTACGGTTTAACTGGTGGTGGTGCTAATTTCAGTTTTGTCATAAACATGTTAATGTTAAGCAACACGGACAGACCGACCGACAGACAGACAGAGGGACAAATAGACAAACAAACACCCAGAGATGAAGACAGAAGAGATTCGTGCTATGCCAACATAAAGAACTCCTTCAACACCAGGCACCGCACTGAGTTCGTGTCTTAAGTCTTTTGTTTTGACTTTTCTAGAGACTGAGTAAAATATGAAATGGTGCAGTGAACGAGAGAAAAAAAACGCAAGATTATGCTAAATATAACCTGAAAGAAATTAAGAACTAACCACAATTTTCTTTTTGCTTATTTTTTCTAAGTGCATATGTATAATGTATAATGGTATATCCTATATAAAAATAACATCTTTATAACAATTTTAGCCAACATGTTATTTTTTCTTTAGAGTTGCAGCTTTTTCTTTTGCTGATGTTGTTGTTGTTTCTGTTTTCTTTTTGTGTGGACAGCTATAGCTCCCTGTTTAACACACAAACTGTCCAGAAAGCTCACACTTAACAACTATTAGAGGAGGAAATCTTGTCTTGTCTTTCGATGACTTTAAAGAACGTTTTAGCCACAGTAATAACAAGAAGTTAAAAAATTGTAAAAAGGAGTACAACGACTTTCAGATACCCTTCCAGCTGCGTAGAATTGAAGTTTTCCTAAAAAAACCCTAAATCAGCTTGGCCGATTTGAAGTTTTCCTAAAGAAAACCTAGTTCAGCTGGGCTGAATTGAAGTTTTCCTAAAGAAAACCTAATTCAGCTGGGCTGAATTGAAGTTTTCCCAAAGAAAACCTAATTCAGCTGGGCTGAATTGAAGTTTTCCTAAAGAAAACCTAATTCAGCTAGGCTGCATTGAAGTTTTCCTAAAGAAACCCTAATTCAGCTAGGCTGAATTGAAGTTTTCCTAAAGAAAACCTAATGCAGCAGGGATGAATTGAAGTTTTCCTAAAGAAAATCTAATGCAGCAGGGATGAATTTAAGTTTTCCTAAAGAAGACCTAATTCAGCGGCGCTGAATTGAAGTTTTCCTAAAGAAAACCTAATGCAGCGGCGCTGAATTGAAGTTTTCCTAAAGAAAACCTAATGCAGCGGCGCTGAATTGAAGTTTTCCTAAATAAAACCTAATTCAAATTGAAGTTTTCTTAAAGAAAACCTGAATTGAAGTTTTTCTAAAGAAAATCCGAATTAAAGTCTTCCTTTAGCATATTTAGGTTTTCTATAAGAAAACTTCAATTCAGCAGAGCTGAATTGGGTTTACTATAGGAAACCTGAAAGATGGTGTCTTGTCCAATATCCCTCCTTTGATATGGTACACTTTAGATCCCTAACGAATGATATACACAATTCACTGTGTAGCGTAAAGCTATAACAACGTTGAGGACGAAACGGAATGAAAAACGGCAGTGAGTGAGTCCATGTGTTGTGTTGAGGCTGTTGTTTTGAAACGAATAAGATTGATTTGCGTCATGTTACCAAACATGTCTAATAAGTGGTCATGTTGAGGAGGGAATAAAAACTACTACGTCGAAAACTACTACTACTGGTGGTGCTGTTGCCGCACTGACCAGCCGGAAAAAACAGCCATAAAACCCCCTCCCAATCACCATCGTCATCATCTTCGGCACTCGTACAGTAGCCGGCCAGAGCCATGATAATAACAATGCCACTCCTTTGGGTAGCCATCCCAAGATGCAGCCGCATCGGATGAAAACAAACAAAAACCACCAATAATAATAACAAACAACAACAGCCGCAATAGCAGCAACAACAACAAAACATACCCTTTGAGAGTTGGCCACAAAATGAGGCATGAACAAGGCAGAGAGAACTCGAAAAGCAAAAAAAAAAACAAATACAATCCTCTGCCTCAACCTTAGGGGAACTAACAATATTTCAGTTCTTTAGAATCTAATAAAATCCTTTAACAGTTTAGTTTGATAGAAGCTTGGACATATTTGGTTTGATAACTCCATTTGTGGTCAAATTCACCTAAGCACGCTTATGCCTGGTGCTTATGGCGGTCGAGTGCAGCACAGACTATTGCCCAGTGTCTTTAGTGGCCAGTGCCCAGTGGTGAGGTGATGTGTTGTCTCTGGTGCTGTAGTGGTATGCCTTCAATGATGAATTCCCGCGAAATTCACTTATACAACAATGACACAAAACACCATCAACAACAATAACAACAGCAGCAAAAGCCTCATCCTCAGCGACAACAAAAACAATGGAACACTTTAATAATGTTTAAAACGGATTGTTTGTAACTGTGGATACTTACAAACAAACTTGGGGGAAAATAATCATTATCTAGCGTAGGGTAGACTGGGAAGGAAGGTACAGCAATTTCCCGAAATTAAAATTTAATCAGTGGTTTTCTTTAACAAAAATTTTAGTTTTCCTACAGAAACCATAATAATTGAAGTTTTCACATAGGAATCCTTATTCAGCCAGGCTGAATAAGTTTTCACATAGGAATCCTTATTCAGCCAGGCTGAATAAGTTTTCACATAGGAAACCTTATTCAGCCAGTCTGAATTTAAGTTTTCTAATAGGAAACCTGAACCAGCTGGGCTGAATTGATGTTTTCCTAGAGAAAACCTAATTCAGCCGGGCTGACTTGAAGTTTTCCTAAAGAAAACCTAATTCAGCCGGGCTGACTTGAAGTTTTCCTAAAGAAAACCTAATTCAGCCGGGCTGACTTGAAGTTTTCCTAAAGAAAACCTAATTCAGCCGGGCTGACTTGAAGTTTTCCTAAAGAAAACCTAATTCAGCCGGGCTGACTTGAAGTTTTCCTAAAGAAAACCTAATTCAGCCGGGCTGACTTGAAGTTTTCCTAAAGAAAACCTAATTCAGCCGGGCTGACTTGAAGTTTTCCTAAAGAAAACCTAATTCAGCCGGGCTGACTTGAAGTTTTCCTAAAGAAAACCTAATTCAGCAGGGCTGACTAGAAGGTTTCCTAAAGAAAACCTAATTCAGCCGGGCTGACTAGAAGGTTTCCTAAAGAAAACCTAATTCAGCCGGGCTGACTAGAAGGTTTCCTAAAGAAAACCTAATTCAGCCGGGCTGACTTGAAGGTTTCCTAAAGAAAACCTAATTCAGCCGGGCTGACTTGAAGTTTTCCTAAAGAAAACCTAATTCAGCCGGGCTGACTTGAAGTTTTCCTAAAGAAAACCTAATTCAGCCGGGCTGACTTGAAGTTTTCCTAAAGAAAACCTAATTCAGCTTGGCTGAATTGAAGTTTCCTAAAGAAAACCTAATTCAGCTTGGCTGAATTAAAGTTTCCTAAAGAAAACCTAATTCAGCTTGGCTGAATTGAAGGTTTCCTAAAGAAAACCTAATTCAGCTGGGCTGAATTGAAGTTTTCCTAAAGAAAACCTAATTCCGCCTGGCTGAATTGAAGTTTTCCTAAAGAAAACCTAATTCCGCCTGGCTGAATTGAAGTTTTCCTAATTCAGCCGGGCTGAATTGAAGTTTTCCTAAAGAAACCCAAATTTAGCCGGGCTGAATTGACGTTTTTTTCAATATTAAAACGTTGAAAATAAAAAATATTATTGGCAAGCTAGTAAGTAAGAGGATTAGTTCATATCATATAATTGGCAATTATTTTTAGAGAGTGGGCGTATATTTTGTTTTACTGAATATTGGCGCTTGTCTCTTGTGTCTTTTGTTTAACACTTTCTATTATGGAAACAGATCTAAGATTTCATAATGTTTTGCAACACCTTCAATCATGAAAACCCCGTTTGTTTCTTAAGTCTTTTGTTTATCGCGCATTATTAAGATATTGGCGCTTGTCTCTGAAGTCTTTTGTTTTGCACCAACCCAAACTGTGCCTTATAGAAAGTTAACTGAAATCCAATCTCATACTTAACTCCCTCTAATCCTTCTTGAATTTTGATTAATTTCTTCATCATTTATAACAAACCCGATGGAACCACCCCTCATTTGGACAGGTTGAACGGACGGACGGACAGTAGAATGCAGCAGCAACTAAGAGCGCAAAAAGCGTAGAGAAAAAAAAACACAAGAAATGCTGCAAAAACGTTCGACGCACGTGTTGCAATGTTGACCATATGTTGTCAGTCGGTTATAACAACACAAACATTGTTGCTGTGTGTTGCATCCATGGCACGATGTTGTTGTTAAGGCAGTACATGTGCCAACTTGGAATTGGAGTTTGTGGTGGTGGTGTGGCGGTGTTGCACTGGTTGTTGCCGTGCTGAGGATTTAAACAATTTTCATTTGTACATACTTACATAAGTATTTCTATACATATGTATATATGTACGTATGTATGTTTGGCGGGCAGTTAGTGTATACGCGCTGGTGGTTATATTGATTTGTTTTATTGACGTCTGTTTATTGCTTATTTACTGGGAACTGTAAATACAACAATTTTTAAACCAAATTTGGTAAATTTGTTTTGTGTGTGTTTTTCTGCTTCGGCTATTGGCTTCAGACGTCATTGTTATGTCCGACTGCGGCTGTGTATGCTTCTTCTTTAAAATACTCTAAGGTAAATGCGGCTACCGAAGCTGTTCGAATTGTTGTCCTCGGAGAGATTTTATGGGTATTACATTAATGGTTAAGTTAAGTTGTTGTCAGTACTACTGACTTTTTTTTGCTGAATTTCGATTTTGATGTTACGTTTTTCAGGGAAATGATTTTTTCTTGGATTCGACTTAAAAATTAATTGCCCATAATTCAGTATAACGTGAATAAATCATTAATGAGGCCAAAAATCATATAGAAAACTTAATTCAGCCCAGGTGAACTGAAGTTTTCTTAGAGAAAATCGAATTTTCTTTGGGAATTATTCTGTTCATCCCGGCTAAATTAGGTTTTCTTTAGGAAAACTTCAATTCTGCCCGGCTGAATTAGGTTTTCTTTAGGAAAACTTCAATTCATCCTGGCTGAATTAGGTTTTCTTTAGGAAAACTTCAATTCAGCCCGGCTGAATTAGGTTTGCTTTAGAAAACTTCAATTCAGCCCGGCTGAATTAGGGTTTCTTTAGGAAAACTTCAATTCAGCCCGACTGAATTAGGGTTTCTTTAGGAAAACTTCAATTCAGCCCGGCTGAATTGCGTTTTCTTTAGGAAAACTTAAATTCAGTTCGGCTGAATTAGGTTTTCTTTAGGAAAACTTTAATTCAGCCCGGCTGAATTAGGTTTTCTTTATGAAAACTTCAATTCAGCCCGGCTGAATTGGGTTTTCTTTAGGAAAACTTTAATTCAGCCCGGCTGAATTAGGTTTTCTTTAGGAAAACTTCAATTCAGCCCGGCTGAATTAAGATTTCTATAGGAAAACTCAATTCAGTCCGGCTGAATTAGGGTTTCTTTAGGAAAACTTCAATTCAGCCCGGCTGAATTAGGGTTTCTTTAGAAAAACTTCAATACAGCCCGGCTGAATTAGGTTTTCTTTAGGAAATCTTCGTGTTTTTTAAATATGTTAGATTTTTTTGTTTTCGAATTGAAGTCCATCCTTCTTTTTTAAATTTCTTCAAATAACATCTTCCAGTCGATTTTGATCGATTCATTATGTCGTGTACTTGTTTCCCTGTCATTGTCTTGAGTTTCAATTTATAAAAAAAAACTAAATTCTACAAATATGGCCTGAGTAAGTGTACACTGGTGAGAGTTGCATACTAATCATGACTTCTTCTTTTTTTCTGCAGCAGCGTTTTTGCAATTAACAACAACGAAATAAAAATAAGCAATAAAAGAAAGAAGTTGGAAGTTGAAAAAAAGAAGTGGTGTTGAAAGAAAGTTTAGCTGAAATTAATCGCGAAGAATGAAAAAAAAAAATTGAAACAAATGATCATAACACAAAGATATGAATTATAAAGAGTGAAAAAATGTATAGAGATTTGGTTTTACTTTTCTTCAAATATTAAAGCAAAGTTAATAAAATAAGCGTGAAAAAAGTAGGCTTGGTTTCAGGGGTATGGACATATGATACTTTTGAGATTTATTAGAAATTAAAGAAATGGGAGTGTCAATATCACAGTTTTGTTTTTGCTTCGATATACACAAGGCTATCATTTAAATGCTTTTGAATCTAAGGAAATGCATACCCAAATGAATCATGCTAAATTATTATGCTTATCTCAAAAATTCCTTAAAAACCTATAACAAATGATGATTTTATGATGATAATATACTACTAAACCCAAAAATTAACCCATAAATTTCAAACAGCTAATGGTAAAGCAGAAAACAAATGAAATAAATTTGCGCAAACATAAATAGATAAAGGCAATAAAGGCTAATCTCATTTTTTTATTAGCACACATAATTTTTCTATATATATTTTTTTGCATTTAGACGAGGAAGTAATGCAATTTATATTTGTCTAATTTTTCATGTCGAAATTTATTTATTTTTTCCACATACCAATCAATGCCTGGGCACGTTCATTGCTGCGATACACTACACTCATAAGTATGCACCGGCCTTTTCTGAATGCTCAGGTGTTCTTTTTTGTCTGTTTGTTAGCTGTGACCACTTGATTTAGCTGTAACAATTCAGGCTATACATTTAGAAGCCCCAGAGTCACTCAGTCAGCGAGTAAATAATTAATGATAATATTTGCCATAAAAAATGAGCAAAAAAAAGAATTGAAAATCCATTCAATACGGGCCACACAATTGCGTAAAATTTATAGAAGCAGAGAAGAGGGCAAGAGAAAAATATAGTATAATTTACAAAAAAAGTAAGTATTTGAATAGCTTGCAATTTGTGAGGAGGAGAATGAAAAATAATACTTGAAAATATGTTGGCGAAATAATTATGCAATCTTAAAGCTCATTAAACAAAAAAAAGCCAATGAGTTTGTGACTTAAGTCTTTTGTTTTGCATTGATGATCAATTTCCTTGCAAATGGCTGACAAAACTATGTGATAGCAATTAAGTGTTTTTTTTATGAAAAATATGGAAAATGTGTGTGGTCTAGAATATATGTATCTAGAAAAGAGAAATGTAAAAAAAATTGAATTTCATGGGAAAACTTCTATTAAGCCCCGCTGAATTTGATTTTCTTTAGAATAAACTTCAATTCAGCCCCGCTGAATTAGGTTTTTTATAGGAAAACTTCTATTCAGCCTGGCTGAATTAGGTTTTCTATAAGAAAACTTCTATGTAGCCTGGCTGAATTAGGTTTTCTATAAGAAAACTTAAATTCAGCCCGGCAGAATTAGGTTTTCTGTAGGAAAACTTCAATTTAATCCTGCCGAATTAGGGTTTCTATAGCAAAACTTCAATTCAGCCTCGCTGAATTAGGTTTCCTATAGGAAAATTTCCATTCAGCCTGGCTGAATTAGGATTTCTGTAAGAAACTTCAATTAATTTCAATAGTTTCAAAATTCAATCAGGTTTTCTATAAGAAAACTTCAACTCAGCCTGGCTGAATTAGATTTTCTTAGGAAAACTACTATTCAGCCTGGCTGAATTAGGTTTTCTATAAGAAAACTTTTCTTCAGCCTGGCTGAATTAGGTTTTCTATAAAAAAAAACTTCTATTTAGCCTGGCTGAATTAGGTTTTCTATAGGAAAACTTCAATTCTGCCCTGCTGAATAATGTGTTCCATAGGAAAACTTCAATTCAGCCTTGCTGAATTAGGTTTACTATAAGCAAATTTCAATTCAGCCTGGCTGAATTAGGTTTTCTATAGGAAAACTTCTATTCAGCCTGGCTGAATTAGGTTTACTATAAGCAAATTTCAATTCAGCCTGGCTGGATTAGGTTTTCTATAGGAAAACTTCTATTCAGCCTGGCTGAATTAGGTTTTCTATAGGAAAACTTCTATTCAGCCTGGCTGAATTAGGTTTTCTATAGGAAAACTTTTATTCAGCCTGGCTGAATTAGTTTTTCTATAGGAAAACTTTTATTCAGCCTGGCTGAATTAGGTTTTCTATAGGAAAACTTCAATTCAGCCTTGCTGAATTAGGTTTACTATAAGCAAATTTCAATTCAGCCTGGCTGAATTAGGATTTCTATAGGAAAACTTCTATTCAGCCTGGCTGAATTAGGTTTTCTACAGGAAAACTTTTATTCAGCCTGGATGAATTAGGTTTTCTGTAAGAAAACTTCTATTCAGCCTGGCTGAATTAGGTTTTATATAGGAAAACTTCTATTCAGCCTGGCTGAATTAGGTTTTCTATAGGAAAACTTCTATTCAGCCTGGCTGAATTAGGTTTTCTATAGAAAAACTTCTATTCAGCCTGGCTAAATTAGGTTTTCCATAGGAAAACTTCTATTCAGCCTGGCTGAATTAGGTTTTCTATAGGAAAACTTCTATTCAGCCTGGCTGAATTAGGTTTTCTATAGGAAAACTTCTATTCAGCCTGGCTGAATTAGGTTTTCTATAGGAAAACTTCTATTCAGCCTGGCTGAATTAGGTTTTCTATAGGAAAACTTCTATTCAGCCTGGCTGAATTAGGTTTTCTATAGGAAAACTTCTATTCAGCCTGGCTGAATTAGGTTTTCTATAGGAAAACTTCTATTCAGCCTGGCTGAATTAGGTTTTCTATAGGAAAACTTCTATTCAGTCTGGCAAAGTTAGGTTTGCTATAAGAAATCCTAATTCAGCCTAGCTGAATAGAAGTTTTCTTATAGGAAACCTTCAAGTAAATTAAGTTTTCTTCAAGAAAACCTTCAAGTAAGCCCAGCTTAATGAGTTTTCCATGGGAAAACTTCAATTCTGCTGGACAAATTTATATAAATTATGTTTCATATAGGAAAAATTCTTTCAGTCTGGCTGAATTAGGTTTTATGTAGGAATTTTAAATTAATTTCCCCTGTGTTCGATTTTCTATTATTAAATTTATAATAACCCAAATAGTCAATAGTAAGACTTTCCTAATAATTTATCGCCAATGACTTTCTCTCGTGTATCAGAGAATTAATAATAGCTGACTTCCTCCCAGTATTTGAGTCCGCAATTAATTTCTTAATGATATTTAAAGCCTGCTGTTTTTTACTTTATGTTGCAAAGAAAGGTGCTAGATCAGCGTGATGTTTCCGGTTCAATAATTTCTTCATAATATTTCTTACCTTAATGCCTATCATATTCTTCTTATCTTTAACTTTGTTTTTGGGTGCTAAGTTATTTGTATATTAAATTTATTGCATTGAAAACTATCCAATATTCTTTAATATGCTTTTAATTACAAGATTGGAATTTAACGGAATACGGGAACGTAAAGATTGCGTTACTTTATGAAGAAAAAATGGAATTGGTATTGGAATTTTTTTCTAAAATTAAGCTTAATTTGCCTATTTTGGGGCAACACTTCCTGGTGTGGAATGTTGTCTTGTGTCTGACCGGGTCAATGCTTAGATATGTTGACCTAAGTTCATTATTCTCTTGACTAATTCGTTGGCAAGTTTGTTGCTTGAGTCTTTTGTTTGTTTCTAACGCCTTGTGATTAGCAATGCACATCCGGGGGAATTAGCAAATGACAGCTGAATTAAGTTATAAAAATTCTGGAGACAATGCACTAAAGTAGTAAAACTAATGAAAAATATTTCGTCTTCTAATTTTAGAAAAAAAATACAAAATGTCATATTTTTGGCGTCACCTGTAATATATTTCCGCGTACTGGAGAAATATCTAATCCGATCAATGCTTAAATTAATGTATATACTCGTATATCTTTACTTTAGCCCACAATCTGCGGCAAATTTGGGACTAAAGTTATTTGATTATCACTAATGAGCATTCGCTGGAACTAACCATATTTGCAACATTTGGTGATTTTTAGATATTAAACTAGTAAGACAATTGTTGTCCTTCTATTTAATTTTTGTTGGTGGTCAGTGGTGTGCAACGAAAATTTCTCAAATTTGCCAAATATTTCTAGTTAATAACAAAGCACAAGTATGTGTGATAAAGAAGAATCATACAATTGGTGTCCTTCTAGTTAGTTTCAATGAAGTGTTGATCTTTATATCTCAAGAATATCTTTATTGTTTACTTTAGGCATTCGGACATCCGTTTAGTGTTGCTAGTATATCAATCAACTTAGGCATTGAAATTTTTTCAAATCATAATAACAGATATAAGAAAAAAGAAATATGTGAGACCTGGTACTATGGGTGTTCTTCTATATCATTTCAATGAAATGTGCCGATCTACAGAGCTTATGACCAGAAAAAGCACAATTTGTTTAAACACTATTGTTTATTTCACTCCTATTTATTTGAAAACTAAGTTTAGCCATGCTGAATTAGGTTTTCTGTAGGAATACTTGAATTCAGCCCCGCTGAATTTGGTTTTCTATAGGAAACCTTCAGTTCAGCTCCTCTGAATTTGGTTCTCTATAGGAAAACTTCAATTCAGCCCCGCTGATTTTGGTTTTCTATATGAAAACTTTAATTCAGCCCAGCCGAATTTGGTTTTCTATAGGAAAACTTTAATTCAGCCTAGCTGAATTTAGTTTTCTATAGGAATTTAGTTTTCTATAGGAAAACTTAAATTCAGCACCACTGAATTTGGTTTCCTAAACTTAAATTCAGCCCCGCTGAATTTGTTTTTCTATAGGAAAACTTAAGTTCAGCCCCGCTGAATTTGGTTTTCTATAGGAAAACATAATTTCAGCCCCGCTGAATTTGGTTTTCTATCGGAAAACTTCAATTCAGCCCTGCTGAATTTGGTTTTCTAAAGGAAAACTTTAATTCAGCCTTGCTGAACTTGGTTTTCTATAGGAAAACTTTAATTCAGCCCCGCTGAATTTGGTTTTCTATAGGAAAACTTTAATTCAGCCCCGCTGAATTTGGTTTACTATAGGAAAACTTTAATTCAGCCCCGCAGAATTTGGTTTTCTATAGGAAAACTTTAATTCAGCCCCGCTGAATTTGGTTTTCTATCGGAAAACTTCAATTCAGCCCTGCTGAATTTGGTTTTCTAAAGGAAAACTTTAATTCAGCCTTGTTGAACTTGGTTTTCTATAGGAAAACATAATTTCAGCCACGCTGAATTTGGTTTTCTATCGGAAAACTTCAATTCAGCCCTGCTGAATTTGGTTTTCTAAAGGAAAACATTAATTCAGCCTTGTTGAACTTGGTTTTCTATAGGAAAACATTAATTCAGCCTCGGTGAACTTGGTTTTCTATAGGAAAACTTTAATTCAGCCCCTCTGAATTTGGTTTTCTATAGGAAAACTTTAATTCAGCCCCGCTGAATTTGGTTTTCTATAGGAAAACTTTAATTCAGCCCCGCTGAATTTTGTTTTCTGTGGGTAAACTTCAATTCAGTCCCGCTGAATTTGGTTTTCTGTAGGAAAATTTTAATGCATCCCCGCTGAATTTGGTTTTCTGTAGGAAAACTTCAATTCAGCCCCGCAGAATTTGGTTTTCTATAGGGAAACTTTAATTCAGCCCCGCTGAATTTGGTTTTCCATATGAAAACTTTAACTCTGTCCTGCTGAATTAGGTTTTCTATAGAAAAACTTTAATTCAGCCCCTCTGAATTAGGTTTTCTATAGGAAAACTTCAAGTCAGCCCAGACAAATTTGGTTTTCTTTAGGAAAACATTAATTCAGCCTTGCTGAATTTGGTTTTCTATAGGACAACTTTAATTCAGCCCCGCTGAATTAAGTTTTTTGTAGGAAAACATTAATTCAGCCCAGCTGAATTAGGTTTTCTATAGGAAAACTTTAATTCAGCCCAGCTGAATTAGGTTTTCTATAGCAATGATAGACAGTTTTTCAAGAAATCTCCTTTTAATTAAAAAGTTCAAATTTTTATAAGGGTTTCTTATTATGTCCATCTTCTTTTCAGGGTTTGTTCCTAAAGTCTTTTGTTTTTATAACTTTAGGCATGTAACGAGTACGTGGTACACATCCGGAGGACGTCGGTTATTTATAGATCTACTCTATAATAATTTTTGGATACTAAAACTTACAAATAAGTCACTAAAGTTTCGTTTAAATTTGGCTTAATTATATACTAAACTTACCTCTTTTGTGAAAATAAAAGCTTCCCGTCCAATAATTTTTTCGTTAAGCCGGAGAACACAAAAAAAGCGAAACAAACTCTGTAAAAGAAAATAAAGAAATGAGCTTCATTAGTTTGGAAAAATACAAAATAGGAAATGCTTTTTATTAGGGGAACAATTTTTCTAATAAAAAAAAATAATTGTAAAAACATAAATGCCAGTTAACGGAAATAACCATCAATGTTAACAAGAATCAAAAATATATTTTTTTTTTTTCATAATTATAATAAACATAAAATACAACAAAAAAAATCTGCAGGAAATCCGTAGACCACCATCAGCCATCAAAGCAAACATGATTAGCATATTTTGTCTAACAGAAAGCAAAATCCCCTTACTAAAATAAATGTAATAATAAAATACAATACAATACAACATAAAACTAACCTGCCTTAAAGAATCTTGCTTGTTAGAGAGAAATTTAATTGATTTTTTCCTACTCTAACTGAATGTCCGTCCGTCTGTCTCTCTGCCTACTTGTTGGTTGTTGTTACTGCTTCTTTGAATGCACTTTTTCAAACGTTAGGAAAAACAATGTAAATAATGTTCGAAAAGGGAGGGGGGTAACAACAAACACGAGCCAAGCAGACAAAACGGAAATAAAACAACAATATATCATTATCGTTTAAATAAAAAAACTCACACACACCATAAAACATTGGTAGCAGCACGAGTTGTGTAGGTATGGAAAATATGGGGGATATGGAAAATATTTGAAAAAAATGTTATTTTTTCTGTACATTTGTAAATTTTATTTAGCTGGACTGAATGAATATTTTTTTATACGAGCTTTGTCCATTCTGCATTATTCAAACCTTTATAATAGTATTTCATTTTTGTAATTGCTTTGGTCATGCTTCATGGTATCGAAAATTGCTTTGAATGAAAGTTAACAACAAAAAAACCCACCACAGCGGTAGTTGTTGTATAATTAGTCAAACTAAAGCGGAATAATTCAAAATGAAATAATTAAAAGTAGATCAAACCAAAAAAAAAACACACATCATTTCCATTTGTTGGAAATGTTAGCTGGGCATAGCTTTAGCTTTGTAAATTTCAACAATATTGATGGCAAAACAAATTTATTGAAAGGCCTCCTCAGTTGTGATGGTCTACATATTTTTAATGTTCAATAATGAAATATAATGGAATAATGAAATATTTCCGCCAATGGGGTCGCTCTTCGTAAGACTTAAATTTATTATTCTTTTTAAATATGAATAATCTATTTTCTTTACTTATGAATCTTTGTAATGAAAATTGGCCCCAATAGGTCAAGTTGGGATCAATGAGTCTCATCATTTCAATTATTTAATCGTTTTGTGGCATGACTAGTACAAATTTTGATTCGACTTAAAAGTCGGTCAATGCCTTCAAAGGTTTTGGGCAGAATAGTGCGGGCAAGTTTGGGTCTTAAGTCTTTTGTTTATTTGTGAAGGGATTTTATTGGGCGTTGCTGGATATTGGAGATTTTTAATTTTATAATCTGCATAAAGAGCATGAAGTATTTAGTCATCTTATTTCAATTATTTAAGTAATTGTTTTTTTATGACTGGTTAAATTAAAGTCTTCTTAGGATTTGAGCTTAATGTTGGAGTTGAGGTATGTATCTTAGGTTTTTTGTTTATATTAGATGTAGAAACAGTGAAGCATTGGCTTTAGGGGTATACTTATTTTATAAACTAATTAGTAGTGAGTGTTTTTTTCGCAATATCCTTTTTAAAATACATTTCGAAACCTCCATTCTAAAAAATTCTAAGTGTAAAAGGGTTGTTTTTCAGGAGAGGCAATCAAAGTTTGATGAATGTTTTAAATTTGTGTGGAATAACGTTTGATTGGGTTGATGGATAAACATCAAATTTTGTCTGAAAATAATTTGGAATATTTAGATGTTAAAAATGCAATCTCCCTAAAAATATTCTAAGTCTACAGCATAGCATGTTCTAGAATGGAGGTATCGACTTGAATCCCCTGATGGGATGAAACAATTGTATTAAAGGAAGATGGCTTAAAGTAGAATCTTTTAAAGCTCTCCTGAACAAATTAGGATAAATGGTTTTCGAACTAATTTTAAACAAAATCATTTAATTTCCAAATGTACGAATTTCCAATAATTGTTATTACGATTTGTACCATTTTGGGCCCTTTGTGTTCGAAAAAGATGACAAAGTACCATTTTGGGTCTCTTTTAGCAAATCTTTGGGCATCTGCAAAAAAAAAACTTCTATTACTTTTTCCCATTTGGGGTCTTTTCGTTTCCTTTTTATTCCAAAAAGTTACGAATTTTGATAAACAATTATAACCGCACTTTTGGGAGAGGATATACATTTTGTACATCCAATAGTACGAATTTTGAATAATAATTATTTCTCCTTTACAGTGGACAGTATTATTTTTTGGGACGTCTTAATCCATTTTTTTGCTCCAGAAAGTCAGAATTTCTAAAAACAATTATTACGTCTTCCCAGGAAGAGGTTTCTCCTTTTGGGCCCTTCTTATACGTAGTGTTACCGTATAAGAAGGGCCCCTTTTTTTCAGCCGTGATACTTTTGCGCCCCTTTTCTTTTGGGATACTAAATGTGCCACTTTTCACATTTTTGGTGCCACTTTTTACACTTCTGCCACTTTTGTTAAAAATTATATTTTTGCACTATTTAAACAGCATTTTACCTACTAAAGTACGTAAATAACGTATGAAGACAATAAATTGCCAAAAAGTAATGATAAATAAAAAAATAAATGTAAAATATATGATATTTCATATATTTACTTAGATAGTATACATCACAAAAAAGTTTTGTGTAGCTTTTTTAAATTTGTTTTAGAGTAAAACACAGGTCTATTATCGAAATATATTGCATAACCCGATCACGTCCATTCCGATATATGGACATATCACAGATGCCGTTCGGAAATTCGTAGTTAAAAGCAATTCAGCAATAAAAATAATTTAGCGTTTTGGATTTCATTATAATAAGCTCTGTGACAAGGCCCGCAAAATGTAATGTCATGTACACATATATTTTTTTTTTATAAATTTCTTTACAAATTTGTAGAAAATGTGTACAAGTTTTGATTTTATTGTTTTTTTGCCTTATATAAGAACCTTAAAAAGCATGCCACTTTATTTTATGAACGTGTGCCCCGTTTTTCGGAAAAATCCCCTTTTTGTGCCCCTTTCTAAAATTTTCCAACACTGCTTATACGAACTTAAAAAAAAAAACATTTATGTATCAGAATTTTTAATATAAACCTATGAATATTATTTTTGACAAAAAAAAATTATAAAAAGTAGCTAAATGGTAAATGGATTTTTCCCCAAAAGTTTATGGGGTATGCAATTTTAAAACATTAAAAAAAAAAGTTTTTGTGTTTTAAGAAATATTTAATTGCTTTTAATGGATGTAACAGAATAAAAATGCTCAAAATTGCCAGACCTACCTTAGTATATCGCCCATAACTTTTACAAATATTGAGTTCTCAAAAATTCTATACTGTTTTGGATTTGTGAGAGTCTGTTACATATTCTGTGCAAATTTTAAAAATATCGAAGGAGGAGCAATTTTGTTTGAGTTAAAGATATTTTAAAAAAAATATAAAATTTTCTTTAAAAAAAATGTAACAAAAAAATTTATGTCATTATCTTTTTCAAACTAAACTGTGTAAAAATCGGTTCAGCCGTTCAAGAGAAATTAAAAGTTTCGTAAGAACCAATACCGTTTTTTTAAAATTTTAAAAAATTTAAAATCCCCATAAAATTTTGGATTTTTTTAAATAAGTTTTACAATATAGGAACTTTTATTAACTTATTTGGCAAAAAAAAGGTATTAGTTAATATTAGAAATAATTACCCTTATAATCCTTATGTCCGTCCGTCTGTTGTAATCACTCCACGGTCTACAATAATTGAGCAAGACGGCTGAAAATGTGTGTAGATACTTCTTATAGCTACAGGTAACTTGGGATTGACAATGGGCAATATCGGTCCATTTTTGATATAGCCCCATATATAGAGACCAGTAACGTCAACTGATCGGGCTGAAAATTGGTAACTGGGGTTTTTTATACCCGGAATCCTTCACACGAATAACGGGTCCATGTTTTGATATAGCCCTCATACAAAGGTCCCTCTATATTTGACTCAGTGACTCCATAAAAACCTCAAATTTCAACGAGTTGGGCTTAAATTTGGTGTAATTAGTTAGATATAGCCCTCATACAAAGGTCCCTCTATATTTGACTCAGAGACACCATAAAAACCTCAAATTTCAACGAGTTGGGCATAAATTTGTTGCAATTAGTTTATTTGTACCCGAAAATTCCTGTAAAAGGTATTTTTTTGATATTTTTGTACCTATTTTCTTTAAAAATTACAAATGTCGAAAATGTATCCAATTTTTATATTTTCAAAGTTCAAGCACTGCAAACTGTTTTCTTAGTCCATGACAGGGAGAGGGTATTATTTTTGTGAGCTTTTTGTCCACTTTTACACCAAAAATTACGGGGAAAAAGTATAATTGTTGGGGCCTTTTAAGTTCAAAGTATGAAGTCCGAAAAATAATAATTACCTCATCCCAGGAGAGATATCATTTTGGGGCCTTGTCTCTATTTGAGTTAAAAAAAAGTAATAATAACAAAGAAGAGATTTCATATTGATTATATGTGCCAGCGAAAATCCCGAAAATGAATTATAAGGGAGGGTTCAAAATATGCTCAATTGATGTCCTTTTTCCCCAAGCACCCACTGGACATACATCACTGGTCCCTTTGACAATTTGTATAGCTTGTACTTGTGCGTTGTACCATATACCCGCCTCAAAATGAATTTTTAGGAAGGGTTCGAAATATGCTGAATTTATATACTTTTTTCCCCCAAGCGTCTAACTAGGGTCCCAGTAGACTAACTTATCTGGACCCGCTTGAAATTGTGTATTGCTGAATAACAACTTTCCAATAGTACATAATTTGTCCCTGTGCGGTGTACTATATGTCATCTTAGGCGGAAGAACCAAAAGTGGATACTGCGAAAAATTTGCACTGTGCAAAATTTTAAGTTGTTGTATATTGTGGTACGGAATGTTCCATTGTTTGGAAGATACCATAAGGGGAATGGCAAATCGAGCTAATGGCGATTATACTATTACTATTTGTGGAAATAAGTATGGTTCGGGAAAATAGTATCGACTTTATAAGAGATTGAATATCGTTACCTTTATTTCAAAGTATACTAAGTCGAAACAGGTAAATTTTTAAATTTGTATGGAATTTCTTTATGTTGCAAATCGAATGACCTCTATTGTTTTGTGCGTAACTTTTGATTGGGCTGACGAATAAACATCAATCAATCAATAAAAATAGAATTTCCCTGAGACGACTTTAGGATTAAGGCATCAATATTTCAGTAAAATATAATAAATATGACCTATCTTCAAACTTCAACTACGTTTTTAGGAAATATTACCGCAAACAACATGTGAACTTATTCGTTTTCTGTTATAGTACACACCAGACAGAAGGACGGACATAGCTCAAATGGATTAAAAAGTCTTACAACGGTTTTTTTTTGCCAAATATATTAAGTATCGTAGGTCACTTCTTTGATATGTTACACTTTTGGTCTTTAACAAATGACATGTAATCTCTTCCACAACAGAGAGAGTATAAAAAGCTACACTATCATTGGAACACATTTTTGTCGCTGTATTGTTATGCATATTTTTTAATAAAATGACTTAGTAGAATAATATCTTAATTTTATATACATAGTTGTGATACTAAAGTGTAAAATATTAAATATATCGTTAAAAACGTTCGTTTCTTAAGTCTTTTGTTATGCTTTACCTTATTTCGCAAGGAGTTTACAAACCAACTGAAGATTAATGTTTGTGTCTTAAGTCTTTCGTGGCATAGTTAGGCATATTTTTTTTTTATTTAAATGAATATTTTCTTAATTATACCCTACACCACACTGTGGTACAGGGTATTATAAGTTTGTTTCACGGCAGATGTTTGTAACACCTTAAAATAACACAGCTAGACCCACCTTAAAGTATACCGATCGACTCAGAATCACTAGCTGAGTCGATAACGATGTCCGTCCGTCCGTCCGTCCGTCCGTCCATGTAAAGTTGTTCGTCGACTACAGGTCGCAATTTCACTCCGATCGTTCTGAAATTTTGCAGTTTAGAGTATTTCGCGGCAGTTAAGATCGCTATTGAATTTGGTTGAAATCGGTTCAGATTTAGATATAGCTCCCATATATATCTTTCGTCCGATTTGGCCCTTTAGTCCTATAGAAGCTGTATTTTACATCCGATCGTTTTGAAATTTAGAATGGTAGAGTTTCTTGATCCATGAACCAACATTGCTGAATTTGAAGAAAATCGGTTAAGATTTAGCTATAGCTCCCATATATATGTTTCGTCCGATTTGGCCCTTTAGTCCTATAGAAGCTGTATTTTACATCCGATCGTTTTGAAATTTAGAATGGTAGAGTTTCTTGATCCATGAACCAACATTGCCGAATTTGACGAAAATCGGTGCAGATTTAGATATAGCTCCCATATATATCTTTCGTCCGATTTGGTCCTTTAGTCCTATAGAAGCTGTATTTTACATCCGATCGTTTTGAAATTTAGAATGGTAGAGTTTCTTGATCCATGAACCAACATTGCCAAATTTGAAGAAAATCGGTTAAGATTTAGCTATAGCTCCCATATATATGTTTCGTCCGATTTGGCCCTTTAGTCCTATAGAAGCTGTATTTTACATCCGATCGTTTTGAAATTTAGAATGGTAGAGTTTCTTGATACATGAACCAACATTGCCGATTTTGAAGAAAATCGGTTAAGATTTAGCTATTGCTCCCATATATATGTTTCGTCCGATTTGGCCCTTTAGTCCTATAAAAGCTGTATTTTACATCCAATCGTGTTGAAATTTAGAATGGTAGAGTTTCTTGATCCATGAACCAACACTACCGAATTTGAAGAAAATCGGTTAAGATTTAGCTATAGCTCCCATATATATGTTTCATCCGATTTGGCTCTTTAGATCCAATCGTTTTTATACCCTACACCACACTGTGGTACAGGGTATTATTTAAGTATAAAATGTGCCAAAAGTAAATTTATGTAAACAATTTATACATGAATTACAAAATTTATATATCAGAGTTATTCAATATTACGAGAGTGGTGTAGGGTATTATATAGTCGGCCCCGCCCGACTTTAGCCTTTCCTTACTGGTTTTATATAGTTTTATTACTAAAATGTCAAATATTAAACAAAATTATCATTTAAAACGTTCTTTTCTTAATTCTTTTGTTTTGCCTCGCCTTATGTCACAAGGAGTTTGCAAAACAACTGAAGATTAATGTTTGTGTCTCAAGTCTTTCGTTTTATTTCCAGATGTCCCTTGTACGAAAATTTACAGTTATTTATTTCTTTAATTTTTGATATTTATTTTTTAAACCGATAATTATCAAATCAACATGACGCTGAAGATTTAATTACAATGATCACATTTATTTTTTGAAACTTTAACCGGTTAAATGTTTTTTGGATTTTATTTTCAAACCTTTGGGGCTGAATAAAGTTTTTAAACCAACGCAAAAATTCAGACTGAGCCTTGTGGCAGGCAGGCAGGGAGGCAAACACCTCCTCTGACCCTCCTACTCTTTCTGCTTCTTCTTGGTCGCCAAAAATGCGGTATGTCTATCATAAAAATATGTACGATCATAACAAATCACCGAATAAAATACAATATTTTTGGTTGTTATCTGGTCGCAGCAGAGGTGGTGGTTATGTGGTCGGTTTGTCGGTTTTCTTTTTGGATTGTGAAATAACCACCAGCCAAACAACCAGTTTCGGTTTATTTCAGGGTATTTTCAAACCGGCACTTTTTTGGCCAAAATTTTTCAAACTGGCCATATATTTTTTATTCGGTGGTTTTGCTTTTGGTGGTTTGGTGGCTTTTTTTCTCGTCTGGCCATTAGACAGACCGAAAGATGGACGGACGGTTGGTTGGTTCGTTTGTCCGTTTGCTTGATCAACCGAAATACCGTCGTTGACACATATTTTTTGTTGTCAAATAAATACGATTTTTGTGCGCGAAGTGTGTGTCTACAAAACAAAAAAAAAATAACAGAAATATTTTTTTTTTATTTGGCATTAAGATATGAAGTTGAGGCAAAAACACACCAACAAAAACAAAAACTTGCCTCAAATACCTTAGATAACTGTTAACAACAAATCGCACGATCAACTTAAGTTATTTTTTGTTATAAGTATAATGGGAATTGTTTGTTTTTTTTGTTTGTTTGTCAAGAAGCCCAATGCACCGTACGCGCTGAGGAATGGCTCGAGACATATCTGGGAAATGATGTGTGAAATTTGAATTTTTTTAATCGCATTTCATTTTTTTGTTTTTGTTGGTCTTTGCAGTGCTAATGCGATAATGAGATGAAACAATGGGAATTTTTGGAATTAAAATTTCATTTAATTTAGAGCCAAATATTAGGAGTGTTATCGGGGAGGAATTTTGCAATTGAGAAGAAAGTTGAAGACTCATTAATTTTTCAGGAATTCTGATAATTTTTTCAATTGCTTGAATTAATTATTAGCTTTTGTGAATTGTTTCTATATACTAATTTGAGTTTGATACATGGCCATTGATAGGTGAAGTTACTACTTACTAATATGTTTGTTTCATAAGTCTTTTGTTTTATGGCAAGTTATACCACATTGGAATATCCCATAACTTTATGAATTCAATATGAAAATTAATTCGGCATAACTTCTATATTATGTATAGACATTTTTTCAAAATCGGATATTTTGAATAAAAAAATTTTCCCACCACTTCTGCGATATTCCGCCACAAAGTCCCAATTCTCATATAATTTGTCTTTGAAAGTGAGAGTACTCCTCAGACGAGTATCTTTCTTACTTTATACCTTTACAATTTAATGCATTAACCACCATTTGATGCACTTTTTCCCACTGACAAATTGTAATTACATTGTTGTTAAATAATCGTGCACATGTTTCATGTTCATAAATTTGTTAATTTATGTTTTAAAACGACTGTTTAACACCTCTTTTGCCTTAACGTTTCATTAAACCAAGGCAAACAAACAGTCCAAGACGAGGGATTTCTTGATTAAAACTGAAAAACGTTAAAAAAGACTATATCTACATAATTAAGTGAAAGTGAGAGCATCGTTAAACTTTATCATCACCGCCGTCATCGTCATCATCATCATCATCAACAGCATCATCATAAGCGACAACAACTGCAGCCGGGGTCTTCTTTTTTTGTCTTTCTTCATTTTAATTTGCCTTTAAAACGTTTAAACAACGCTTGAGATATTTCAGTTCAGAAAAAAATTTACAAATTTCTGCGTGAGTGTTTTTTTTTTACAACTGAATGTCTGTCTGTTTATAATGGAACAAAAAATTTCATAATATTTAACTGCAAAAAAACAATTAATTTCAACATTTACTATAACCTCGTTTCATATTACAATACACAAAACTTCGAGACACTCACTTGAGTAAAAAATTAAAGGAAAAAAACCACTCAACTCACTTTCAGCTTCTAATGACAAATTTGGTGTTACAAATACAAGAAAAAAACAAAAACGTGAGAAATCATTTTCAAGTGGGCCGCGCGGTAATTGGAGTAGGCTTCATTCAGTTAGCCTGGCTTAAACCGCTGGTCACATTCCTCTCCTCCGTGACTGCTTCTCGTTACCACCCCTAAAGCGAAATTAATGAATTGCTCTGATTTTAAATGTTTATCATTGGTAAATAGCTTAAGAAATTGTCGGCGATTTTTTTTCTGTGCTAAACCCTCCGTTCGTCCATCCGTCTGTCCGCGTTTTTGTCTGTCATTGTTTGGGAGGAGGAATGGCAATTGGAATTATGTGGAGGTAGGGTACTATTGCCAATTGTACCAGATTTTATTTAAAGATAGCTTAAATTGAACATATGTTGAAATGCAAATAAATATTGCCATTATTTATGAACAGAAGTTAATGGCAAATTTGCAAAAAAAAAAAAAACGAGGGTTTTGAAGGCGACGAGTTTCGATAAGTTAGACAAGAAATTTAATACCCAAATTTGAATGTTTCAGCATTCTGCTTAACGTTCGTGATAATTGTAGGATTCCTTGTGCAAACACAAACAAAAGACTTAAGTCATAAACTCATAAAATATAATTTAATTAAATGGGTAAATCGATAGATTAGTTCTAAAAAGAATAAATTTGAAATGTAAACATGCAATGCAATTTACTGAAACTGAAATATAAATGGGTAAATCGATAGATTAGTTCTAAAAAGAATAAATTTGAAATGTAAACATGCAATGCAATTTACCGGAAAATTATGCAAAACTGTGTAGTTATAAACCTGCTGTATAGAACTGGAGCAAAACAAAAGACTTAAGAAACAAACGCATTAAAGTACACCGAATCCATGTTGAGTCTAAAATTAAAATATGTATCTAAGTTGAATAATTGATTATCCAAGGCTTCGAAGAACATTCGATTACAACAATTTCGCCCTAAAGCAATGAAAAATTTTCTTCAGAATTAAAAAAATTGTAAGGAAAGGCTAAAATCGGGCGGTGCCGACTATATGACACACTACATGGTCCATGGATCAGGAAACTCTACCATGCTAATTTGCAAAACAATTGGATGTAGAATACAGCTTCCATAGGGCTAAAGGGCCAAATCGGACGAAACATAAATATGGAATTTATAGCTAAATCTGATCCGATGTTCTTCAAATTTGGCAATGTTGGTCCATAGCCCAATAAACTCTACCTAATCTACCTAAATTTCAAAACAATTGAATGTAAAATACAGCTTCTGTACGTTTAAAGGGCCAAATCAAACTAAACATGTATATGGGAGCTATATCTAAATCTGAACTGATTTTAACCAATATCAATAGCTTTCTTTCCAGATGCAAATGACTCCTAACTGCAAAATTTCAGTACGATCGGAGACAAATTGCGACCTGTATTCAACGAACGACATAAAATGGACAGACGGACAGACGGATAGACATGATTAAATCGACTCAGGTATTGATTCTGAATCGATCGGTATACTTTAAGGTGGGTCTAGCTATAGTATTACAAACATCTGCCATGAAACAAACTTATAATACCACACAGTACTACAGTGTGGTGTAGGGTATAATTATGAAGGCTGTATCAGGCAATCATATATCCCCAACTCGATGAATGGATATCAAAGTGGTATTCATACGCAAAGCGGGAAAGATATCGCACACTAGGACAATTAGCCTAAAGTCCTTGCTCTCGAAAGGTCTGGAAAGACCTTTAGATTCTTTCATTAGAGATGAATCGTGCCGGGCAGGTCTACAGATTCTGCCCTGCACGAACTTGTGAGCACCATTCCATCTCTTGACATAGAAGGGCCTTTTAACAGATTCTCTCAGATACATTAATAGCCTCAGGCCAATTCGCCTATTCTCCTTCCCGTTGAAAGGACAGGAAAGACTTTTAGATTCTTTCATTAGAAAGAACCGGAATACAAAACTCCTCTCGGGAATCAACAGGATTGCAACAAGGGAAAGTCTACAGAATATGCCCTGCACGAAATTGTGGGCAATATCGAATCGTCCCTATATATCAAGGAATTCACTAAGGTGGTGGCCTTTCTTTACATAGAAAATGGATCAACATTCCCTCAGATGCGGTAATATATAATATCTCAGTAATCGGCTACATTGTAGAGGAATATCTCAGTGGTCGACACTAGTGCAGAGGAATGACTCAGTAGTCGACTCCAGCATAAAGGCAGATCGCAGTGATCTTCTCCAGTATAAAGGAAGACCTTAGTGATGGACTCTTATACAGAGGAATATCTCATCGGTCGACTCTAGTAAAGAGAAAGAACTCAGAGTTGGACTCTAATATAGAGAAAGACCTCAGATGTCGACTCTAGTATAGAGGAATATTTCAGAAGTCGACTTTAGTATAGAGGAAGACCTTAGAGGTCGACTCTAGTATAGAGGAAAACCTCAGAGGTCGACTCTAGTATAGAGGAAGACCTCAGAGTTCGACGCTAGTATAGAGGAAGACCTCAGAGGTCTACTCTAGTATAAAGGAAGACCTCAGAGGTCGACTCTAGTACAGGGGAAGACCTCAGAGGTCGACTCTAGTATAGAGGAAGACCTCAGAGGTTGACTCTAGTAAAGAGGAAGACCTCAGAGGTCGACTCTAGTATAAAGGAAGACATCAGAGGTCGACTCTAGTATAGAGAACCACCTCAGAGGTCGACTCTAGTATAGAGGAAGACCTTAGATGCCGACTCTAGTATAGAGGAACTTCACCACTAAGAAACCTACCAGAGAGGAATGGGTTGGCAGAATACCAGGAAACAGAAACCATGTCCACTGCTACACAGATGGTTCGAAGCTGGATGATAAGGTCGGCTTCGGAGTACACTGTAAATTACTTAGTCTTGACATAGCTCACAGACTACCAGATACCTGCAATGTCTTTCAAGCAGAAATAATGGCAATATGGGAAGTCTCAACATAATGACCAACACTGGTGTTGTCATTTACTCGGACAGCTAGGCTGCCATCAATTCTCTGGGGGCAAGCTTTGGCTTAGGCAATATTTAGTCAAGCTAATGAGAGTTGGGTAGAAATCGGCACCTATAGTGTAGCTAGACAAATCTGATCAAGATACGAACTGAGAAAGTCAAAATGTCTCCTCGCACTAGAGAGGAAAATACTATCTACGTTAGTGTCAGTTCTGACGGGACACTGCCTGATCGACGAACACGCCAGAAGGTTAGGTATTGAGTTCAATCACTCCTGTGGGAGCTGTGGTGATGAGAAAGAAGTGGGGAGCATTTAGTACCTGCTTTGCTACTGTCCCTGATTAAGTAAACGAAGTGTGGATATACTGGGGTCGGCCTTTCTAGAAAGTCTGACAGATCTTTCCGGAATATCGAATTCGTATTATTGAAAACTTTTTGTATCGAACAGGTAAGTTCCGATGAGGGAAAACTGGGTCCAGGGTAGCACTAGGGGCCTCAATTGGTCTGGTAATACCGGCTGCAACCCTAACCTAATCTAAGTATGAAATGTCCTTATCTTAATGTTGTTTATCTTTGGCGCTCAATCATTGCCTTTGTCTTTATTATCAAAACACTATTTTCACTGTACACAGTAAAAATGTCAAAATATTTAACATTCTGAATAATTCATTTATTTCCTATTTATTAAACCTGTTTGTGATTTTTACTTGCTTTTTTTATACAAATCATTTTTGCTAAATTAAATGAAAGTCATTTACGTAAAAACTTCCATTTATTTTTTAGGCCATATTTTCAGTATTAATTTATGTTAACCAGAAAATTGTTATACTACCACATTCTTTCTTGTCTGCGACTAATGGAAAATAGTGTCAATTTTTCATTTAATTTTTTGCGTTTTTTTTTTGTGTAACTAAATCTCCCCTCCAAAAAAAAGAAGAGGAAAAACAAAAACTGGAAAATCCTCTGAAAATTGAAACTGAATGAAATGAAAAAAATATTGCCAACTAACTAAGCCGTTAAAGAAAATCCATGTAAACATTAGCACGAAGTAGAGGGGAGAGGGAAAACTCGCTTTATAACGACGACGGCGGTAACGACAACAACTTTCCATTTTCATAAATTTACACGAAAAATTTCCACTTGTAAAGTAAACGAAATCAGCGCGCTTAGGCGCATGCGCAACACTCACTCACTCACTCACAGTATAAAATTGCAGTTAGGCAGGCAGGCCTAGTAGCAATAATGGCTAGAGTTTGGTTGGCTGGCTTAGTTTGTTTTGGGATTGTGGTTCCACTAGACTGAATGCTGCAAGTTAGTTCCACACACTGCACGCGCTATTCGTTCACGCAGCAAGTTGCAATGTTTGTTTGTTTTTGGCGGGGGGATATTTATTGCGTGAAAAGCCTTTTCTTACTCCACGAGTATATTGTATGTAGTTATATCCATTTGGCTGGGGTACCATCTCGAGTTTAGAGCTACTGCTGCGGCTATTGGCGGTAGCTGGACATAAACGACTTTTCATTTCTTCAATTGATTGCAAGAATGTGTGTACGTACTCACCCATGCCTTTGCCGTTTCTTGTGGAGCCACAACTTGTGCGAAAAACCATTCGAGCCTTCAGAGTCGGAGCCGGAGTACAGCTTAGATATTGTGCGAATACAAATGAAAGCGTTTAATAAACTCCTTTTGCAAGAAATAAAAAGTAAGACAATCATTTATCGTTAGTTTTTTGTTTGTTTTTTTTTCGATTCGAGTTTATTTAACTTTCGGTTAAAAACCGTATAAAAATGCTTCTTAAACACTCTTACTCGTGTTACAGACACTAAACATTTTTACTATCATTGGCCGCCACCATCGATGCAGCAGTTGGAGTAAAGGAAGAGGTCTGCTTAATGTTGAATATCTTCCATTTATTTAGTGCTGGGCACAGTGGGAGGAATTGCAATCGGAAGAGGAAATAATATAAGAGATTTTCAAGTTTGACTTTCTTAAATGGCTTCACATATCCTAAAACTGAAATATCCGGCAAACATTCAACTAGTCTTAAGTTACTCTTTCCAAGTGCTTTCCTTTTGGTAACATACTCCTTTTATATTTTTTTAGTAAAATCTTTGCCATTTGAAAGTTCTTCATACAAAGATATTATTTTATTGGCAATTAAATTAACTAATTTCTCTACATGACGCCTTTTGTGGTACACGTTTAAGGTATTAAGTATCCTTCAATAAAATTGAAATATAGGGCAATAGAAACCTCTTTTTCCATAGAAGTGCTGAATAATATCTTTAAGTTCGTTTGTTGCAGGAATATCATCCGCAGATGTAATTTTATTTGCAATTAACCGAATATAATTGATATACATGACGCTTTTTGTGGAACACTTTTAGGATATTAAATGTCCTCCAATTAAATTGGAATGTGGGTCAAGAGAAAGCTCTTTTTCCATAGAAGTGCCGAACAATACACTTAATTTATGTTAGTTCAGAAATGTCATCCGCAGATGTCATTTTATTGGCAATTAACCGAATATAATTTATTTATATGACGCTTTTTGTGGTACACTTTTAGGGTACTAAATGTCCTTCAATAAAATTGAAATGTAGATCAATAGAAAGCTCCTTTTCCATAGAAGTTGCAGAATATTATTTATGATTTAGTTTCGTTTCATTACAGGACGCTTTTTGTGGTACACTTTTAGGGTACTAAATGTCCTTCAATTGAAATGTAGATCAATAGAAAGCTCCTTTTCCATAGAAGTTGCCGAATATTATTTATGATTTAGTTAAGTGCAGAAATATTATCAACAGATGTCATTTTATTGGCAATTATTATTGTTGATTGCTTTACGCCAAATCGTGGACGCATATTGCCGATATTTGCAATTGAGCGAACTTAATTTCTTTACAGGACGCTTTTTGTGGTACACTTTTAGGGTACTAAATGTCCTTCAATAAAATTGAAATGTCGATCAATAGAAAGCTCCTTTTCCATAGAAGTTGCCGGATATCATTTATGATTTAGTTAAGTGCAGAAATATTATCAACAGATGTCATTTTATTGGCAATTATTATTATTGATTGACAGGACGCTTTTTGTGGTACACTTTTAGGGTACTAAATGTCCTTCAATAAAATTGAAATGTAGATCAATAGAAAGCGACTTTTCCATAGAAGTTGCCGAATATTATTTATGATTTAATTAAGTGCAGAAATATTATCAACAGATGTCATTTTATTGGCAATTATTATTATTGATTGCTTTACGCCTAATCGTGGACGCATAGTGCCGAAATTTGCAATTGAGCGAATTTAATTTCTTTACAGGACGCTTTTTGTGGTACACTTTTAGGGTACTAAATGTCCTCCAATAAAATTGAAATGTCGATCAATAGAAAGCTCCTTTTCCATAGAAGTTGCCGGATATACTTTATGATTTAGTTTCGTTTCATTACAGGACGCTTTTTGTGGTACACTTTTAGGGTACTAAATGTCCTTCAATAAAATTGAAATGTCGATCAATAGAAAGCTCCTTTTCCATAGAAGTTGCCGGATATCATTTATGATTTAGTTAAGTGCAGAAATATAATCAACAGATGTCATTTTATTGGCAATTATTATTATTGATTGCTTTACGCCAAATCGTGGACGCATAGTGCCGAAAATTGCAATTGAGCGAATTTAATTTCTTTACAGGACGCTTTTTGTGGTACACTTTTAGGTTACTAAATATACTTCAATAAAATTGAAATGTAGGTCAATAGAAAGCTCTTTTTCCATAGAAGTGCGTATTAAAATTATGATTTAGTTTAGTGCAGGGGCATCATCAACAGATGTTATTTTATTGGCAATTGTTATTATTTATTGCTTTTACGGCAAATCATTGGCGCATAGTGCCAAATTTGCAATTTACCGAATTTAATTTCTTTACAGGACGCTTTTTGTGGTACACTTTTAGGGTACTAAATGTTCTTCAATAAAATAGAAATGTAGATCAATTTTTTTTGAAAATGTCATAAAAATAATGATTCAATTGAAGTTCTTTTAAATTTCACTGCTCTTTTCCAAAAAATCACCCATAGTGCAACATTCCCAGCAACAGCAGCATTTCACATTGCCTGCCTATAATGTTGCTCATACATTCTCAATATTTTTCACATAATATTGTTGTTGTTGCTGTTGTTGTTGTGATTTTCATTTTACCAAATCTTCACTTTTTTTTCCAAATGTTGTTTTAAAAGTAAACACCATATTACTCCCCCGCCCGGCCGTCCGTCTGTCCACCTGTCTGTCTGTAGTATGTCTACACGCATGGTGGAAATTCAAAGATTTCTTTCCACTTGAAAGGTCTATGCACCTCTTCTTGGGATGTCTGTTTGTTGCAAGTATGTACATTTGTGTTGTTGCCACTTGAGATTGAGTCAACAACACAATAAGCGGCATGCCATAGACCAACAACATCAGGCCACCAAACAACAAATAGAAATGGCTAGAAAATTTTAAATGATTTTTTCGTTCGCAATAAAAAAAAGATATGATAAAACTGAAAGTGCAAGTTGGGAAAGGTTTTTGTTTAAGACCAGAGAAAAATTTGAAATATTTTAAACATTTTTAATAAGGTCGCTGACTTTTCAGCCCCTCGCATATTTTAAAACTGTTACCAGTTATTTTTACCATCCACCATAGGATGGGGGCATACGAACTTGGTTATTCCGTTTGTAAAACATTTTAATATTAATCAGCGACCCCCCATATAGTCTGTATACATATATTTTGATCATCGTCCAATTCTAAGACGATTTAGCCATGTTCGTCTGTCTGTTGAACTCACTATAGTCCCTAATATTAGAGCTAGGTTGATCACATTTAGTAGCAATACTTCTCATAGTTGCAGGACGTTTGGGATTGCCAATATAGTTTGATATAGCTCCCCTACGCTTATTTAAGCCATAAAATCAAAATTTCTAAGCAATTTGGCTAAAACTTAACCGATTGTCTTATATTTTGACAAGAATTAATTACAACCAAAATTTTACAAATCGGTTTATATTTTGTTATAGTCCCCCTATAGAGGTCGCTCCCAAAAACGCGTATTTAAACCTTAAAATCCTAATTTTTAAAGGAATTTTGCTATAACTTTCCAATACGGTTCATATTTTAAGTTAGTCCCTCTACAGATGTCGCCCTAAAATATGTTATTTAAGCCTTAAAATCTAAATTTTTCAAGCAATTATGCTGAAGCTTTGCAGGTTATATTCTATGTTGGCAAGAATTCATCACAGCCACCATTTTACAAATCGGTTCATATTTTGCTATAGTCCCCCTACAGAGGTCTTTCTCAAATACGTTTATTTGAGCAATAAATATCAAAACTTTGCAGATTGTATTATATTTTGATGAAAATACATCACATCCAAAATTTTGCAAATTGGTTAATATTTTCTTATAGTCCCCCTATAGAGGTCGCTCCCAAATACGCTTATTTAAGCCATAAATTCCATATTTTATAAACAATTTGTATGGAACTTTGCATTCTTTATTTTATTCATCCAAGTAAAAATTATAAAAAATGGTTCATATTTTATTATGGTCCCCTATTTCGCCTATTTAGGCCTTAAATTCCACATTTGTAAAGCAGTTTCGCTAAAACTTTGCAAATTCTATTATATTATGACAAGAATTCATCACATTAAAATTTATCGAAATCGGACAATAATTAGTTATTGTCCTCCTATAGAGGTCGCTCCAAACCCATAACCCTCCCAACGCATACTTAACCCATAATGCCACATTTTCTAAGGAATTTGTCTGAAACTTTGCAGTTTCTATTCTATTTTGTCAAGAATCCATCACGGCCAAAACTTTATAAATCGGTTCCTATTTTGTTATAGTCCCCCTATAGAGGTCGCTACCAAATATGTTTATTTCACCCATAAATTCCACATTTCCTAAGCAAATTAGCTGAATATTTGCAGTTTGCACTCTTCTTAGAGAAGAATACATCACAGTAAAATTTATCAAATTCGGTTCATATTTTGTTATGGTCCCCATGTATAGGTCGCTCTCAAAGATGCTAATTAAAGCCATTAATACTACATTTTCTAAGCAATTTCGCTGAAACTTTGCAGACAAGAATTTGGACAAGAATTCATCAATGAAAAAATGATCAACATTGGTGCATATTTTGTTATAGTCCCCGTACAGAGGTCGCTCCTAAATATTCTTATTTAAGCATTTTCTAAGAAAGTTGTCTGAACTGTTGCAGTTTGCGTTCTTTTTAAAGAATAATGCAACACAGTAAAAATTATCGCAATAAAAATTATCCAAATCGGTTCATATTTTGTTATAGACCCCCCCCCCCCCATTGAGGTCGCTCCCAAATATGTTTATTTAAGCCTTAAAATCCAAATTTTTAAAGCAATTTGAAAATATTCCATGCGATTTGTCTGAAACTATGGATTTTTTATTCCATTTAGACAAGAATTCATCATAATAAACATTTTTCAAATCGGTTCATATTTTGCTATAGTGTTCCTATAACTGTCGCTCTTATATGTCCTTGTTAAAGCCATAAACACCACATCCTCTAAATATTTTAGCTGAAACTTTGCTGTGTGTAGTCTATTTTGACAAGAATTCATCATCATAAAATCGGTTCATATTTTGTTATAGTCCCCCTACAGAGGACGCTCTCAAATAAATTTCTAATCGGTGTTTTAGGCCCTCCTATATTGTTCGCTCCCAAATACGCTTATTTAAGCCATAAATATCACATTTTTTAACCTTACCTCAGAAGTCTTCCTCTATACTATAGTTGCCCTCAAACGTCTTCCTCTATACGAGATTCGATTTCAGAGGTCTTCCTCTATTCTAGAGTCTACCTCAGAGGTCTTCATCTATACTAAAGTCGACCTCAAAGGTTTTCATCTATACTAGAGTCGATCTCAGAGGTCTTCATTGAATGGACTTCTGAAATCTATCCTAAGATGAAATCTACCGTAATACTCACTGAGACTATTGAGATCTACCTATCACCATTGAGAATTCCCTCTATACTAGAGTCCAACACTGAGAAATTCGCCCATACTAGAGTCGAATATAGATAGGGTTTCCTCTATGCTATAGTCGACTTCAGAGATGTTTTTCTGTACTAGAGTTGATCTCAGAGGTGCTCCTCAATTCTAGAGTCAACGCCAGAGATCTTCCTATATCCTGAAGTCAAGCACAGAGGTCTTTCTCTATACTAGAGTCGACCTCAGAGGTATTCATCTGTACTAGAGCCGATCTCAGATGTACGACTTTTCTTCCATATTAGACTCGACAACTGAGATATTCATCGATAATAGCAGAAAATTATGTATTCTTTATTATCAAGCCATAAAGATCACATTTTCCAGATGAATAGGATGAAATTTTGCAGTTTGTGCTTCACATTCACTTAAATTCTCCACACCGAAAATGTACCCTTTGTCTGAAAGTCTGTTTTTTATATTTAAATTAATTTTCTAAAATTAGATTAATTTTCAAAAATGCTGGATATATAAAATTCGGTCCGGCCGAACTTACTGCCGTTCCTATTTGTGTTAATTTGTATGCCCTCACCTTAGAAAGGAGGGTATATATCATTTGCTACGAACTAAAAGTGTAACACATCGAAGGAGTGACCTAAGACCCTAAGTATGTTCGGCGGATATCCGTTTTGGGTCATTTTAAGTCGGATGAGCAATGTCCGTCCGTCTGTCTGTGTGTCTGCCTGTCTGTCTGTCTGCTGGCGCACGATAACTCTCGAAAGGGGTAACCGATTGACTTCAAATTTGGTATGTGGTAATATTTTCTTCTATCTCCGGCTATGTTCGAAGATGGGCCATATTGGTCCAGTCCTTCTAGGGTTAACATTTAGTGAAATATTGATTACTTAATAACTTCTCTACTACTTATTTGAATCCTCTGAAATTCTACACATAGTATTAGTTTATTAGCTACTATTACCTCGAGAAAAATAGGCGAAGTTTCCACGCCCCTTTTGGTACCTCCCACACAAATGGACAATTTTGAACCAGAAGCTAATAGCTTATAACTTTATTACCACTGCTTACAAAGACTTGAAATTTTGTACAGTGTAATGGTTTAATAGTACCTACAATACAGTGAAAAATGGTCATTATTGCCACGCTGCTTTTGGTACCTCCCACACAAATGTACCACTTTGTACCAAAAACTAACAGCTTTTAACTTTAATACCAGTGCATAAAAATCCTAGAGTCCAGAGAAAAGTGACCGTTATTGAGACGCCCCTTTTGGTACTTCCCACACAAATGTACCAAAAGTTACCAGCTTATAAATTTAATACCAGTGCATACAAATACTTGAAATTTTGTACAGTGTAATGCTTTTATAGTAACTAGAGTTCAGAGAAAAATGGGCGTTATTGGCCCGCCCCTTTTGGTACCTCCCACACAAATGGACCATTTTGTACCAAAAACTAACAGCTTTTAACTTTAATACCAGTGCATAACAATCCTAGAGTCTAGAGAAAAGTGACCGTTATTGGAACGCCCCTTTTGGTACCTCCCTCACAAATGGACCATTTTGTACCAAAAGTTACCAGCTTATAACTTTAATACCAGTGCGTACAAATACTTAACATTTTGTACAGTGTATGTAATGCTTTAATAGTAGCTAGAGTCCGGAGAAAAGTGACCATTATTGGGACGCCCCTTTTGGTACCTCTCACACAAATGGACCATTTTGTACCAAAAGTTAACAGCTTTGAACTTTAATATCAGTACAGTATAACCTCTCTAATCCGGACAGATATAGTTTCGACCTTTGTCCGGATTACTGAATTGTCCGGACTACAGTACAAAACTCGAAAGTGGGTCATATTTTCATATTTAATAAGAAACGCGTTTCTTAAAAAGAAAAAGATAAATATTAAATACAATCGACTCTTTTACACTTATATTTTTTGCAGTTTTTTAGACCTGTTTTTAAATTCTTTTAGAAATATTACTACTTTCTCAGCCTATAAAATAGCACTTGAAAGGTTCGGCTGCTTTCTTATTTGTCTACAAAAAATAGTGAATTTCTTCAAGACTACAATAGAGTCTATGTCCTTTTCAATATTTTCGTTTGACATAACTGACGGAACTATAACAGCATCATTGGTGAACAAGAAATTAAAGATTTGTATGGTCCCATTTTCTTTCTGTGTAATCCTCCGTATTGATTTCATTTTCTTGTGATGGAGCCTTACCCAATAACTGAAGTGCTATCAGCGGCTTCTTAGCATTTATCAGAAATTTCTTCAATCTTCAAAAACGGAAGTCGATATCCAGCCTTTTTTGGTAGACTTATATACAAAAGAAAGGTAAAATTGTTTAAACGCCCATGGATTTTCAGGCTTACCTATTAAAAGGAATGGCAACGTATGAGATACAGGTTCGTTACCATGAAGGAAAATCTATCTGCTGACATTTTTCTGCCTGGAGCTGAATTAAAAACGTTGTTGTTGGAGGAGCCCTTAAAAATAGAGCAGAGTCAAGTTCCACTTCCTCGACGGTTTTCAAAAATAATACAGCAGAAATATTACTTTATAAATTTTCGCCTCATATTTCCAAGCACCAATTTCATTACAAATTTTGAACTATAGCACCCACCGGTTACTTTGAAAAAATTATCATTTCCCAGAACCACTACGAGTACATAATTATTTGTTTTTGGCTAAAAGTATAATAACGATAAAAAAACACTTAAAAACAAACTCAAACACATATTGTTGTCCGGACTACAGAGGTAAAATTCGAAATTGTCCGAATCATTGAGCTGTCCGGATTACTGGATAGTTCGGACTATCGAGTGTCCGGATTAGAGAGGTTATACTGTACATACTATAAAGTTATTAAATGCAATTTAAATTGATAATAATTTAAATAAAACAAAAAATAAATAAATTTACTAATATTTTTTGAGACTCAAGGTGAGGGGATTCATTAGTCGGTTTACCAGACTGAACTTTCTTACTTGTTATTTTTTAACTAGAAACCTTGATGCTAAAGTGAACTGTATATTTTAACAATCTGCTAACATTTTTATTTGCAAATCTTAATTGTTAATTAATATTGTTTTTTGCAACAATATTGATTTAAATTACCGTTTGTTGATTTATTGTCCAAATATTGACAGAAATTTATATTGTTTTTATTTTTTCTATATTATTGTTTATTTTTGTTGTTTTTGTAGACAATTTCCATAATAATAGCAGAATGCACAGCACAAAAAAAAAATATTTTTATTTGAGTCTATTGAGTGTTCACTTTTCAGTCTGTTTCCTTTTCCGGTTTCCTAAGTGACTGACTTCATTTGTCAATCACTTCATTGAGTTTATAATTTATTTGTAAAATTATTACAGTCCTTAGCTTTGGTTTACTATATAACTGCCAACAATTTAAAGTGAATAATACTAACAATTATATTAACCTTAGTGTAGATTGGAATTCTGCAAAAGACAAATATACAATATGATTCACATACATTCAGTTTTCTGTATTTTGTTGTTGTTGTCATTTGTGTTATAACTTGGTAAGTATTTTATAAAACAAAATGCAAATTTTATGTAAAATAAAATACTACACTTCACTTCAACTGAATACGGCCACCTTAAGTTGAAATAAAACCAGTAAGGAAAGGCAGAAAGTCGGGCGGGGCCGACTATATAATACCCTACACCTCCCTAACAATGCGATAAGGGTTATTGCGATAATAATTTGAAATAATTTGTAAATGGGTAAGAACATATATATGCGGATATATCTAATTCTGAACCGATAATCCCTAAATTAAGCAATATTCGTTCCTAAATTGAGAAACATCTTTCTGGAGAATTTTGTAATGATCGGAAGTAAAGTACAACTTCTATAGCGCTTTGTAACCAAATCAGGAGGAACATATATATGGAGCTTATATATAAATCTGAACCGATTTTCCCTGAACACTCATTCATGTAAAATAGAAACCTCTTTCTGTCGAATTTCGTACTGATCGGATATAAAATACAGTCTCTACAGCGCTTGAATGTCAAATCGGTGCTAACATATATATGGGGGCTATATCTAAATCTGAACCGATTTTCTCCAAATTTGGCAGTATTCCTTCGTGTAATAAGAAACCTCTTTCTGCCGAATTTCGCTGTGATCGGATATAAAATACAGTTTCTACAGCTATTGAATTTCAAATCGGGGGTAACATATATATGGGGGCTATATCTAAATCTGAACCGATTTTCTCCGAATTTGGCAGTATTCCTTCATGTAATAAGAAACCTCTTTCTGCCGAATTTCGTACTGGTTGGATATAAAATACAGTTTCTACAGCGCTTACATGTCAAATCGGGTGCAACATATATATGGGGGCTATATATAAATCTGAACCGATTTCCCCCAAATTTTGTATTGTATCTAAGTGTATCACGAGACTACTCTCTGTCAATTTTTGTACAAATCGGTTACAAAATGTTGCTTATACAGTGCATATATGCCAAATCGGAGGTACATATATATGGGAGCTATATGTAAATCTGAACCGATTTTAACCATAATTGCGACCTGTACTTTGATTACAAGAATACGTCTACAGACAGACAGACGGACAGACAGACGGACAGACAGACGGACAGACAGACGGACAGACAGACGGACAGACAGACGGACATAGCTAAATCGACTCAGAAAGTGATTACAAGTCGATCGGTATAATAAACAATGGGTCTATCTCTTCTCCTTTTGGGTGTTACAAACAAATGCACAAAGTCATAATACCCTGTACCACAGTGTGGTGACACTGTTTTCTTTTGCTTTGGCCTAGGCTGCCGAATACTGATCCGTCCGTCCGTCCATCCGTCTGTCTGCATCATTTTGCTAGTATCTCTTTGGGTGTCTGGGGAGCTTCTTGTGGTGTTGGTGGTGATGTAGTACTCGTATATCTGGCTTAGCTACCCAACTATGCGGAAATTATGTGAGCTGTTTGCCTGCTTTGGAGTTGTTTTGTTTCTTCGTTTGGTTTTCGAGTTTTCTTTCATTTAGCTTTTTGCCATCCATGTCTATATTAGCATAATGACCTCAAGTGGTGGTGGTGGTGTATCTGGTTCGTTTTGTTTGATGAATAAACAGCAGATATCTTGAGGTGTTGCTGGAGCAAACTGAGAGATGAAAACCGCAGCACAAGGAAGACTTACATATATGCACCGAAGATGCTCTGGCAATCCACTCAAGCAATTGGGTCACTAGGAAGCCATTACTTGGTGCCAGATTAATGATTTATTAAGACGAAAATTGGATCAATTTGTAAAGAGATGAGTGAGGGTAGAAGGCGGAGAAAAAGAGGCAACTTCACGGTTGAAGAGGGCACATATTTATTTATGCCTTAAATAAGCGTAATTTCTTTATGTCTTAAAAACATATTTGAGAGCGACCTCTAAAGTGGAGTTATCTATATCACAAAACATTAACCAATATGTCCCATTTGCCATCCCAAATGACCTGCAACTATTAGAATTATTTCTACCAAATTTGATCAAACTAGTCCTATTATACGGACTGTAGCGTAATTTTTTTCTTTAACGTAATAGGTTTAAAAAATCTGCTTATGAAATCACAAACCTATTTAAATTTTTCTCCAATACTCACAAAGTATTTTTTTCCTACTTTATCATCAATATTTTAAATAGAAAACGAACAAAAAATCCAAAAATTTGGTAAAAACAAATAAGCTTTAGAAATATTTCTTTTTCAACAAAATAACTAATGAGAAAATGTTAAAAAGATTTTTAACAAACGTAAATTTGTGACAAATAAAACAAAACAAAAGCATGTGAAAATTATTCCATTTAAACTATAGGATGAACGAACGAGATAACTATAAAGACAGCTCAGTAGTACAATGGCATCGAAAAAATAACGTAACATTTTTTAAAACAAATGGATTGATATAATAAGCTCGCTCACCCGCTGTTATGGCTATATCATTATTACACTGTGAAAAAGATGTTACGTTATAGCCAGCCAGCCTATTATACAAAATTAGTACAAGTTTTCCACTTCAACTTTGGCCTTTGTTATTAGCAGACGGCTTTGCAAATTAAATTAAATTTTACGAGTTTTTTTTTTCGGTTTTGAAGACAAATTTTTGAAATCAGTAACGTTTTTTGTGTTTTGTATTGTGTTTTACTCTTTTTTAAATGGGCACCATGTAAATTGATCTGCGTAGATGATTGATGAGAGCATTTCTCTAGATGGATTTTGAAAATGTATTCATAACTATAATGAAGCCTATTATGGTTATTAAACAAAAATTTATGCAATTTACAAATATCTTAATTTTATGTTTGTTTATCGAAGACACGTGTTGGCGGGAATCGTTTGTAAATTTCCATTTAAATAAAATGTTACATTATCTATGATTTTTACGAATAGGCCCGTAAGAAGTTGCTAAGTTTAAATTGTAAGATTATTTATTAAGGTTTTTAAACAAGCATTTAAGTTAATTTGTTTATTTTGTGAAAATAAATGACGAAGAAATATAGAAAAAATCGCAATATTAATTTTACACAATTCTTTATACTCTAAAGAGTCAGAGTTTTTAATATAAACCTATGAATTTTATTTTTGCCTAAAAATTTATAAAAAGTTGATAAATGGTAAAATAAGATATCGCAATTATTTATTTTTTGAAACATATTTTTTTCCAGAATTTTAAAGGGACTTGAAATTTTATAAAAATGGAGAAAAATTAATTTTTAAGTTTTTGTGAAATTTGTTATAGGTCTTGAAACGATTTTTACAAAGTTTACGTCATTTAAAAAGAACTTTTTTAATGCGTTTTTTAAAACTTTAATTTTCAATATTTTATAGGGGAATTGAAATTTTAAAAAAGGAGAAAAATGCATTTTTGTGTTTTTCGAAATTCCAGTCATATCCTCTGAGATGAGTCAAGTCTGGTAATATGTAGATCCCAACATTTCGTGTCTAGTACCGATTTTCTGTAACCCGTGAGGTATAAAAAGATCTTAAACATAAACTGAAAATAAAATTCATATGCTAATATTGAGAAAATGGATTTTTGCGAAATTTTTAATGCTCTAGAACGGCTGAACCGATTTTTACAAAGTTTACGTCGTTTGAAAGAGAACATAACGGAAAATTCATCAGTATTTCCATAGCTTTTCCAATTTTTACAAAATTTAAAGAAAGCAAAAAAAATGTTATCTTTCAAACGACGTAAACTTTGTAAAAATCGGTTCAGCCGTTCTAGAGCAATTAAAAATTTCGCAAAAATCAAAAATCCATTTTCTCAATATTAGCATATGAATTTTATTTTCAAAAGTTTATAAAAAGTTACTAAATGGTAAAATAAGATACCGCAATTATTATTCTTTAAAACATATTTTTTTCCACAATTTTATGGGGACTTACAATTTTTAAAAAATGTGAAAAATTAATTTTTGTTTAGCAAAATTGTTAGTAGCTCTTGATCCGTTGAACCGATTTTCACAAAGTTTAATAATTTTTTTAAGATATTGTAATTGTTTGTTTAATTTTTCTAAGATTTAATTTTCAATATTTTTTGGGGATTTGAAATCTTAAACATTGAGAAAAATGCATTTTTGTATTTTACGAAATTTTTAATTGATTTATTTTATATTGGCTATTAATTATATTATATTATATTATAATTATATTATATTATATAAAGATAACATTTTTAATGGGTTTTTTTAAAACATTAATTTTCAATATTTTATAGGGGAATTGAAATTTTAAAAATGGAGAAAAATGCATTTTTGTATTTTTCGAAATTCCAGTCATATGAGATGAGTCAAGTCTGGTAACATGTAGATCCCAACATTTCCGGTCTAGTAACGATTTCCTGTAACTCGTGAGGTATAAAAAGATCATAAATATAAACTGAAAATAAAATTCATATGCTAATATTGAGAAAATGGATTTTTGCGAAATTTTTAATTGCTCTAGAACGGCTGAACCGATTTTTACAAAGTTTACGTCGTTTGAAAGAGAACATAACGGAAAATTCATCAGTGTTTCAATAGCTTTTCCAATTTTTACTTTTCTTTAAATTTAAAGAAAGTAAAAAAAAATTATCTTTCAAACGACGTAAACTTTGTAAAAATTTTATATTCACCTAAAAAGTTTATAAAAAGTTACTAAATGGTAAAATAAGATATCGCAATTATTATTCTTTAAAACATATTTTTGTCCACAATTTTATGGAGACTTACAGCTTTTAAAAAATGAGAAAAATTAAAAATTTTTAATAGCTCTTGATCGGCTGAACCGATTTTTACAAAGTTTAAGTTCTTTTTTTTAGATATATAACTTATGCATTTTATTTTTGCCTAAAAAGTTTCTAAATGGTAAAATACAATATCGCAATTTTTTATTCTTTGAATCATATTTTTTATAGAATTTTATTGAGACTAAAAATTTTAAAAATTTGGGAAAAATTAATTTTTTTATTTTGCGAAATTGTTAATAGCTTTTGAACGACTGAACCGATTTTTACAAAGTTTACGTCGTTTGAAAGATAACATAAGCGACTGTTTTCAAAGATTCTTTTTTTTAAACCTTGTATTTTTTTAAGATTTTTAACTTTCACAATTTTATGGGGATTTGAAATTTTTAAAAATTGAGAGAAATGCATTTTTTTTGTTTAACGAAATTTTTCATTAATCTTTTTTATATTAGTAATTAATTATATTATATTAATTTTGCACAATTCTCAATAAAATTTTAAAAAATTGGGAAAAATTAATTTTTTGTTTTGCGAAACGGCTGAACCGATTTTTACAAAGTTAACGCCGTTTGAAAGATAACATAAGCGACTGTTTTCAAAGATTCTTTTTTTTAAATCTTGTATTTTTTTAAGATATTTAATTTTCACTATTTTATGGGGATTTGAAATTTTTAAAAATTGAGAGAAATGAATTTTTCTTTGTTTAACGAAATTTTTAATTAATCTTTTTTATATTATTAATTAATTATATTATATTAATTTTGCACAATTCTTAATATTAATCCCGTTTTTTATACCCTACACCACTCTGTGGTACAGGGTATTATAAGTTTGTTTCACGGCAGATGTTTGTAACACCTTAAAATAACACAGCTAGACCCACCTTAAAGTATACCGATCGACTCAGAATCACTAGCTGAGTCGATTTAACGATGTCTGTCCGTCCGTCCGTCTGTCCATGTAAAGTTGTTCGTCGACTAAAGGTCGCAATTTCACTCCGATCGTTCTGAAATTTTGCAGTTTAGAGTATTTCGCGGCTGAATTTGGTTGAAATCGGTTCAGATTTAGATATAGCTCCCATATATATCTTTCGTCCGATTTGGCCCTTTAGTCCTATAGAAGCTGTATTTTACATCCGATCGTTTTGAAATTTAGAATGGTAGAGTTTCTTGATCCATGAACCAACATTGCTGAATTTGAAGAAAATCGGTTAAGATTTAGCTATAGCTCCCATAAATATGTTTCGTCCGATTTGGCCCTTTAGTCCTATAGAAGCTGTATTTTACATCCGATCGTTTTGAAATTTAGAATGGTAGAGTTTCTTGGTCCATGAACCAACATTGCCGAACTTGGAGAAAATCGGTTCAGATTTAGATATAGCTCCCATATATATCTTTCGTCCGATTTGGTCCTTTAGTCCTATAGAAGCTGTATTTTATATCCGATCGTTTTGAAATTTAGAATGGTAGAGTTTCTTGATCCATGAACCAACATAGCCGAATTTGAAGAAAATCGGTTAAGATTTAGCTATAGCTCCCATATATATGTTTCGTCCGATTTGGCCCTTTAGTCCTATAGAAGCTGTATTTTACATCCGATCGTTTTGAAATTTAGAATGGTAGAGTTTCTTGATCCATGAACCAACATTGCCGAATTTGAAGAAAATCGGTGCAGATTTAGATATAGCTCCCATATATATCTTTCGTCCGATTTGGTCCTTTAGTCCTATAGAAGCTGTATTTTACATCCGATCGTTTTGAAATTTAGAATGGTTGAGTTTCTTGATCCATGAACCAACATTGCTAAATTTGAAGAAAATCCGTTAAGATTTAGCTATAGCTCCCATATATATGTTTCGTCCGATTTGGCCCTTTAGTCCTATAAAAGCTGTATTTTACATCCAATCGTGTTGAAATTTAGAATGGTAGAGTTTCTTGATCCATGAACCAACACTACCGAATTTGAAGAAAATCGGTTAAGATTTAGCTATAGCTCCCATATATATGTTTCATCCGATTTGGCTCTTTAGATCCAATCGTTTTTATACCCTACACCACACTGTGGTACAGGGTATTATTTATCTATAAAATGTCCTAAAAGTAAATTTATGTAAACAATTTATACATGAATTACAAAATGTATATATCAGAGTTATTCAAAATTACGAGAGTGGTGTAGGGTATTATATAGTCGGCACCGCCCGACTTTAGCCTTTCCTTACTGGTTTAATATTAGCCTATGATTTTTATTTTTGCCTAAATAGTTTATAAAAAGTCGATAAACGGTAAACTAAGATATCGCAATTATTTATATTTAAAAACATATTTTTTTTCCAGAATTTTATGGGGACTTGAAATTAAAAAAAGGGAAAATGAATTTGTAGTTTCTTGTGAAATTTTAAATAGCCTTGAACGGAAGTTTACGCCGTTTGAAAGATAACATAACTGACTGTTTTTAAGGATTTTTATACCGTACACTACACTGTGGTACAGGGTATTATGACATTGTGCATTTGTTTGTAACACCTAAAAGGAGAAGAGATAGACCCATTGTTTCAGAATCACTTTCTGAGTCGATTTAGCCATGTCCGTCTGTCTGTCCATGTATTCTTGTAATCAAAGTGCAGGTTGTATTTATGGTCCGATTGTGATGAAATTTAGCATAGTGCTCTTTTTTGGCCCAAGGACGATCCCTATTGAAATTGGTTAAAATCGGTTCAGATTTGGATATAGTCCCCATATATATGTTTCACCCGATTTGACATGTAAGCGCTGTAGAAACCACATTTTACATCCGATCTTTATGAAATTCGGCAGAGAGAGTTCTCTTATTACATGAATAAACACTGCCAAATTCGGGGAAAATCGGTTCAGATGTAGATATAGTCCCTATATATATGTTTCACCCGATTTGACATGAAAGCGCTGTAGAAATCGTATTTTACATCCGACCTGTACGAAATTCGGCAGAGAAAGTTCTCTTATTACATGAAAAAACACTGCGCAATTCGGGGAAAATCGGTTCAGATTAAGATATAGCCCCCATATATATGTTCCACCCGATTTAACATTTAAGCGCTGTAGAAATCGTGTTTTATATCCGATCAGTACGAAATTTAACAGAGAGAGTTTTCTTATTACATGTATGAACACTGCCAAATTCTTATCGCAATGCCCATTTTCGCATTGGTAGGTAGGTGTAGGGTATTATATAGTCGGCCCCGCCCGACTTTCTGTCTTTCCTTACTGGTTTTTTTTTTAAATTTTGTTGTTTTCTTTTTAATATATTTTATGAACCTAAATTTCCAATATATTATGGGGATTTGAAATTAAAAAAAAAAAAAATGAATTTTTTAATGTTACGAAATGTTTAATTGCTCTTGAACGGGTCAACCTATTTTACAAAGATTACGTCGTTTTAAAGCACAACGGGAAATACATTAGTATTTCCATAACTTTTTCAAAATTTACAACATTAAACAAAATTGTAACACCTCTAAATATTGATCTGAGACCACTTTATGAATATATATTCTTAATCGTGGTAAAATTCTACGACGATTTAGCCGTATCCGCTTGTCCGTCCGGATATTGTAATCACGCTACAGTCTACAATAATTGAGCTAAACGAATGAAATTTAGTATAGATACTTCTTATAGCTGCAGGTAATTTGGGATTGAAAATGGGTAATATCGGTAAATTTGTTGATATAGCATCTCGCCGATTTGACTTCTTATCGTCATAGAGACAACAAATGCCAACTGATCGGGCTGAAAATTGGTAACTGGGGTTAATTTATACTCGGATTTCTTCACGTGAACAACGGTAGTCATAGATCAATGTTTTGATATAGCCCCCATACAAAGGTCCCTCAGATTTGACTTCGTAGCGCCACAAAAACCTAATATTTTAATGAATTGTGCTAAAATTTTATATAATTAGTTTATTCGTAACCGAAACCATTCACATTCGATCCATGGTGGAGGGTATATAAGATTCGGCATAGCCGAACTTAATCCGTCTTTACTTGTTTTTAATGAATTTGGTTTCACTATTTCCTTGAAATTGTAAAAAAATCTGCTATTTAGTTTAAGTAACGACTTTAGATTAATTTAGTGCAATTTGTCGGTACCTATTGCACTTTATTGATCATATGAGCCAAAGAGATAAACAAATAATTGTCTTGCTTTAAAGCGGCCCAAGTGATTGATGATTTTGAGAAGATTCTGAGAGGAAAATTAAATGTTTACCTTTTGTAACATCTTCATTGTAGGGTCTGCGTTTCATAAGATTTAATTATTACAAGTCCAGTTGGGCACAGAGAATTTTTTTTAAAAATTATTTATGTTTTCTTTTGGTTCTTGATGTCGCGATGTGTGATTAATTGCTCTATTTGTTGGCACGAGTTTTATAGGTCGAACAATTTAGCTTGGGGCAATATTAATCATTGTTCTTTTTCTTTTTGGACGCTCTTTTCATTCTTTTGTGCCACCCAGCCGGCTGGTCACCAACGATGTTACAAATCCGATCATCATCATCAGCAGAAGCCAGCCGACTGCGATACTACTTCAGCTTTTGTATTGCTTTTTTTTGGGGACTAACCGCCGTTAAACAACATAACTTAATTAATAACTTTATTATATATTAATGACATTCAATATAAAAACAACAACCATAGCCGTACAGAAAAAAAAGCTTGACAAGCCAAACATGATTATATGTCCGCTTCCCAAAGCCAAAAAGAACAGCATCAAAAAACCACATCAATATACTGACATCCCACCAGGAACTTTGGAAGATTGTGAGGGCTTAAATAATATGTTGTGTTTAATGGAAAAAAGGGCCGTTAACATAATTTAATTAAAAACCATGAAAAAAACATTCTCTGTAAATAACAACAAAATCGGCCGGTACGCGGTCTGTACAGATGGTTATTTTCGAAAAAATGTGTGTATTTTGTTATGTACGCGAGAGAGTGAAGTAGCCGCCCCAAAGTCGGACCACACATTTGGCCAATTGGTCAGGCTGGGCCGCATTTTTTGTTTTTGGCCAACAAACAAAAAAGGGAGCAAATGCCCCTAAGTGGTTAAAGTACAGAGGCAACAAACAATCTAAAGAGTGAAATGTTTACAAGCTATAATTTAAAAACACAATGTTCAGAAAATGTGTAATGAATACAAGGAAAGGGGTTTACCTTGAGGTGATAGATATTAAGCAGAGGCAAAGATTTAATTATTTATTTATATTATTCATAGTATGAGTTTTTAAAATATTATTTTAAGTATTTATTACAATATTCCATCACCCCAAAAAGCTTTCATATTTTTCTTACCCAAAGCTAGTAAGTGCTGGTAATGATGATTTTTTTTCTTTTTCTTTCTCAAGACCTTAGACAAAACCCCCGTAAAGAAAACGTTTCAAACGTAAATGCCGTTATAAACTCTAAATCCCAGACATAAACCTTTTAACTTAAAGCCAAAAGTTTAAGTTAATATTTTTTTGGCGTTTTCGTTTTTTTCTTATCGTCTATAAGTTCGTCACACAAATGTAAGAAGTCAAACATAATTATTATTTTTTTTTAGGAAATATTAAAGAGTTAATGTGTGATTTTCTTGGTTGACTGAAGTTATTTGTCTGGTTTTTGTTGTTCTGTTGATATTAATGTATAAATTAAATATTAATTAAAGAAATGTAGTAGAGAAAAGTAAAGAAACCCCTTTTGGAAACCCTTAGCCCAGAAACTGGCTAAGTAGTTGACGTGTTTGGAATATCAAATTTATGTGTTGTGGCGGCTAATCTTTCTTTCTTTCGTTTTGTTTATTTTTTGTATTCTGTTTGTCATCATAATTATTTAATAAACTGTTGACAAACAAATAATTTAACAAATACAAATACGTATATGTTTGTTCGTTGAATTATGTGCTAATGGCTAATGTTTAGGTGCAACATTAGTAAGCGAAGAAAGTTTTTTGAAAGTCTTGAAACCGTTGACCCTGCAAGGTTTTGGTTTTTAAAGTTGCGACAAATTCTAGAGAGATTTTTGTGGTACATTTTAGGGTTTTCCAAAGAGCTTAAATTGCTAAAAAGAATTTTTTACATGAAACTTATTTTCCCAAAGATGTGCAGAACCATATGTCCACATTAAAAATACTTATCAGATATTTTAAGAGAATGACCCTTTTTCAAACGATTATGCCAAATAATTTGTATTAAATGTCCTACCGAGATTTTTGTGATACCCTTTAAGGTTCTTTAGGATCCTTCAATTCCCAAAAATTATTGTTTATTATTAAGCTTTTATGCCAGAGATCAGCACAAATACATTGTTTTATTAAAACTTCAGCGCAGATTTTTTGTAAACAAAAATAACCATCAAAGACAGATATGTGGTCCACCTTTTGATTCTTCAATGACCTTGAATTGGTAAAATTTATTTTTTACTATAAAGTTATTTTCCCAAAGATATGCAGAATCAGAAATCAGAAACGATTATGACAAAATGATTATATTGAATTACCTACCGAGATTTTTGTGGTACATTTTTAGTTTCTTTAAGAACCTTAAAATCCAAAAACGGGTTTTTATTGTAAAGCCTTTATTTCAAAGATGTGCACAAATGTATTGTGTTACTAAAACTTCTGCTGAGATATTTTGTAAATAAAAATAAATATCAAAGAGAATAATCCTACAGAGATTTTTGTGGTACACTTTTACGTTCTTTAAGGGCCTTAAAATGTATTTTTCAATGCAAAGTTGTTTTTCCAAAGATTTGCAGGATACAGAATCTATGTATGAAAAATGTTCCTCAGATACTTTTTGAGGGAAATCCTATTTCCAGACGAATTTGTTATAAAATATATTTCATTGTTTATATTAAAAACACTACCGAGAGTTTTGTGGTACACTTTTAGGTTTGTAGGAACCTTAAATTGATAACAAACATTTTCCATTCTCAGCCTTTTTTATCCGAGACGTGTGCAAGTATATTGTTTTATTAAAATGCAGCTCAAATTTTTTTAAACAAAAAAAAATATCAAAGACATTAATGCTACAGAGAGAATTGTGGTACACTTTTAGGGTTTTTGGGGGCCTTAAATTACAAAAATGTTTCTTCAATGGAAATTTGTTTTCCCAAATATATGCAGAATCATATTGGCATATTAAAAGTGCTACAAAAATATTTTACGGGAAAGACATTATTCCAAAAGATTATCACAAACTGATTATAATAAAAGCCTTCCGAAATTTTTGTGGTACACCTTTAAGTTCTTTTAGAACCTTAAATTGATAACACATATTTTCCACTGTCAAGTTCTTTTCGCAGTGATGTGCACAAATATATTATTTAGTAAAAATTTTGCTCAGATAAAAATAAATATTAAAGACCAAAATGCTACAGATAATTTTTTGGTACACATTAAGGTTCTTTAAGTGCCTTAAACTGCTATAATTAATTTTAGCATAGGAAACTGATTTTCCCAAAGATGTGTAGAATCATATTTCTGTAAAAAAGTATTGCTCAGATTTTTTAAACGAGAAGTTGTTTTAAAATATACTTCACAGTTTTGTATTAAAAGTCCTACCGAGAGTTTTGTGGTACACTTTTAGATTCTTTAAGAATACAAAATTTCCAAAAATTATTTTTTATTATTAAGCTTTTATTCCAGAGATGTGCAGAAGAACATAGTTTTATTAAAACTGCTTGTCAGATTTTTTATAAACAAAAATAAAGATAAAAAAATCTACAGAGATTTTTGTGGTACACCTTTAGGTGCTTTAAGAACCTTAAATTGATAACAAACAATTTCCTTTTCTAGGTTTTTTTGTCAAAGATGTGCACAATTATATTGCTTTATTAAAAATGCTGCTCAGATTTTTTCGAAATAAAAATAAACATCAAAGCTCAAAATGCTACAGAGAATTTTGGTACACTTTTTGGTTCTTTAAGGTCTTAAATTGCTAAAAATTTTTTTTACTGGAAAGTTATTTTCCCATAAATGTGCAGAATACTGATCTCTGTATGAAAAATGATTCTCTGATTTTTTAAAGGGAAAGACCTTTTTTCCGGACTGAGCTGTTTATATGAAAAGCCCTACATATATTTTTGTGGTACACTTCTAGGTTCTTTAAGCAACTTAAATTGATAACAAGTATTTTACATTTTCAATTGTTATTACCAGAGATGTGCACAAATATTTTGTTTTATTAAAAAGAGTTTAGTTTAGTTTTCATTTTTTTTTGTAAACAATATCAGATAGCAAAGGCAAACATGCTACAGATACATTTGTGGTACACTTTTAGTTTCTTTAAGGGCCTTAAACTCCTAAAATATTTTTTTCAATGCAAAGTTATTTTTCCAAAGATGTGCAGAATCATATTTGCGTATATTAAAAATAATTATCAAATATTTTAAGGGAAATACCTTTTTCCAAATGATAAAGTCAAACTGATTATATTAAAAGCCCTGCCGAAATTGTTGTGGTACACTTTTAGGTATTTTCAGAACCTTAAATTGATAACAAATATTTTTCATTATCATGCTTTTTTGCCAAAGATGTGCACAATTATAACGTTTTATTAACAATTTTAATAATTTTTGTAAACAAAAAAACACAAAGACATAAATGTTACTGAGATCTTTGTGGTACAATTTTAGGTTTTTTAAGGGCCTTATATTGCTAAAGTGTATTTTTCACTGCACTATTTTTGCAAAGATGTGCAGAATCATAGCTCTGAATGAAAATGTTATTAAAATTTTTTGCAAATTCAAAGTTACAGAATATATTTCACTGATTATATTAAAAGCCCTGCCGATATTTTTGTGGTACACTTTTAGATTCGTTAAGAACCTTAAGTTGATAACAAATATTTTCCGTTATCAAGACACTTTGTCAAAGATGTGCACAATTATATTGTTTTAATAAAAATGCTGCTCAGATTTGTTTTATATATAAATAAATATCACAGACAAAAAGGCTTCCAAGATTTTTGTGGTACACTTTTAGGTACTTTAAAAGTCTTAAATTGCTAAAATTCATTTTGTACTGAAAAGCTGTTTTACCAAGGATGTGCAGAATAATATTTTGGTATCAAAAATTTAGCTCAGATGTTTTACGGGAAATACCTTTTTCCAAAGAAAATCCCGAAATTTTTGTGGTACATTTTTAGGATCTTTAAGAACCTTAAATTCCCAAAAATTAAATTGCATTGTAAAGCTTTTTTGCCAGAAATGTGCACAAATATGTATATTCTGTTATTAAAATATACTGCTCTGATTTCCTTTTTAAACTAGAATATATATTGAAGGAATGAAATTATTCTTAAAATATTATATCTCTCACAAAAGGTTTCACAAAATATGAGCTACAATTTATATATTTTTAAAAACACTTGAATTTCAACATCTTGCTTTCTCTAGTACATTCTGCCTCCTCCTTATTTCAGAAAAATTCCTAAACAATCGACTTAAGCCCCTCCCTCATTCTATACGCTCTCGTCTATCAGCTTTCAAGGTTTAAACTATTTAAATAACTATTAAGCTTTGTGCCAAGTTTTCAAAAACGAAACGCAGAAAAAAATGAAAGGGGGAAACAAGTGTTCTGACATAATCCATCACCTGATCTGATGACTTAAGTTGAGCGCTCGACACTGCACTGCGCTGATGCAGGTCTTGCACTGTACATGTGCATGACATCTTCTTTACCCTCATATAACATATAGCCTCAGTCCCAGTAGTGGTAGTGCTGTGCATTCGTGATGTCGCCGTGTGCGCATTTGTATTCCAGATCTGCTCCTCAGTAATTTACTCCAGTTGAGTACTTGGTTTCTGTATCGTTTTTCCCGAGATTGAAGATCAACGACACAAGTCACATATTTGCTTTTGTTTGTCAGCGTTTTTTTTCATCTTCTCATTTTTTGCCGTTCATTCTTCTGATCCATCCGTCAAGATGTCCGTCCCGTCCGTCAGCCTGTCCGTCTTTGCCGTTGGGCCGGCAGGCCGTTCATTGTCAGAAGATATGCGCATTGTACGACACGACCAACCAGCGACGACGACAGATGATGTTGGGCTGTTGATATTTTATTGTCATTGTCGCTTTTGATGTCATTTCATACATTTTCATTTTTGTAAAACTGTATATGTACGTCGTGTATAATACGTACATAGTATCTCAATGTATAGATAAATGCATGTGCAGTTATGTATGTACATATGTATATAGAAAAAAATACCTAACTATTTCTATGTATACATTAGTATATCCATAGCTATATACATATGTACGTATGTATGTATATATGTATCTAGATATGTCTTAAGGTAGTGTTACATGAAAATATTTAATGTTACTATTGCTTACAGTAAATTGTTAAGAAATGTTTGGTCAACAGTGGTCCATTTCGTTTATAGAAACTAGGAGAAGATATTAACATTTTTAATAAAAATTTTGTGGTACACATTTGGTGTCTTTAAGTTTAAATATTTCTAATAAAATATATACCACTGCAGTCCTCGTATTGCAGAGATGTGCAGGATAATATTTTTTCCATCTAAGTATATATAAATATCAAACAACGCTAAATTAAAAACATTATGCTCATTTTGCTGCACTGAGTTCTGTGGTACATTTTTGGAATATATATTTCCATCAAATTCAAATTTCCATCAAATTGTTAGGATCGCCTTTTGCGAAAGCCGTGCTGAATCACATTTTTATTTATTTTGGTTAATTTAAATACAAAAAAAATTAAATTTACATGGAAATTTTGTGTACATTTTAAGAGATTTTATTTTCTCAGATTCTAATAAAATTTAAAATTGCGTTGAATAATCCCTATCTAAAGTATTTTTAACTTATGGTAGGTAGTAAATCTTAATACTCCAAAATACACTTCACTGTGTAACCTTGAAAACTTCTCTTCCGGGCCACTGTGCCCATTGCATTTGCTGATAATGATGATGATGATGGGTGATGGGAATATTTTGTTTCTCGTTTAAAACGCTTAATGCTTTGGCATTCATTGTTTACTTTTTTGAAAAAAAAAAAACAAGATCGTTTTACTGTCTGTCCGTCCTTTCAATGACAATGTTTGTTTGTTCGTTTTTTTCGAAAAGAATGCGGTTCTTGCATTAGGAAACTATTTTCAGAAAAAATATTCTCTCTTATTTCAAAAGATTAGAGATTCTTCAGGAACCGGTGGGGAGAAAATTGAAAAAAAAACTTATAAAACTGGAAAATAAATTTTTTTAAGATGTATAACAAAGTGAAACATTCTTTGTGAAGAATTTTAAAAGAAGTGACAAAGGGATGGACATATTGAAGGAGGATTAACTAGATTTGATCACTAATGGATGGAGATGTGGTGCACATGAAGTTTAGTTTGCTAAGGTTTTGGAGGTTGTAAAATTTGAGATTTTTCCTTAGCGATTTTCAGGCAAAAGTACAAAATATAAATAAATAAATAGTCATAAGAACGGACATATGGTCGGGTAGACCTATGGTCAGACTGAACTTTAGTAAGGTGAACCTAAAATCTGACAAAACTGTGAACGGACAAAATTTTGTTTAGATAGACCTATGACCGAACCGACCTGTGGACTGACAGACCTATGGTCAGACATACCTATAGTAAGCCAGACATACCTATAGTCAGAAAGTGCTATGGTCAGAGAGGTCTGACGCATCTATTGTCTAAAAGACCTATGGTCAGAAAATCCTACGTTGAGAGAGACATATGGCCCTGAAGACCAATGGTCATGAAGACCTATGGTCAGAAAGACCTACAGTCAGAAACACCAACGACAGACTTATAGTCAGAAAGACCTGTGGTCAGACAGACTTATGGTCAGAAATAACTGTAGTCAGAAAAACCTATGGTCAGACAGACCGATAGTCAAAAAGACCTATGGTCAGAGAGGCCTGTGGTCAGAAAGGTCTATAGTCAGAATGAAAAGGTCTATAACTTATTGGCGGAAAACCATATGGTCAGATAGACCTATGGTCAGAAAGTCCTATGGTCAGACAGACCTATGGCCAGACAGACCTATGGCCAGACAGACCTATGGCCAGACAGACTTATGGTCAGACAGATCTATGGTCAGATAGACCTATACTCAGACAGACTTATAGTCAGAAATATCTATGTCCAGAAAGACTTATGGCCAGAAAGACCTATGGTCAGAGAGACATATGGTCAGACAGACCTATGGTAAGACAGACCTATGGTCAGAATTACTTATTATCAGAAAGACCGTAGTCATAAAAACCTATGGTCAGAGAGATCAGAAAGGCCTATAGTCAGAATGGAAAGTGGTCAGAGAGACTTGTGGTCAAAAACGTCTATAGTCAAAATGGAAAGGTCTATAACCTGTTTTCAGAAAGACCTATGACCAGAAAGATCTGTTGGCGGATAACCCTTTGGTCAGAAAGACTTATTATCAGAAGGATCTATGGTCAATGATGGTCAGAAAGACCTATGGTCAGACAGACCTATGGTCAGACAGACCTATGGTCAGACAGACCTATGGCCAGACAGACCTATGGCCAGACAGACCTATGGCACGACAGACCTATGGCACGACAGACCAATGGTTTGACAGGCCTATACTCAGAGAGACCTATATTCAGAAAGATATATGGCCAGACAGATCTATGGTCAGAAAGGACCTATGGTAAGACAGACCTATGGTAAGACAGACCTGTAGTCAGAAAGATCTATGGTCAGACAGACCAATAGTCAGACAGACCTATGGTCAGACAGACCTGTAGTGAGAAAGATCTATGGGCAGACAGACCTATGATCAGAAAGACCGAAATTCATAAAAACCTATTGTCAGAGAGACCTATGGTCAGAAAGGTCTACAGTCAGAATGGAAAGGGGTATAACCTATGGTCAGAGAGACTAGTGGTCAGAAAGGTCTATAGTCAGAATATACTCAGACAGACCTATATTCAAAAAGATCTATGGCCAGACAGACCTATGGTCAGACAGACCTATAGTCAGAAAGATCTATGGTCAGACAGACCTATAGTCAGAAAAACCTATGCTCCGACAGAACTATGGCCAGACAGACCTATGCTCAGACAGACCTATGGTCAGACAGACCAATGGTCAGACAGACCAATGGTCAGAAACATCTATGGCCAGACAGACCTATGGTCAGATAGGCCTATGGTCAGATAGACCTATGGTCAGAAAGATCTATGGTCAGACAGACCTATAGTCAGAAAGACCTATGGTCTGACAGACCTATACTCAGACAGATATATGGTCAGACAGACCTATGGTCAGACAGATTGTAACAATAAAAAAATAGTACTACCAACAAAAAGTATATTGCCTACACCGTCTGTCGGTTGTAATTATATATAATTAGTTGAAACAACAATAATAACATGGATACGATCAAATGAAAATGCTTGCAACTGAATCGATGATTGTATCAATCGAATTAAGATTGTTTTTTTCATTGACACTCGGTTAGTTGTGGTAACCAATTTAAAATTTTCATTATAGTACAATATGATCGATTTTTGGTTGTGACAACCATTGTTTTATTCTTGACAACAGAAATTGTATCAATAGACCAAAGATTATTATTGCAACGAATAATTGGTTACTACAACAGAAAAAATATTAATAAATAATCGTTTATTGGTTATCCCAATCATTTCCCAAATGTATTTTGGAAAATATAACCGAAAGATTGGTTGCTGTTCTTTTGCTGATACATGACAAACAAAAATTAAATTACTCGACATAAAGAAATCTTCAACATTTTGTTCAATAATGGTATAGGTAATCAAAAATAATCTCGTGTGAATAATAATGTGTGGAATGCAGAATATGTTGTGCAAAATGTTTTACATAAATAAAAAATAAAAGCAACAATCATGAAATTGAAAGCACGAGGTTAAGCGATATTTGCATAAAAGTTTTGTGTTTTTTTTTCGTGTACTAAAATGTGTGTCAAATATTTCCACATCTCATAATTGTGATGAATTTGTAATGTGGGATTTTTAATTTTGTTATGAATAGTTTTGTTTTTTGTTCAATAAATAAAATAAAAATTAATGAAAACTGTTTTTAATTAATTGTCGGTAGTATATGACTGACAAATTGTCAGAACAACCAATTTTTTAAAACAGTTGGTTGTGGCAACTGCAACAGATAATTTAAGCCATAATTTTCGTAGTTGGCGCAACCAAATATGATTGTTGTCAACATGGAAGCAGAAGTATACCACAGCCCAAATATTGGTTGTCCTGATGGAATCGCATGATAGTAGACAGAACTACAAAATTCGGTTGGCAAATAATTCGGTTGAGGCAACCAAACTGTATTCTGTGTGTAGTAAAAAAGTTGTATAGAAAGGTGATAGGCGGACAGAGGATATGATCAACGACTGTATAATAGACAGACTTCTGATCCGACAGACCAATAGATGGACATATCCGTGGTCGGACGTAGAATTTAAATGATAGAATTTACTACTATACGATAGATATAAATTTAGAGGGTTATTGAATATACTTACATATATTGTGGCAAAATATATAGATACTACGATTTCTAAGTATTCTAAGTCAAAACAGAGGTTTCAGGAAAGGCGACCAAAGTTTAAGGAATTTTTCAAATTTGTGTAAAACTATATATGTATATTCTTTTGTGCCTAACTTTTGCTCAAATTGACAGATATATGTACATATTTTAGTTAATATAGTTTGGAATATAAAAATGCAATCTCCATTAGAAAATTGTAAGTCGACTTAGCATTTTTTGAAATGTAGGAATAGATCTTATAAAAGGACTGGATATTAGGGCCCAGTAAGTTATTTGATGCAAAATTGTTGTCAAAAACTTGTGATTTTATACGAAATTCCAAGAAAAAAAGTCCGAATAAACTGTACCACAATTAAATTGTTTAACCCTTAGAACTTCAAGAAAAAAAGTTAATTGGTTAGTAAACTTTGGTTACATTTTTAGATGGAAGGTTTCGCAATACATGTTTCATGTCTGAGAACGAAATGAAGAACACCCTCAAATAATAATTTTTCTGGAAGTACCCCACGCCCTTGTTGTTTTGGGTACAAATAAATTCATTATACCAAATTTCAGCCCTATTCGTTGAAGGTTTTTGTGGCATTACGAATTCAAATTTAGGGGACCTTTGTGGGACCCTATGACTACCGTTGTTCATGTGAAAGATTCCGGATATAAATAAACCCCAGTTACCAATTTTCAGCCCGATCAGTTGACATTTGTGATCTCTATGGCGTTAAGAAGTCAAATCGGTGAGGTGCTATATATGGAGGGCATATCAAAAAATGGACCGATATTGCCCATTTTCCCGATCCCAAGTTACCTGCAGCCATATGAAGTATCTATACCAAATTACAGTCATCTAGTTCAATTATTTTAGACTGTAGCGTGATTACAAAAGACGGACATGGCCAAATCGTCATAGAAATTTACGAATATATACTTTATGGCGTCTCAGATCAATATGTAGAGGTTTTATAAACGGAATGACAAAATGAATATAGCCCCATCCTATGGTGGAAGGTATACAAATACGGGATGTCCGCTTTTAACATTTAAAGTGGGTTAATTATCTCCAAATTCAAATAGCAATGACAACAACTAATCACAAATATGATTCTGTTTTCTACTGATTTATACACAAGTAGGAAAATAACATGAAATCTGTTGATTCTTCGCAAAAAAAGTTGAGAGAATACCTAGAGTAGTATTTATTGGGAAATTTTGGAATAGGTAGCACGATTTAGCACCTCAAAATAGCAAAGCCAAGAACCAATCACAAATACGCTTCTATTTTCTACTGATTTATACACAAATCATGAAATAAAATGAAATCTGTTGATTTTTCTCAAAAAAATTTTAGAGTGTACTTAGAGTAGTTTTTAATGAAAACAATTTTTCTATAAGGTACCACTTAAATATTTCCCCGATTATTATGACTTCTGATACATCATTGTTTTTTTGATATGTTTTAAGGGATATGTAGGTGACCAAGGACGAAGGATACTTCAAGAAAATTAATTATTTGAAGGCCTTCTTGATTACGTTCTCAAATAAGTATCTTACACGGGGCAAAATCGCCTTTTTTGATATGTTTAAATCGAAAGAAAATATATTTGGAACACAAATTTTGAAATATTATATATTTCTGAGCAAATAAATTTTATTTGAAAATCAATAAAATATATTAGGAACTCGTACATTAATATGTTACAACAAATAATATTTGCAAACTAAATTTCTTAAATAATATATGTTTTGAACAAAAATAAAATTATTGTTTAGGAAGTCTTCCAAATATATTTCATTTAAAAAAGATTTTCGAGACCTTTGTTGAATTTTACGAAATTAAGTCTTAATTTTTTTTTGGTTTCGAATTAAACCTCCCATGATACCAAATGCAGCATTAACTTCCGTTTTGAAACAATCATTTAAAATCTCTGAGTATTACACACCATCATTAATTGTCAATCTTCCAAGTAATATATTTCGATCCAAGATTATACGATTTCAATAATTATTATTTATTATTTTTACAACATGAAAAATTTCTAAAAAATTAACTGAATTACTGAAAAATTAAACACAATTTAGGTATTTTCTGAATACCTAAATGCAAATAAATATTTGTATCGGAAAAAATAGTCCAAAATAAACACATATTGGGACATAAACAAAGGTTTGTTTAGAACAACATCTTCCCAAAAATATAAATTTTTGTGTGTACCAAATATTATATGTTTAGTGTGTACCCTAAACATATATATGTTTCAAGCCGAATATGTTTGGGACAATATACTACAGAAGCGATTTTTTTTCAGCGTGTATATTCCAAAGACGGGTACCTTAAATTTGTTTTTTATATATCTAATCATCTGATTTTTATCCAGATTTTGTTAAACACAGAGGTTTTTTCTTAGACCACTGTATATTTTAGAGCACTGTAAACTATTGCTATCTATTAGATCGGCGGCCTGAACTCCATTATCTTAGATTTTTAACACCTGCAAATGAACCTCTTATCCGTCCATCTTCTACGCTAATACTCCTGCAATTATTGACCATATGTCGTCCACTTTAATCTGTCGGCTTTTTAAACCAAACAAAATCATTTCAGATCTTAACACGTTTGGTTCGCCATTAGAAGATCATAAAAATTTATTGTTGTTATAAGCAATAAACTAAATATAACAATTTGTCGGCACATAAGAGTTTCCAATAAATTTCCTATTTTTTTGTTTGCAATTGTTACCATTATAGTTAATAGTTCTGTTTTTTATATTTATATATAGTTATATGCAGAAAAAATAAAATAAATTATCTCCCCTCGGGCATCCATTATTATGATTATTAGTTGCGGTTTTTTATTACCTTTCACATCTATAATTAAAGAAACGCTTCAGGTTTTTTTTGCAATGTTTTTACTTTGGCTTAAACATAACTTCTTCAAACGCACTTGAGTTCTATGCAGACTGTAAAACACTTTGGAAATGCTGACTGATTTTTCTAGAGTTCAAGTGCTGCTTAACATGTGTTAAGTTATGGTACTTTTAAGACAAGCTGGAAACAAAACAAGCGAAGTGAAGTAGTTTTGAAGTTTAAAAAAAAAAAACGTGAATATTAACACTTTAAAGTTCTCAGTTGAATTCTCTCTTTTGAAGATTAAAAAATTGCGAATATTAACAATTTAGAATTCACAATTTAATTCTGTCTTTTGAAGATTAAAAAAATAAAATAATTATAAATAAATAATAATAATAATTTTCAATAATTTTTTTCTTTTCAAAGTACCAGACACGATTTTGGAGTGTTAAGTAACATCCGCTGAAGTAGTCAATATTTCAATCTAATCTGTCCGTCCATCCGTCTGTTCATTGCTCCGGAGTCATCCAACTTTTGATAGTGTCTTTAAACTTGGGTGACATATCTTAATAATTTATATGACCACATCTTTGTCGTCTAGGCTTTGAATTTTCTGTAATAACTTCAAATACAATTTTAAGCATTTGAGGTTTTCTTCTTTGTGAAAAAACCTAATCACAGACCTCATATCTTTCTCGCCGAACAAGTGGTTTCTTTCATTTCCTTTTTGTTTCCGCCCCGCCAGACAAACAGACTAACTACCTTATCGACGCACCATCGTCTGATGCGACGTTGTCAGTGCACATGCGCAACAGCGTAGAGTGGTGATCACACACAATAAAAGTGTCAACAGAAATTATGATAATTTTTTTACACACTCCCGAATCCCACACACCAACGCAAAGCAATATACGAATACATATCGATACTCTCATTGCAAACAAAACTACGTCGACTTAGGAAGTTTTCAGCGACATGTAATTTTTAAATTCTAAATATTCCAAATTATATTGTGCCAAATTTGGTGTTTATCTGTCAACCCAAACAAAAATTATTCACAAAACAGTACAGGTCGTTCAGTTTGCATTATAAAGGAATTCCATACAAATTTAAAAATTTCGTAAACTTTGAACGCCTCTCCTGAAAAACTACCTTTTTGCACTTAGCATATTTTGGAATGGAGGTATCGATATATTGCCACCGCTTTTCCAACATATCAACCTCTGTTTGTTTGTATGATAATGAAATGAACACTGAGAGAGGGAGAGGGAGAGAGAACAAATAAATGCGACAAAGAAAATAACTGTTAAATGGCCATTATTATGGCAACTCCGTGACGAGGGAAAAAAGGTCAAAAAACCTTAAAGACCAAAAAACGAAAAACATTCATATAGTATATGATCGACCGACAGCCATAGCCATCCATTGCTGCACCATCTCATCAATGGAATTATTGATGACAGTCAGACAGACAGACAGACAGACAGACTGTAAGCAAAGCAGTTGATGATATATGCGCAAGCGCAACATACTCATGTTGAACAAATGTATATTTAAATATGTGTACCTTTTACAAAGGCACACGAAAAATGTGAATAAACATCTGTGTATTAAACGATATTTAGCTATGTAATTTTACCGAAAAAAAACCTAATATTTGGAATTTTAGAAAAAATGCACAGGTGTCTGAATAGTGGCGACAGAATAAATATTTATTTATTTTCCCATAAAATTATAAATTTTGCATATGAACAATTTCACTCACATTTGAAATGAACTTACCAAATGTATAAAAATTCGAGCACAATTTTATTACACAGTATTTTTTGTTTAGCTGCCTCGCACTTAAGTGAAAAATGTCCTAATGCGACATTAAGTTAGCAGCATAATTGTGCACTTATCCGAATCAGGTAAATATAATATTTTTTATAAAATAAAAAAAAGAAACGTTCAAAATGATTTCCCTTGCACTTAAGAGGAATGCAGCTAAGCGAAAAATACTCTACAATGAAATTTATAGATAATCATGAATTTGAGGAGAATTATATTATACATAAATTTTTTATAATTTCCCACTTAAGTGGGAAAATCTCTTATGGTTTATTCACTTAGCTGCACACGTGTGCGCTTATCCGGAATTTTAGAAAAAATGCACAGGTGTCTGAATAGTGGCGACAGAGTAAATATTTATTTATTTTCCCATAAAATTATAAATTTTGCATATGAACAATTTCACTCACATTTGAAATGAACTTACCAAATGTATATAAATTCGAGCACAATTTTATTACACAGTATTTTTTGTTTAGCTGCCTCGCACTTAAGTGAAAAATGTCCTAATGCGACATTAAGTTAGCAGCATAATTGTGCACTTATCCGAATCAGGTAAATACAATATTTTTTTATAAAATAAAAAAAGAAACGTTCAAAATATTTTCCCTTGCACTTAAGAGGAATGCAGCTAAGCGAAAAATACTCTACAATGAAATTTATAGATAATCATGAATTTGAGGAGAATTATATTATACATAAATTTTGTATAATTTCCCACTTAAGTGGGAAAATCTCTTATGCTTTATTCACTTAGCTGCACACGTGTGCGCTTATCCGATTTATGTAAACATAATATGTTTTAATAAAAGCTAAAAAAAGTTCAAAGTATTTCCCTTTGGAGTATATAAGGACAAAAGGCACTTAAGTGGAATTCAGCTAAGCGAAAAATACTGTATCTTCAAAACTATGTAGATACAAAAGGACACCATTTCTCTCGCATTTAACTGAGACTTTACAAATATACAAATAATCATGAATTCGAGGAGAATTATATTACACAATTTTTTTTTCACTTAAGTGAAAAGTTTCCTAATTGTTTATTCACTTAGCTGCACAAGTGTGCTCTTATCCGATTCATGTAAAAATAATATTTTTGATAAATGCAAAAAATACCCTTGAAAATGTTTTGGCTTTTGAGCAAATATGGACAAAAGGCACTTAAGTGCAATGCAGCTAAGCGAAAAAAACTGTATCATCAAATACTAGGCTGATATAGAAGGACCACATTTAGAAGGTCGAACATATTTCAAAAACGAATTACACGGACAATCGTATATATAAGTAAGGTAAAAATAATATTTTCTTTAACAGAGAAAGCGAAATATTTTCTTGTTTGTGCAGATCAGGTCAAAAGGCTCTTAATTATAATGCAGCTAAGGGAAACAATATCTCTCGCATTTGAATAGGGCTTCACAAATTTATAGATAATCATGAATTCTTGGAGAATTTTATTGTTCAGTATTTTTTTTTTGCTTGGCTGCTTCACACTTATGTGAAAAATGCCCTAATATGGTATTCACCTAGCTATAGAAATGTGCACTTATCCGAATCACGAAAACATAATATTTGTAATAAAAGCAAAATAAGAACGATCAAAATATTTCCTTTTGAGCAGGTAAAATCAAAGGGCACTTAAGAGCAATGCATCTAAGCTTAAAATACTGTATAATGAAATACTAAGTAGAAGAACGAATATATTCGAGATATAGAAGGACCAAAATTTAGAAGGTCGAACATATTGCAGAAAGGACTACATGTGGATGGTCGTATATAAGGTGAACATAATATTTTCTGTAAAAGAGAAAGCGAAAATATTTTCCTTTTTGTGCAGATCAGGTCGGAAGGCACTTAAGTACAATGCAGCTAAGAGTAACAATTTCTCTCGTATTTGAATGGGACTTCACAAATTTATGGATAATCATGAATTCGAGGAGAATTATATTATACAGAATTTTTTTGATTAGCTGCCTCGCACTTAATTGAAAAATTCCGTAATATGGTATTCAGTTAGCTGCACACGTATGCACTTATCCAATTCATGTAAACATATAAATATTTTTAATAAAACCTAAAAAAACGTTCAAAATATTTTCTCTTGTGAACAAATAAGAACAAAAGACACTTTAGTGCAATGCAGCTAAGCGAAAAATATTCTGTAATCAAATACTAAGAAGGACCCCATTTTGAATGTGGAACATATTGCAGAAAGGACGTACACGGACGATGGTATATAAGGTAAACATAATATTTTCTATAAAAAAGAAAGGGAAAATATTTTCCTTTTTGTGCAGATCAGGTCAAAAGGCACTTAAGTACAATGCAGCTAAGAGAAACAATTTCTCTCGCATTTGATTGGGACCTCACACATTTAAAAATTTCATTTAAATTTAAATTTACTTATATAGATAATCACTAATTATATTATACAGACTTTTTTGCTTTGCTGCCTCGCACTTATTTGATAAATGCCCTAATGCGGTATTCAATTAGCTGCACACGTGTGCACTTATCCGATTCATGTAAACATATTTTTTTTAATAAAAGCAAAAAAACTTTCAAAATATTTTCCCTTTTGTGCAGGTTAGGGCAAAAGTCACTTAAATGCAATGCAGCTAAGCGCAAAATACCGTATAATCAATTCCTAAGTATAATAATGAATACATTCAAAATATAGAAGGACCAACATCTAGAAGGTCAATCATATTAAGGGACGGGCTAACAGGTGAGCGGTGGTATAAAAGGATCATATCTAGATTTTTCAATCAAATCTTTCTTGGATTTTCTCATATATATTTTGAAAAAATCCCATTCTTCGCATAACACTACTGCAAGTGTTCATTTATTTGTGAAACTTGGGAAAACTCAAATTTATCGATGTCATGATTATGCTCATTTAACCATTCAATACAATATCATTGGCAATTATGCCACCATAATCACGGTGAGTGATCATCAATACAATTCGCCGGAGATTTGTTCATCCGTCCACGTCTGTCAGTTTATCCCTTTGTCAGCAAAAAAAAGTTTTCAAAACGTTTTTTCTTGAATCATCATTATTATATTCATTCATTGATATTTTTCAGTTTTGCAGACAATCAGTCTTTCGATTTTTGTTTAATTTTTTTAGACTCATCCACAAAATCCATCCATCCGTCCATTGTGCTGGCACTACCAGCAAAACCTTCATGATGATGGCGTTTTTTTATTCATTCATTTATATCGAGAAGAAGATGAAAAACGTGATTGTTTGGTTAATGTTGTTTTGTTTTTTCACCGGTATCAGGTTAAATTATTTTTATTCATATATACAATTTTTGTATCTAGTATTATTTTCACTGCAAACGGAAGTTTTAACTAACCGCTTACAATCGTGAAATTTTGTTTTTTCCTTTCTTTCTTTCGAATTTTTTTTGAATTAAAAATTTGGAGTTCAGCCTGAGAACAAAGAGGTCATCCTTTGTTGGTTTGGTTTATTGATTAAAATGAACAGAATATAAACGTCATTCGGGGCAGTCTCAGGGGAGATGATTCATTTAGTTAGAATTATTCTAAAGGGATTTGTAATACAGTCTTTATTTAAAGAATGCCACTGGTAATTTTTTCAATATAGATTCTTAATTAAAACCCGGAAATATTTTAGTATGGAGAAATGGAAATATGAAAAAAAATATACTCTGGCATAATATACGAACATTTCTCGAAAAGGTCATCAACGATGACCGTTTCCTATAGAAAAGTCGTCAACGATGACATTTTCCTATAGAAAAGTAATCAACGATAACCTTTTCGTATAGAAAAGTCATCAACGATGACCTTTTCGTATAGAAAAGACATCAACGGTGACCTTTTCGTATAGAAAAGTCATCAACGGTGACCTTTTCGTATAGAAAAGTCATCAACGGTGACCTTTTCGTATAGAAAAGTCATCAACGGTGACCTTTTCGTATAGAAAAGTCATCAACGGTGACCTTTTCGTATAGAAAAGTCATCAACCGTGACCTATTCGTATAGAAAAGCCATCAACGATGAAGTTTTCTAAAAGAAATGTTATCAACGATAAGCTTTTCTAAAAGCAAAGTCATCAACGCTGAACTTTTCTAAAAGTAAAATCATCGACGCTGAGCTTTTCTGAGAGAAGTCATTAAGGATGAACTTTTCTTAGAGAAAAGTCATCAACGATGACCTTTTCTTAGAGAAAAGTCATCAACGATGACCTTTTCGTATAGAAAAGTCATCAACGATGACCTTTTCGTATAGAAAAGTCATCAACGATGACCTTTTCGTATAGAAAAGTCATCAAGGGTGACCTTTTCGTATAGAAAAGTCATCAACGATGACCTTTTCGTATAGAAAAGTCATCAACGATGACCTTTTCGTATAGAAAAGTCATCAACGATGACCTTTTCGTATAGAAAAGTCATCAACGATGACCTTTTCGTATAGAAAAGTCATCAACGATGACCTTTTCGTATAGAAAAGTCATCAATGATGACCTTTTCGTATAGAAAAGTCATCAACGATGACCTTTTCGTATAGAAAAGTCATCAACGATAACCTTTTCGTATAGAAAAGTCATCAACGATGACCTTTTCGTATAGAAAAGTCATCAACGATGACCTTTTCGTATAGAAAAGTCATCAACGATGACCTTTTGGTATAGAAAAGTCATCAACGATGACCTTTTGGTATAGAAAAGTCATCAACGATGACCTTTTAGTATAGAAAAGTCATCAACGATGATATTTTCGTATAGTAAAGTCATCAACGATGACCTTTTCGTATAGAAATGTCATCAACGATGACCTTTTAGTATAGTCAAAGTCATCAACGATGACCTTTTAGTATAGTCAAAGTCATCAACGATGACCTTTTAGTATAGTCAAAGTCATCAACGATGACCTTTTAGTATAGTCAAAGTCATCAACGATGACCTTTTCGTATAGAAATGTCATCAACGATAACATTTTCGTATAGAAAAGTCATCAACGATGACCTTTTCGTATAGAAAAGTCATCAACGATGACCTTTTCGTATAGAAAAGTCATCAACGATGACCTTTTCGTATAGAAAAGTCATCAACGATGACCTTTTCGTATAGAAAAGTCATCAGAGATGATCTTTTCTTATAAAAAAGTCGTATCGATGAACTATTCTTAGAGAATAGTCATCACAAATAAATTTTCATAGAAAACAGTCATGAGAGACGAACTTCTCCAAGAGAAATATCATCACCAGCGAACTTTTCTTAGAGAAAAGTCATCAACAACGAACTTTTCTTAGAGAAAAGTCATCAACGATGAATTTTTCTTAAAGAAAAGTCATCAACGATGAACTTTTCTTAGTGAAATGTCATCAACGATGAACGATGAAAGTCATCTACGATGAATTTTTATTAGAGAAAAGTCATCAACGAAGAACTTTTCTTAGAGAAAAGTCATGACCCATAAACTTTGCTTAGAGAAAAAGTCATCACCGAGGCACTTTTCTTAGCTAAAAGTCAAATCAAAGTTGGCCGTTTCCTTTAATTTTTTCTAAAATATTGTTGAGTTTTACGAACTTTTTGTGAAAATATTAATACTATTTTAAAAAATATCTTTGTTAAACCGAAATCTATTTCATAAAGTCTAAATATTACCCACCATTATTATTACTCATCTGCAGAAGAAATGCTCCAGTTTTTTTCAACTTTTTTCACTGCCAATTTCAAAATCTCAAAATTAATCGTATTTATAACCTTGAGCTCATTATCTTTAAACAAAGTCATTAATTATGTAAAAGAGCAAATTATCTTAAATACATTGGGCAAAAGAAAAGCTTTAAACCAAAAAGTAAGAGAGTGAATGAATGGGGTAATTGGAAAATATACGTCAAAACTAAATTGGGCCCACCCCATTAACGCCAACTAATTAAACGTGCTCGAAGCCGTTATTGGCCAAACTAAACGTTGGTCAAGGTTTACTTTCTCCCCAACTGACTTATATATGAATCATTAATGCAGCAAAAAAATAAGACCAAAATTTCTAATAGTAATAGTTTTATCTACAAAAACTTACACTTTTTCGAAACAAAAAAAAAATACATAAAATAATTTAACAATAAATCAACCAAAAAATAGAAACTTAAATTTAAGACCAAAATAAACAATTAAACACGCAAAATCTGAATTGTATTAAATTTCCAAAAACCTTCCCACAATTGAAAAAGCGATTGAATACAATAAACAAATAAAGTTTATGTGTAGCTAAACTATAAAACATAAAAAATAAACAAAAAAATATTGGTCAAATAAAACACATTGAATAACTGTCTTAAAAAATCGCCATGAAATTGTTGGAAACAAAGTCAAACAAAAAAAAATAATAATATTAAAAACAGAACAAAAGGCGAAACAGAACACGAAACGAAATGCGAAACGCACTGAATGCCTTTGGATCTATTGAAAACTGAAAACTTCATTATTTGTCCAATTCACGCAGTAACGAATAACACTCGATCGCTCGCATCAAGCAGAAGATCTATGACGTCTGATTGTTCTAAATAAACCAAGAGCAAGCAAACCAAAGCGTATACATTCGCTTTAGCCACCAAGACTTTAAGACTTCATTAGCAAACCACAATGCATAACCATCCATCGAGCAAGCAACCAACCAGAGTCAGTCAGTCAGCCAGCCAGCCAACGCTTCAGAAGTCATGTCCACAGACAATCCATTCCATTCATTCGATTCTGCGGTAGATAGCATATCAGAGGTATCGCGGTATCCGAAAAAAGGTGGACAGAATTTAAAGTTGGGAAACATGTTGACAATTTTTCTCTATGAAAGGTTAGGTTAGGTTAGGTTGAAGAGAGGAGACGTTTAAACGTCTCATGTCCATGGACATACACTTAAGCCAGTGGTTCGGCCTGTTGTGCGCTCCTTATTTATGATCTTTTTATACCTCACGGGTTACAGAAAATCGGTAACTCTATGAAAACATCCTTGAGATTTTCGATAGGAATAAAATCATTATTAGTGACCTTTCTCTAGGAGGAGATTAGCATAGATCAATTTTTTTTATACGAAAATGTCATCGTTGATGACTTTTCTCTAAGAAAATGTCGTCGTTAATGACTTTTCTCTAAGAAGATGTCATCGTTGATGACTTATCTCTAAAAAAAGGTCATCGTTGTTGAGTTCTCTCTATGAAAAGGTCATCGTTGTTGACTTTTCTCTAAGAAAGGGTCATCGCTGTTGACTTTTCTCTAAGAAAAGGTCATCGTTGTTGACTTTTCTCTAAGAAAAGGTCATCGTTGATGACTTTTCTCTAAGAAAAGGTCATCGTTGTTGACTTTTCTCTAAGAAAAGGTCATCGTTGTTGGCTTTTCTCTAAGAAAAGGTCATCGTTGTTGGCTTTTCTCTAAGAAAAGGTCATCGTTGATGACTTTTATCTATAAAAGTCCATCGTTGGTGACTTTTCTTTAAAAAAAGGTTATCGTTGATGACTTTTCTATACGAAAAGCTCATCGTTGATGATTTTCCTATACGAAAAGCTCATCGTTGATGACTTTTCTATAAGAAAAGGTCATCGTTGCTGACTTTTATGTATGAAAAGTTCATCGTTGATAATTTTTCTATACGAAAAGCTCATCGTTGATAACTTTTCTATACGAAAAGCTCATCGTTGATGACTTTGCTATACGAAAGGCTCATCGTTGATGACTTTTCTATACGAAAAGCTCATCGTTGGTGACTTTTATGTATGAAAAGTTCATCGTTGATGACTTTTCTCTAAGAAAAGGTCATCGTTGGTGACTTTTATGTATGAAAAGTTCATCGTTGATGATTTTTCTATACGAAAAGATCATCGTTGATGACTTTTATATATGAAAAGCTCATCGTTGATGACTTTTCTATAAGAAAAGCTCATCTTTGAAGACTTTTCTATAAGAAAAGCTCATCGTTGATGACTTTTCTATACGAAAATCTAATCTTTAATGACCTTTCTTTAAGAAAAGTTCATCGTTGATGACTTTTCTATACGAAAAGCTCATCGTTGATGACTTTTCTATAAGAAAAGCCCATCGTTGATGACTTTTCTATGAGAAAAGCTCATCGTTGATGACTTTTCTTTAAAAAAAGGTCATCGTTGGTGACTTTTATGTATGAAAAGTTAATCGTTGATGATTTTTCTATACGAAAAGCTCATCGTTGATGACTTTTCTATACGACAAGCTCACTTTTCTATAGGAAAAGCTCATCGTTGATGACTTTTCTATAGAAAAAGCTCATCGTTGATGACTTTTCTATAGAAAAAGCTCATCGTTGATGACTTTTCTATACGAAAAGCTCATCGTTGATGATTTTCCTATACGAAAAGCTCATCGTTGATGACTTTTATATATGGAAAGCTCATCGTTGATGACTTTTCTATACGAAAAGCTCATCGTTGATGACTTTTCTATACGAAAAGCTCATCGTTGATGACTTTTCTATACGAAAAGCTCATCGTTGATGACTTTTCTATAAGAAAAGCTTATCGTTGATGACTTTTCTATACGAAAAGCTAATCTTTAATGACCTTTCTTTAAGAAAAGTTCATCGTTGATGACTTTTCTTTAAGATTGTTTATGACATTTCATAAGGAAAAGTTCATCGGTGATGACTTTACTCTATGAAAAGTTTATCATTGATGACTTTAGTCTATGAAAAATCTATCATTGGTGTTATTTTCTCTAAGAAAAGTTTATCGTTGATTGCTTATCTCCAAGAAAAGTTAATCGTTGATGACTTCTCTCTAAGAAAAGTTCATCGTTGATGACTTCTCTCTATGAAAGTGTCTTCATTAATCACTTTTCTCTAAACAACATTAGCTTTGTTCCTTTACCTACTACAAGTTACTACTTTTACCATTTTTACTAGTTTTACTTCAAAAAGCGTTCCTTTACTCAAAAAACTAGTAAAAAATAGACAATTTTAAGAGAGAACATTCAAAACGTTTTTCTCTTTTACTACTTTTTTACTAGTTTTTACTCGATAAATTTTTCCGAGTAAAAGTAGTAGCTTTCACAATACATTGAAAGTAATATAACAGAAACTTCAAATAGAAGAAATTTTTCTGTGCTTGCTATTTTTACCAGATTTCCGTTCCCTTACTTTTTTAAAATATGTTCACTCAGAGAGAATTTTGAATTATTTCTCTTTTGCTAGTTTTACTATTAAAAAAGTAAAGGAACAAATCTATTTATTGTTGATGGGTTTTGATAATTGATTTTAATTTTCCCAACATTTTCAGTTGTCTCTCGTTTCTTTTATCTGTGTATCTTGTACTTTACTACAGTTTACTCGCGTTTTCTGTGTTCACATTGTTCAGCGAATGTTGAACGTTTCGGTGTGTGCGCATGCGCGCATATGTTCTCGTCTATGTATATCATGTATCGTAAATTAGGAAAAACAATCATATTTTACAGATACAAATGAAAAAAAGTAGCAAAATGAGAACAACATTTACCACACATACGATTGTCCGTCCATGCATATGTCTGTCTGTCCACCCGTTCGCAAGTAAGTATTAAATATATTGGCAGAATTCTGGAGAAATTTCTTCTTGAGGCTGATCGATTGTTATGAGTTTGTTTTTTTCTTTCTTGATTTTCTGTCGTGTATGCGTTCCATTCTTTCTCTTCCATACTAAGTATTTCAGGCATGTTCTATTTCTAAGCTATGAAAACAAATAATAATAATAATATAACTTAAAACTCGCCAGCAGCAATAGCAGCAACCGAAACTGAAATGTTTCAAATTGTGGTAGTCATTCAGTAGGTCAACTTAGAAACTAGAGTAGAAAATTAAATAGTTGCGGGTTGGTTTTGTTTTACATAAAATAGAAACTAATTTGAATGTTCATGTAGTACCTGCATTTATCTGGGAGCTAAATAGTATATGGGTTAAGGAATATTCCGTAAAAGTGATTGTCTGCAGAGATTTTTTTGAGATATTGACAAGTAAAAGGTAATGGTTGGAAAATACCTATTTTTGAAATGAATGATTTTTATGAATATAATTAATGAAAAATTACTGAGAAGATTATGAAAGATTACTTACTGGTGGAGCTTAGTAAAAGCTTTTAAAATAATCATACCTGAAAAGAGAATAAAAGAAATAAATGTTGTTATTAGTTATTGTTTAAACTAAAGAATTGTACAAATGTCAATAATTAAAGTAATTTTCTGCATTTTTATATTGGGTATTTTACTTTAACAAACTTAATTGAATATACTATTCTGCACATCCTTAGAAAGAAAGCTATCTATTGAAATAGTCCTGATTATAATTTGGGTACAAAAGGACGGCTAAAAGTGTACCACAAAAAATAATAAGGGGAACTTTGGATATAGTGATTTTAATTTAATTTATTTGAGTATTTTTATTTATAAAAATAAATCAAATATGGCATTCTGCACTTCTTTGGGAAAGGATCTTTCGACTGATAAATATCTTGTTACAATTTGAGGCCCTTTGAGAGCCTGAAAGGGTACCACAAAAATGAAGTAGTTATTTAAAATTATTTTTTCGTACTTTTTTGCTGTTACCAAAATAAATTCAATATACTTTTACACAAATTGGTTCACTTGGGCATTTTAATTTATTAAAAATAGTCAAATATAATATTCTGTTGGAAGAAGAACTTTCGATTCACATGGAGCTTAATACACTTTGAACATCTTAGAGTCCTCAAAAGTGTACCACAAAATGTTGAGTAGCTCTTTTTGGTAGAAGGATTTTATATTTTATGGTTATTTTAATTTAACTAACTTGATTTGTTATACCATTCTGCATAATTTAGAAAAAAAGCTATCGATTCAAATTGTTTTCATTGAAATTTGGGACCAAAAGAGCGTCTAAAAGCGTCTAAAAGTGTACCACAAAAAGTTGAAAAAGATCTTTTGATAGAATGATTTCAAAGTATCTTATTTTGGCTATTTTAGTTTACCAAACATAATGAAATATACCATTCTGCAGATCTCTAGATAAAAAGCTATCGATTCACATAGCTTTCATTGCAATTTGGGACCACGAGAGCGCCTAAAAGTGTACCACAAAACCAGTAGGGGAGCTTTCAGAATAGTGGTTTTAATTTAACACCTTTGACTAATTTTTATTTCTTCAAATTAAATAAATTTTATTACATTTTGATGGTATTAAAGGCCCTAAAAGTGTACCACAAAAAATTGAAGTAGATCTTTTGGTAGAATGATTTTAAAGTATCTTAGTTTGGCTATTTTATTTACCAAACGTAATGGAATATACCGTTCTGCACATCTCTAGATAAAAAGCTATCGATTCACATAGGCTTCATTGTAGTTTGGGACCACGAGAGCGCCTAAAAGTGTACCACAAAACCAGTAGGGGAGCATTCAGTATAGCAATTTTAAATTAAATTAATTTTAAAATAATTTCGGCTGATAAATACCTTGTAACGATTTGAGCCCTTTGGGGGCGTAAAAGTGTACCACAAAAGAGCAGTTGCATTACTGATAGTATTTATTTAAAATTATTTTATTTTTGTTTTTCGTATTTAACACAATAATTTCAATATACTTTTGTGCAAACCTATGAGAAGCGAGCTTTAGATTTATAAAATCATTGTTAAAATTTAAGGACAGTATGGCGCCTAAAAGTGTACCACAAAAACTCAAAATAGTGATTTTAACATAATGATTGCCTTATTTGGGTATTTTAGTTTGTTTAAAAATATAAATATACTATTTTGCACTTCTTGGGGGAAGGATTTATATAGATTTTATTACAATCTGATATTAGATTTGGTATAAGGAGGCCCTAAAAGTGTACCACAAAAAGTTGAAACAGATCTTTAGATAGAATGATTTTAAAGTATGTTATTTTGGCTATTTTAATTTACCAAACATAATGGAATATACCATTCTGCACATCCCTTGATAAAAAGCTATCTATTCAAATAGGTTTAATTGCAATTTGGGACCACAAGAGCGCCTAAAAGTGTACCACAAAACTAGTAGGGGAGCTTTTAATATAGTGATTTTAATTTCACACATTATAGTATTTTTATTTATCAAAATAAATTAAATATGACATTCTGCACTTCTCTGGAAAAGGACCTTTCAACTGATAAATATTTCGTAACAATTTGAAGCCCTTTGAGAGCCTAAAAGTGTAGCACAAAAATGGAGTAACGTTTTATATGGAATGTATCTTAAATTATATTCTTCGCATTTTTACGCATTAACGAAAAAAAATGAATTAAATTTTGTGCAAATCTGTTACCAAAATGAAATGAATATAATTGGAATTGGAAAACGAGCTTTCGATTTATATAGATATTATTAAAATTTGAGGGCATTAGGGCGCCTAAAAGTGTGCGACAAAAGCTTGGAATAGCTTTTTTGATGCAATGACTTTAAATTAATATAGTTTCGGTATTTTGGTTAATTAAACATTATTCGATATACCCTTCTGCACATGTTTGAAAAAATATCTTTCGATTGATATCTATTTTATCTCAATTTAGGGAGCCCAGATATCATAAAAGTGTACCACAAGAAGTACAGCAAAGCTTTTCATACAATGATTAAAAAATAAACTTGTTTGAGTATTTTAATGTATAAAAATGAGTTGATTATTGCAGTTGGCACATCTTTGGCAAACAATCTTTTGACTAATATATACTTTCTTCCAATTTGGTAATACTAAATACCCTAATAGTGTACCACAAATTCTTCCTGACTTGCAGGTAATTTTGTGGACCTACCATTTTGTTTACTTTGTTCTGCTTTATTGACCAGCAAATTCTTGCAGTCTTTTGTAAAATTCCCAGTACAAATAAATCACTCATCTTTCTCTGCCAAAGAATGTACGCAACAGTTAATCCTTTATCAGCAACAATTTGTGGTAACATCATTGCTTTAATGACGATTAACTGAACATACAATCCATTTTGGTTGTTATTTCAACAATTTATGTAACTAAAACCACAAACCCTCAATTGTTCAATATCCACGAGTAGTACTTCATTTTATGGAGCACAATACATCGCGCCATACCTTTCTGCTGTATTTATATGGGTATGGTTTTTGGATTTGTAACCCAAATACTTCTTGTGTCTGAATTGCATTGGAATACAGTTTCGATGTTGTTGCGTTCAGAGTTTACATCAGCATTAAACATTGCTGACAGATGGGAGGTTTCTTAACGAAATGAGGAGCCCACAAAAACCGTAAACAGACTTTGTAAACTTTGGCCAATAAGAAATAAAATCAGCCGGAGAGGGAGAGAAAAAAAACGCACAGAATGCAGTTAACAATTTGTTACCGTTTAACAAAGAAAGTTAAACATGCACTTTTATGCTGCACATACTTTGTTTTAGTTGGTATTTTTGTTTTAAAAAATAAATTACAAACAAAAAAATAACTAAACAGAACCATTAATGTTAATGGCCAACATGTGTACAATGTTCAATATGGATGTTTAACAAATTGAATGGAAAACAATTAAACAACAATTTAAAGTTAACTGCACAATCAATATATGGACTCTTGGATAGGTTGGGCGTTCGTTTTTTCCTGACTGTCCGTCTGTCTGTCTTAATACTCAACAGTAGATGATTCATGTGGTCATCTACAATACAGTATATGACTCTTGCAGTCATCTACTATACGGTAGACGACTGTTTCAGACATCAACTATACAGTAGCCGACTCATGGAGTCATCTACTCTATAGTAGGGGTCCTTATGGGCCTAAAATACTCTACAGTATACGATTCTTAGATTAATATACTCTTTAATAAACGAATCGTGGATTCATCTAATCTATAGCAGACGACTCGTGGAGCCATCTACTACATAGCAGACAACGCCTGGAGTTATCTATTCTAAAATAGACTACCCTTGGAGTCCAGTACTATTCCGTAGGCGACTCTTGGAGTCGAGGACTCATCTACGCTACCGTAAATGATTCCATGAAACACTATAGTAGCCGACTCGTGGAGTCATCTACTCTATAGTAGCCGACTCGTGGAGTCATCTACTCTATAGTAGACGACTCGTGGAGTCATCTACTCTATAGTAGAAGACTCGTGGAGTTATCTACTCTACAGTAGACGACTCGTGGAGTCATCTACTCTACAGTAGACGACTCATGGAGTCATCCACTCTATAGTAGACGACTCATGGAGTCATCTACTCTTTAGTAGACGATTCATGGAGTCATCTAATCTATAGTAGACGACTCATGGAGTCATCTACTCTATAGTAGACGACTCATGGAGTCATCTACTCTATAGTAGACGACTCATGGAGTCATCTACTCTATAGTAGACGACCCATGGAGTCATCTACTCTATAGTAGACGACTCATGGAGTCATCTACTCTATAATAGACGACTCATGGAGTCATCTACTCTATAGTAGACGACTCATGGAGTCATCTACTCTATAGTAGACGACTCATGGAGTCATCTACTCTATAGTAGACGACTCATGGAGTCATCTACTCTATAGTAGACGACTCATGGAGTTATCTACTCTATAGTAGACGACTCATGGAGTCATCTACTCTATAGTAGAAGACTCGTGGAGTTATCTACTGTACAGTAGACGACTCGTGGAGTCATCTACTCTACAGTAGACGACTCATGGAGTCATCCAATCTATAGTAGACGACTCGTGGAGTCATCTACTCTACAGTAGACGACTCGTGGAGTCATCTACTCTACAGTAGACGACTCGTGGAGTCATCTACTCTACAGTAGACGACTCGTGGAGTCATCTACTCTACAGTAGACGACTCGTGGAGTCATCTACTCTACAGTAGACGACTCGTGGAGTCATCTACTCTACAGTAGACGACTCGTGGAGTCATCTACTCTACAGTAGACGACTCGTGGAGTCATCTACTCTACAGTAGACGACTCGTGGAGTCATCTACTCTACAGTAGACGACTCATGGAGTCATCCACTCTATAGTAGACGACTCGTGGAGTCATCTACTCTACAGTAGACGACTCGTGGAGTCATCTACTCTACAGTAGACGACTCGTGGAGTCATCTACTCTACAGTAGACGACTCGTGGAGTCATCTACTCTACAGTAGACGACTCGTGGAGTCATCTACTCTACAGTAGACGACTCGTGGAGTCATCTACTCTACAGTAGACGACTCGTGGAGTCATCTACTCTACAGTAGACGACTCGTGGAGTCATCTACTCTACAGTAGACGACTCGTGGAGTCATCTACTCTACAGTAGACGACTCGTGGAGTCATCTACTCTACAGTAGACGACTCGTGGAGTCATCTACTCTACAGTAGACGACTCGTGGAGGCATCTACTCTACAGTAGACGACTCATGGAGTCATATACTCTATAGTAGACGACTCATGGAGTCATCCAATCTTTAGTAGACGACTCATGGAGTCATCTACTCTATACTAGACGACTCTTGGAGTCATCTACTCTATAGTGGACGACTCATGGAGTCATCTACTAACAGCAGACGAATTGCGGAGGCATCTACTCTATAATAGAGAGCTCATGGAGTCATCTACTCAATAGTAGATGCTATACAATTTTTGTGGTACAATGTTAGGCCTTTTAATGTTTTACATTTGCAAAAGAATAGACATCACAGGAAAGCTGGTTCTGCATGAATATACAGGGTCATTAAAATTGCTTCGTATTTTGCTGAAAATCAATAATTCCACGGATATTCACGGTAAAGTAAAGTTATTTCAGAGGATTTGTGATACGCTTTTAGGATACTTCGACCCTCAAAGGAAAACAGTGAGGCATCACTGGAAAGTCAGGAAGGTGCAGAGTAGTATCACTAAATTAAAAGTGCTTCGCATTTTATTCGAAATCAAACTTTTAATGGATATTCGCAGTAAAATCATGAAGTTTAGAAAATTAATTAGGTTTTTGTGGTACAGTTTTAGGATTGTTAGTGCCCTAAAATTACAATGAAATACACAATGCTGGAAAGCTAGTTCTCCAAGGGTATGCAGAACCTAATCATAAATTTAAAAGCTCTTTAATTTTGCTGGAAATAAATCATTCAAAACTATTCAGATAAAAATCATTAATTTAGAAAAACGTTTTTGTGGTACATTTTTAGGGCACTTTATGTCCTCAAGCCACAGAAAAAATACATCACTGGAAAGCTATACGTACTTAGATGTGCACAATCATGTCGTTATATTAAAAGCTCTGAACAGGATTTGGTGGAACAATCATACATTATTTGTCCTCAAATAATCAGTATAGTAAAAATTTTTTATTTTATTTCATTTTTGTGGTACACCTTTATGGTTCTTTGTAAACCCTAAATATGATTAAATTTATATCAATCGAAAGTTTTACTTCTCACGATGTGCAAAGTTGCATTTTATTGAACATACAGACAAAAAATAACATCAAAGAAAGAAAATCTTAATTGTTTGATTTTAGATTATAGCAAAATATTTAAAATTTGTGCTACACCTTTATGGGTTGGAGAGCACTCAAACAGTGATAAAAGGCATATCAATCGAAAGCATTTCTTCCTAAGATGTGCCGAATAACATATTTAAAAAAAAATAATGGAAAAATACTTCAGAAATAATCATAAATATTTTTTTTTCAGAATACCAAAAAAATTGTTGATCTGCTTTATATATTTATTCAGCTTATTTATAAATTTGTTTGTTTTGGGTGGCTAATCCTTGTGCCATTTGTATGTCCATCTAACCACATTGTCTGTCAATCCAACTGTTTTTTCTTTGCTAATTTATCTGCCTAACCATTAGTCAGGCTGATAACATTTTTCCCTGTTTTTTTATATTTTTCGCAAACCTACCACAAAACGACCATTTAATTTCCAAACATGTAACAAATCGATTGTCTTAATTTTTTTCCTTTTACTTTTTTTCTTCAAGATATGTATAACTTCCATTTACCTTTCCCCCGGAAGCAGTTTTGTATTGGTTTTCCTTTTAAATATTTGAGAAAAACTTTTACTACAATTGAAGTTTTCCTTAAAAAAATCCACACCAGAAAAACAAAACAAAACATTCTCCTCACCATTTACCGCAGTTAAGCTAAGCTGCTGCGGTTAAACTCTTTAAATGTCCTCAGATTAAATGGTCAATGATCAATGGGGTTTAAGCTTTGTCGGTCTATGTCTATGAGTGTGTACTTTTTTCTTCTCTGTTGGTTCAGTGTCTGCCTTTTTTGGTTGTTACTTTCATTTAAAGAGGTCTTTGAACATTTTAACAGTTTTTTTCTTCTGAAAATATGTAGTAACTCCTCAGGGGGTCGATGCTATGCTTTTTTTCGTTGTTTATTAGGCAATACAACTTTCATTTACCTGGGGTTCAATAGACATTAATGACGAAGGCAAGTAAAAGTGTGAATAAAGGCGAGGGTTCGCAACGAATTGGGTAATGCCCTACTTCGGAAGTGATAGAGATAAGCTGAGAGAGTTTAATCTTTGAAAAAACATAAAGAAATGGTAGAATTCTTCGATAAGATTCTATGTCCAGAAAAGTTTAATTAAACAATATTAATTATTCGAAAGGTATAATTATTAGAAAATTGTGCTAATTCGGAAGTTTTAGAGATAAGATATAAGAATATTATGTGGAAAAAATATCTAAGCATAACAAAGTAGTAGACCTTTTTGGATATCATACGATTTAATTTTTCGATAATTGTTTTTATCGATCCATTATTTTTATGATATTATTTAATTAAATTTTAAATTTACCCAATTATACTGAAAATACCCTAATTTGAAAACTTAGAAGAAGTCCTGATTAAAGTAATGACATCTCATACTAATAATTAAAACAATGTTCTTAAATCATACTAAACTGTAAAGATATAGGTTTAAAGATGTCATCATACTAAACTGTAAAGATATAGATTTAAAGATGTCATAATTTATAATGCAAAGACATTTCATAATAAAAATAAAGACAACATCCTTTATATTGGGTAAATTATTTTAATTTGAACTATGAATTTAAACTTTATCTGAATTATTTCTTTTTAAAATTTATTTTATTTTATTTTATTTTATTTTATTTTATTTTATTTTATTTTATTTTATTTTATTTTATTTTATTTTATTTTATTTTATTTTATTTTATTTTATTTTATTTTATTTTATTTTATTTTATTTTATTTTATTTTATTTTATTTTATTTTAATTTTATTTTATTTTATTTTATTTTATTTTATTTTATTTTATTTTATTTTATTTTATTTTATTTTATTTTATTTTATTTTATTTTATTTTATTTTATTTTATTTTATTTTATTTTATTTTATTTTATTTTATTTTATTTTATTTTATTTTATTTTATTTTATTTTATTTTATTTTATTTTATTTTATTTTATTTTATTTTATTTTATTTTATTTTATTTTATTTTATTTTATTTTATTTTATTTTATTTTATTTTATTTTATTTTATTTTATTTTATTTTATTTTATTTTATTTTATTTTATTTTATTTTATTTTATTTTATTTTATTTTATTTTATTTTATTTTATTTTATTTTATTTTATTTTATTTTATTTTATTTTATTTTATTTTATTTTATTTTATTTTATTTTATTTTATTTTATTTTATTTTATTTTATTTTATTTTATTTTATTTTATTTTATTTTATTTTATTTTATTTTATTTTATTTTATTTTATTTTATTTTATTTTATTTATTATTTATTTATTTATTTATTTATATGAATTACAATACAAAGTAAATTTATATTCTAATTTTACGGTCCAGGGAAAGGCCGGGTTACAAAGACCATATGGCTAAATGTTTGCAGCGACAGACCAGAGCCTCTGGTGGGAATCGAACCCACGACCCCCAAACTCATAGGCAAGTACGCTACCAACTCACCTACTGGGGCGCTCATTTTATTTTATTTTATTTTATTTTATTTTATTTTATTTTATTTTATTTTATTTTATTTTATTTTATTTTATTTTATTTTATTTTATTTTATTTTATTTTATTTTATTTTATTTTATTTTATTTTATTTTATTTTATTTTATTTTATTTTATTTTATTTTATTTTATTTTATTTTATTTTATTTTATTTTATTTTATTTTATTTTATTTTATTTTATTTTATTTTATTTTATTTTATTTTATTTTATTTTATTTTATTTTATTTTATTTTATTTTATTTTATTTTATTTTATTTTATTTTATTTTATTTTATTTTATTTTATTTTATTTTATTTTATTTTATTTTATTTTATTTTATTTTATTTTATTTTATTTTATTTTATTTTATTTTATTTTATTTTATTTTATTTTATTTTATTTTATTTTATTTTATTTTATTTTATTTTATTTTATTTTATTTTATTTTATTTTATTTTATTTTATTTTATTTTATTTTATTTTATTTTATTTTATTTTATTTTATTTTATTTTATTTTATTTTATTTTATTTTATTTTATTTTATTTTATTTTATTTTATTTTATTTTATTTTATTTTATTTTATTTTATTTTATTTTATTTTATTTTATTTTATTTTATTTTATTTTATTTTATTTTATTTTATTTTATTTTATTTTATTTTATTTTATTTTATTTTATTTTATTTTATTTTATTTTATTTTATTTTATTTTATTTTATTTTATTTTATTTTATTTTATTTTATTTTATTTTATTTTATTTTATTTTATTTTATTTTATTTTATTTTATTTTATTTTATTTTATTTTATTTTATTTTATTTATTATTTATTTATTTATTTATTTATATGAATTACAATACAAAGTAAATTTATATTCTAATTTTACGGTCCAGGGAAAGGCCGGGTTACAAAGACCATATGGCTAAATGTTTGCAGCGACAGACCAGAGCCTCTGGTGGGAATCGAACCCACGACCCCCAAACTCATAGGCAAGTACGCTACCAACTCACCTACTGGGGCGCTCATTTTATTTTATTTTATTTTATTTTATTTTATTTTATTTTATTTTATTTTATTTTATTTTATTTTATTTTATTTTATTTTATTTTATTTTATTTTATTTTATTTTATTTTATTTTATTTTATTTTATTTTATTTTATTTTATTTTATTTTATTTTATTTTATTTTATTTTATTTTATTTTATTTTATTTTATTTTATTTTATTTTATTTTATTTTATTTTATTTTATTTTATTTTATTTTATTTTATTTTATTTTATTTTATTTTATTTTATTTTATTTTATTTTATTTTATTTTTATTTTATTTTATTTTATTTTATTTTATTTTATTTTATTTTATTTTATTTTATTTTATTTTATTTTATTTTATTTTATTTTATTTTATTTTATTTTATTTTATTTTATTTTATTTTATTTTATTTTATTTTATTTTATTTTATTTTATTTTATTTTATTTTATTTTATTTTATTTTATTTTATTTTATTTTATTTTATTTTATTTTATTTTATTTTATTTTATTTTATTTTATTTTATTTTATTTTATTTTATTTTATTTTATTTTATTTTATTTTATTTTATTTTATTTTATTTTATTTTATTTTATTTTATTTTATTTTATTTTATTTTATTTTATTTTATTTTATTTTATTTTATTTTATTTTATTTTATTTTATTTTATTTTATTTTATTTTATTTTATTTTATTTATTTTAATAAAGTCAGTATCCTTAATAGTAAGTCAATTGTCTTAATTTTAAGTATGACATTTTATTTTTTTATTGATTTATTTCATTATTTTTTTTGTCATTGATTCAAGTATTTTTGTTTATTGATTCAATTGATTTTCAATACGATTTTGTTACAGTTTTTAGTTCATATATTTAATTTAATCATTGTTTGCATATAATCATCGGAAAATTTGTCTAAAATACAGATTTATTTTATTTTATTGTTATATTTTTAGTTACAGATTTTGATCCAAAGATCTTTAAAGTAAATACATGTTATACATAAAATTAGGTCAAGATCATTAATATTAGGTAAACTGTCCTAATTTTAAATATTAAATTAAATTTTATTTGCCAGATTTTGATCCAAAGTCGTCCTTATCTTTAAAGTAACGACATTTCATACTAAAAATTAAGTCAACATCATTATTATTAGGTAAACTGTCCTAATTTTATGAATGAAATTCAATTTTATTGAATTATTTAATTATAAAATTTATTTTAAATTAATTTTATTTTTTAATTGATTCAAGTATTTTTGTTCACTGATTCAATTGATTTTTTAACTGATTTTGTTAAATTTACTTGATTCAATTATTTTTTTTTCAGTTATCACCAGAAAGTCCTCACTATCTAAGCTAAAATGGTAAGTGTTTCTACAATTTTCTTTTTCTCTTAAAACCTTTCATTATATTTGTAATTCAATGAATGGAATGGGATTGTATTGAATGGGTTTGGATTAAAATTATACACTTGTGAGCCAAGTAATATTTTAGATTGTAGGGAAAGGAATGTGCTAGCGTTAGCTGGTGGCTAACTCCAGCCACAATTCCAATTCCGAAACTGAGTTTTCAGTTTCGTTTCATTTTAATGAGTTTTAATTTGATTAATGATAAGTAGAACATAGTATAACCACAGATAGACGGATGGATGGATAGAGGGACGGACATAGTTTCTACCCACCGTTAAGTCAAGTGTTGAATACTGACTGCCGGCTGAATGTCTGAATAGTGAGTGAGATTGTCGGTGCCGCGCTAAATGCTGAATGTTGCGTTTACACGTTATAACTTTAGATGATACTTAGCTGAAGTGGAATTCTGCTTCGCAGTACTCCTATGTCGAGTTGTAATGTTGTATTGTTTTTATGATCTCGAGATTACAGACACGATGATAGCGATAATAACTTTCATTTAATTACCAAGCTAGCGAACGAGCAAACAAAAATGTTCCAACTTCTCAAACGTCGCGAACAGAACACTTGTTTGTTTGGGTTTTGTTCTGTTTTTTCTTTCTTTTTTAATGTTTTTTAATTAGCCTCATTCACTTTGCCATGTGGTAATATTGTAAATGTTTGAACATTTACATCAGATTTGAACAAATATATTTGTTACTTACTTACGATATGATAATGTTACATTATCTGAGTACACGAATAAACGTCGTTTATTTCTTTCTTCTTTGCCCCCCCTCTTCCTAACGGTTAAGTGTTTTAAATGTAAGTTTTTTTCTTAATCTTAATTCTTGGGGAAGATAAGAAATTGTTTTCCGGATGTAATGGAGTTATGGTTTGGGGCGAGGGTTTCTTGAAGTTTTGTGTAGCTACTAATGAGCAGACATCCGGAAGGACGGACAAATAAGAGGATGGTTAGCAGACTACAAGAGCAGTAATTGAAAATATAAAGAAGGAGGCCTACTAAGAGAGAGTTAATAGATTTCATTGGGTAAGGACTAATTATCCATTCAGAATAATAAAAACATGTCTTTAAAATAATAATTCCGAAATTTCAGCCAGTTCGGTTGAAAATTGTGTTAATAATTCGAATAGTGTAAACCTTTTTCTGGGAGCTATACCAACACCTAAACCGGTATGGTCCAGTGTTACTAGAACTTGTGCTAGGTTAGGCTTAAAACATGTGGCTACTAATTTAATTTTTATACGAAAAAATTTTGATAGAGCCAATTTTTAATACTTGAGGTTTTGAGCAATATAAAATATAAATTCCTAAACTGCTTCCAGCTCTGTTGAGTTTTTAAAGAACCAGAAAGGGTGGTACCATTTTCGGGGAACTATGCCAAATGTAGAGAGATGTTGGCGATGATGACTTCTAGAATGACTGGTAGTCAAGTCGAAGGTTCCATTTTTACAAAGCATTACAAATAAATTTAAACAAATTGATGTTTTTATGACCAGTTTTATTAAGTTTTTATCATTTACCATTTAATTTGGTCCTTCGACTTGATTTTAAGGAAAAGACTTTACTTTACGAACTTTTTAATATATTTATACTATACGTATTTCGGAATTTTTTAATATATTTATACTATACACCCTTTAAATAAAATTATATGGAAGGTTCATTGAACTGATTTTCAACATTAGAATGTACCCTAAACCTTCTTTAATTTTTTATGAATAAGTCTATGTTTATAATGCCACAGCATTTCTATTAGGTAGGTCATATAAAATCTGGGTTATTTTCATATAATTGACATTTGTAATTGTATTGGTATTTTTGCTGTCAAATAATTTTGAAATTTTAAAATAAAATTCTTACAATTCAATTGATTCCAATTCTACGAATATCCCAAACAATGTTAGCTGTTAATTTGCTTAAACAAGCAAAAGGATTTTTTCGTCCCCGTAAGTTGAAGCTTAACCGCAAATTAATTGCAATCCAATCAACTAAGATAAACCATATTATTTGCTTAGTCCACACATCTGCTCGATTCAAAGCTAAATTCAAGGATGGCGGTGAACATGCCACCTTTAATGATCTTCCCATACCTCAAGGGTGCTGGAAAGAGGCGAATGCTCGGCGACAAAAGCGTTATATGACGGTATTGCTAAGCGGTGCAGGAGCCTTTGTGGGATCGGTAATATTTGTAAGTGGTCAAGGTCTGCCATAAATATTAAGGATATAATTAAATTGTTTAAAATTGTTCTTGAAGGTGGCCCAATCTGGTTTAATGTATTTGAATTACACCGTTCCCGATTATCCCTACGAAGATGAGGAGTAAGAACATACATACATATGTACTGACTTGTTATTTCCCTATCGCCTTTGTATTCCTATATAAGATTTGTCATTAGACTACTGCAATAATTTGCTCAAATAAATGGTTATCTTCTAGAAATTCTATTTATTTCTTCCAAAATTAAGCCCAAGGACCAAATTTTAGAAATGCTATTTATTTCTCCCTAAATGTAGCCAAATGACAAAATTTCTTTTTATGTCGTCATAATGACTTATATTCTTTAGATGTTGCAGAGGGCTAGAGCTAGAAACGGTATTGTTCATCTTAAAGTAAAGTCGAAGAACCAAATGTGAATAGATAAACAACTATTTTTGTTCTACGGTATCATATTTATTTACTTTCAACAAATATTCCGTAGAGTTGAGCAAAAATAATGAATAATAAGAAATGTCATCCCGGAGCGAGTAAGTTGTCAGTTACGAACGAATAGAAATTTCAACGAGTAGGACTTCAAAGAGTGAGGTTTTCCGCGGATTTCGGACCGATTTTCCCGAATTTTTTGTAATTGTCACAATTAAAAAATTTATATTAATTGATTAGTGCAAATAAAGTTCTAACTATGTTCGCGGAAAAGTGTTTTTTCGCGTGTGACATTTCATTCCTATTCGTTCGTAACTGATAGATTTTGACGTTTCGTCCGGACGGCACATCTGTCAAATTTAAGGTCTGTGAGTTAGAGCTAGACATGTAATTTTCTTCTCGTAAATAGATGTCGAAGGACCAAATTTGAATTGGTAAATAAATATTTTATTCTATGTTATCATATTTATCATCTTCTTTGATTATTCCAGAGAGCCAATCATGTCATTGGCTTCTCTTAACCCATTACTGACTATTGGGCATTTAAATACCCATAAACAGTGTTTACGTAGAACGTCGTATCTCGAAAGTGCTATGAGATATTGTGTTATTTATTGCCTATACATTGTGAAACGAAATTCCTAAAATTTAATGGTTCTTTTCAAGGTCAAGATGAGGAATTTTCAAAAATCAATATATAAAGCTACGTGGTCTGTTTGCCTCTGGTATCCTCTATTCATAAAAAAATAAATAGAAAAAAATAATTTGAAAATGGAAAACATAAATAGAAAAAACAGCGATTAAGTATTTAAATACCCAATGCAGATCTTGGATATGCTGAAAGTTACAAACTTGAAATTTTGCAAAACAACTTATATGACCTATATTAGCTTACAGATAATTTTTTAAAAAATTCGTGGATTCTATGGGAAGACTTTAATGCGTTAAAATGAAGTCGAAGAACCAAATTTGAATTAGAAAAAAAAATAGATTATAAGTCATCATATTTCGTGAGAGGTTTCCAGAGGGCTAGAGCCAGAAATTTTATTTCCATCACGTAAAATGAAGTCGAAGAAATACATTGAACTGGAAAATAACTATTTTTGATCTACATCATCATATTTATTTATCTTCATCGGATGCAGTAGATGACTAGAACTAGAAATGTTAGGTGTTTCTTTTTAAATGAAGTCGAAGGACCGAAATTTGAATAGGAAAATTATTTTTGACATTCCATATCTTATTTATTTATGTACATATGTACATACATATATTCTTGAAATGTTCCAGAGGGCTAAGTCACAAGCCTTAAATTAGACAGATGGTGCCGTCCTCCAGAAACTTCAAATCTATCAGTTACGAACGAATAGGAATGAACTGTCGCACGCGAAAACAGTTTTCCGCGAACATAGTTTGAACTTTTTTGCACTAACCGATTAATATTATTTTTTTAATTGTGACAATTACAAACAAATCGGGAAAATCGGTCCGAAATCCGCAGAAAACCTCACTCTTCGAAGTCCTACTCGTTGAAATTTATATTCGTTCGTACCTGATAATTTGCTCCGGGATGACATATCTTATTATTTATTATTTTTGGGCTAAGTTGTGATAGATCTGTATAATTTAAAATTAAGGTGAAGGATGATATATAAATTGGAAAATAAATACTTGATTTTATGTCATAATATTTATATTCATCTTCAGCTGATGTCGCAGAGTTTTAGAGCTAGAAATGTTATCTACATCTCCTCATATTTCGTGAGAGGTTTCCAGAAGGCTAGAGCCAGAAATGAAGTCGAAGGACCAAATTTGATTTGGAAAACTAACTATTTTTGATCTACGTCATTACATTTTTTATATTATTTGAATCTCAACGAGTTACAGGGCTTTTCATTATTATTAACATCTAACAATATTAAGTCGAAGGACCAAATATGAATTCTTTTTCAGATTTTGTAGAGTGCTAGGGCTAGAAATGTTATTTGCTTCTCTTAAAATGAAATCGAAGGACCATTTTTTAATAACAACATATTAAATTTTATGTTAAGTCATTACATTTTGTCTTCTTCATGGAATGTTCCAGAAGGTTAGGGTTAGACATTTTGTTCACTTTTCGGAAAATGAAGTCGTAGGACCAAATATGAATTGGAAAAAAATATTTTATTTTATGTCATAATATTTACCTACCTTCTTCAGAAGTTCAGAGTACTAGGACTATAAATGTTAAAATGAAGTCGAAGGACCAATTTCTAATTGAAAAAGAAATATTTTTGATATACATATGTCACCATATTTATTATCTTCTGGAAATGTTCCAGAGGTTCAGAGCTAGACATGTAATTAGCTGCTCGTAAAATGGAAATCGAAGGACCAAACATGAATTGAAAAATAAATATGTATTTTGTTATCATATTGTATATTCAGTTTTCTTCTTGGGAAGCTCCAGAGGACTAGACCTAGCAATTGGATTTGCTTCTCGCGGAATTAAGTCAAAGAAATTTCAATTTGAAATTGTGCAACCTTTTATTCTGATGATCAAAATTAAGTTATCTTTATTCACTGATTCAGTGTGCCAGAGCTAGACATGTTATTGACCATATTTTAATTGGATTTTTTTTTATTTTAATTGAAGTCATCACCTTTTTTCTTCTTCATGGATTCTTCCGGAGGTCGAAGGACCAAATTTAAAGTGGAAGAAATATTTTATTAATATGCCAGCGGGCTAGAGCTAGAAGGATCAATTTGAATTGGAAAATAGTTATATTAGATCTACGTAACAATATTTACTTATCTTCTTCAGATGTTTTAGGACACTAGAACTAGAAATTTCATTTAATTCTATTAAAATTAATTCGAGGGACCAAATTTTAATTTGGGAATGTTTAAATATTTTATTCTGATGAACAAAATTAAGTTTTCTTTATTGGCTGATTCAGTATGCTACAGCTAGACATGTAACTTTCTTCTCGCAAAATGAAGTCGAGGGACCATATTTTAATTGGAATTTTTTTATTTTACTTTAAGTCGTCACATTTTGTTTTTTCCTAGAATGTTCCGGAGGGTTAGGGCTAAAATTTTGTTTACATCATACAAAATGAAGTCGAAGGACCAACATTTGAATTGGAAAACAATATTTTATTCTAGCATCATATGTACTTATCTCTTGAGATGTTTCAACGGGCTAGAGCTAGAAGGACCAAATTTGAATTGGACAATAATTACTTTAGATCTAAGTCATAATATTTACTTCTTCAGATGTTTTAGATTTCTAGAAATTTTATTTAATTCACTTAAAATTATGTGGAAGAACCAAATTTAAATTTGAAAATGTTTATATATTGTATTCTGATGATCAAAATTATGTAATCTTTATTGAATGTTTCAGAATTCTAGGTTTAGAAATATTATTTCTTTTTAGCAATATTGAGTTGAAGGACAAAATTTAAATTGGAAAATAATTATTTTTGATTTGTGCCATTGCATTTACTTATCTTCTTGCAATGCATCACTGAAATAGAGCTGGAAATGTTGTATACTTCTTTGCAGAATTGAGTCGAAGGACCAAATATGAATTATGAAATATATAATGTACTGATGTGTTTTTGGATGGATTTCTCGTAAAATTTGGTTCGAAGGGCCAAATTTAAATTCGGAAATAATTATTATATACTGATGCTTCAAATAGCTAGATTAAAATTAGAAAATAAATATTTTATACTGATGCTTCAGCTAACTAGAATGCTATATACACTGATAATTTTTTAATCATTTTTCAAGATATTTCTGTGGAAGATTTTTTCTATTCAATTCTTTATGATGGTTTCTATTTATTCATCTAAGCACGAAAACTATCGGATGATCCTCCCCAAGTGATCAGGTCATTGCTTTCTGATATGACATCATATATTTTTCGCTCCTTCCCCATCGAAATAAAGCTCTATGAAATAAGTCCATTTTGTGTGATGATATAGATCATTCATTCATCCATTCATTAAAATGACCATATCGCAGAACCCAAGTCTATGGACCACCACCATTCAGAGTAACTACACTAGTGGCCCGAGCCACAGAAAAGATATCATTCATTTGAAACTCAATTAAATAAATTGAAAATAGTATTATTATTTCATATCTTTGGTACTACTCGTATATGTATATGAACGTACGTACTTTAGCAAATATGATTTGCATCTATAGAATGCATTTAGAACACGCACTTCTCAACTATTTAGTGGCCACGGCAGCAGCAATAATAGCATGAATGAGGAATTAAATTACTATTGTTGTTGTTGTTGTTCTTTTTCTAAGTAGTATGTTCATAAGCACAAATGATGCAATAGATGCTTCTTTAAAAGAAGATCTCAGGGGAGGCCGAACAGTGGGGATTTGCAATGAGAGTAAGAGGCTAATGAACTTTTTAATGCAATATACATAGATTTGTGGTACAATTTTGTGATCTTTAACGCTTAATCATTTAATGCAATAATATTTTTTATTGAAAAGCTATTTCTTTTAAAGATTTGCGGATTTTTATATATTATCAAATTGTGATTATCAAAAAAATTTAATAAAATTTACTTATATACCAACAAAAAACTTTTTTTTGAGCTGCGCTAATTTTTGTGGTACACTTTGAGTATCTTTGCAGTTGTACACATGTCGAAAATTTGTTATTAATCAAATGCTGTATTTCCAAAGAGATGCAGAATCATAAATTTTTATGGAAAAAAAAATTTTGGTATCAATAAAATTTGAATAAAATTTAGAAAAAGGAAATGCTTTGGTAGGGCTTTAGGAATTTTTGTGGTACACTTTAAGCATCTTTACAATTCATAAACTGCGAAGGCATTTGTATCAATAACATTCTATCGGGTCTGTTCTGTAGCAAGGTGATTTGAAATCACGGTGATTTTAAAATCACCGGCGACTTACAATCACTGTTGGGGTTCGAAATCGCCCGGTTTATTATTCATAGCCTCCCAAAAAAGATTGTTCGAAATATGTTCGGGTGATTTCGAACTCCAAAAGTGATGTTATGTCGCCGGTGATTTTAAAATCACCGTGATATCAAATCGCCGTGATTACAGAACAGACCCGCATGTTTCCAAAGACATGCCGATAATAATAAAATATGGAGAAAAAATAATTAATAAAGGGCCATATTGGTCTGTTTCTTTTGGTTTTTGTTCCTTCACAAAGAGTTAAAATATAAGAAAATACCCTCTTTCTGCGAAGTGGTGTACTATTATAGCATATATTACTGAAAGAATCTTCTAGGTTTCGCAAAATCTTAGCTATTTTCTGCTAATTTTGTATAAAAATTTAAAACCATTTCTAAACCAAAAAATAAATCACTGTATTATTTCCTGGTGTTTCTTTAATCCCCCACTGTGAGCTCATAGGAACCCCCCCTTTCATAACAAAGTGTATAATGCAAACTCCCCAAAACAACAATCACAACGGCGGCAGTAACAACAATAGCTTCAGCATCCACACAACAGCAACAACATCATCAGCAATAGCATCTTAATGGCAACAACAATCATGACAACAATAGTACCATCCTAGTACAACCAGCAACAACAATGGCATTCGAGAAAGCCCCAAATGAAATAAAACACTTGTTAATCGAGAGCTTAACTGATGTTGCATAAACGTCCGATGAAAGCGGGATGGCAATGACTGAAGCTAAAGCTCTGACTGGAGCATAGAGCATGCCAGATGCCTTTGCCATGGAATGCTAAGGCATCATCATTGCCATCATCAGATGATGATGACCAGATGATGATGAGATGATGCGGTGTTCATTATAATGCTGATGCTGCTGCTGATGAAGAAACTAAAGATGAGGTCTGGAGATTTATAGGAAGTCACTCATTGCTGTAGTTTTGATATACAATTGATTTTTTTTTCTTTCTAAAAGATTGTATTTTGTGGAGACTGCTACTGCCACTGATGCTGCTGCTGTTGCACTAAATGCAGCTGTAAATTATTAAAATTGTTGAAAATGATTTCTTGGATGTCTTGCCATTCTTCCATCCTCCCCTCCCTGTCTCTGTACACATATGAACTTTTTTTTTTCAAAGAAAGAAATAATTGAAAATTATTTCTGTTTTGTTCTTTTCTTCAAGCGGCGTAAATTTTTGTAGAGCAGCCAATCTTATAGAACAGGCTATTTGTTATAGGAATGCTAGATCTAAAGAAAAGTGTAATTAGATAAATTCTGAAATACATTCGTATTCAGATCATTAGAGGAATGATCAGACGAGCCGTAACGGAATAAATGCAATTAAATGTGTCCGTTTTCTTTCAGAGAATTGGAAAATATGATTTGAGAATGTATAACAGTTACAAGGGGATTCACCGAATCATTTAGTAGAATTCATGGAATTGTTTAAAATATAAAATTTTTGAAAAGTATTGAAAGAAAGATAATGATGAAAGTATATAATTTTATTTAATATAGGAAAATAAATGGGAAAGGTAGTAAACTTAAAAAAAGTTATTAAAAGTAAACTGATGGAATTTAATGTGAAGATGAAAGGATAATATAAGTAAATAAATTAAATATCAGAAAAATAGTAAAAATGCTGAAACAGTGAAAATACTGCATTGAAGAGTCAATTCTGATATATAAATATGTATAAAAATTTGAAACTTTTGCTGAAAAAAAAAATAGAAAAATAAATTGGGAATTTTATTCTGGGCATCTCAAAAAATTACACTATATAACTATGACAATTAGCAAAATCTCAGACAATATCTTACAAAATTTTTTGGCGTTTAGTAAAATGCTCCCTTCGACCAAAAAATGAAATCTTTGACCCACTGTAAAAAAAAACTTTGACCAGCTGGACCTTATGTTTATTCTACAAAAATGATCTACTCAACATGCCCTTTCCAAATTATAGGGTCGCTATTCTGTTCCAATCATTCCATAGCTATCACGGCTTTAAATTTACATTACAGTATTTTTATTTTGCATAAGTTGGTGTCTTTGGAGACCCTAAATTTTCCGGCAAAAAATTCGTACAATATTTTAATACTTAAAATATACTTTTTGAAATTACTTTTTTTGATTTTCTCGAAGAAAAGGCCAAATTGACCCATAAAGAGAGGAGCTGGAGGTATAAATCTTCCACAAAAATTATCCTAATAAAATTCCATTATATAACTCAGACTATTTTGCCAATAGGAAATCTCTCAGACATTAACTTACAACATTTTTTTTCATTTAGTATAAACTTTGACCCACTGTAAAAAAAACTCAGACCAGCTGGACCATAAGTTTATTCTACAAAAATGATCTACTCAACATGCCCTTTCAGAATTATAGGGTCGCTAATCTGTTCCAAAAATGCAGTTGGAATTTTTTGTTAAATTTTAAAAAATTAAATAGAACTATAAATAATTTTAGGTCCACTTCCGTGTAAAGCTTATATGTTGGGGAATTAATAGAAGTTAAAAAAATAAAAAATTCGCAAAAAACGGAGAGTAAAAAAATATAAAAATGTCATTTTAATTGTAAAACTTAAAAATGGCACATACAAAATTTTTTTTTCTGATCGCACGCAAAAATTGTTTAATATTTTTATATATATTTTTCTGAAAATGCGGAATAATACAAACATTAAAAAAAAAGTTTTCAAATCGGACCATTGCTTAAGAAGTTATGATCGAAAACCCGATATACAGAGAGATATCTTAAAAAATTTTGAAATATCGATAACTTCTGAACGAGTTATCAGAAAAATCTCAAAAAATTCGCTTCAAAACGCTTAACGCTTAAGGCGTACTAAAAAATAGAAAGAAAATTAAAAAAAATCAAAATCAATTTTTTTCTTGAAACCGTCGATTTGCCGAGGAAATCCCCATATAACAGATGGCGCAAAAGTAATCCTCCTATCAGAAAATGCTATAAATTTTGCGAGGCCCGTAATGTCAGTTCTGTTTTGACATTTGTGTAGTAAACACATGCGAAATACTCGTTAATAAACAATGTTACGCTACACTGCTCCAGAACGGGGATCCACAAGAAGAATCAAAGTTTTTAATTTTTTTTTTTAAATTACAGCCAAAAACATCGAAAGGTTACTTTTGCGCCATCTGTTATTTCCCATAGTTCCTAGGAGGAGCATAGGGCCAAGGGTTTTTGAGAATTATAGGATCGCTATTCTGTTCCAATCAAAAAATCTCAATTTGTTGGACGGTCTTATTAAAATGTACCACAAAAATTTATGTAGCTCAAAAATCACTTTGTTATTTTTAATATTTTTATGAAATAAATTTCATAATACTACAAACTTTTTAGTATAATAACAAGGTTCAACACATCTCCAGAAACTTTTCTTTCCGTCACTATAAATATTAATAACGTTTGACTGTACCAAAGATTATTAAAATGTACCAAAAAAATTGGAGTAACTGAAATATTTGTTCGGATTTCTATCTATGTATGTATTTGCTATAGACTTCTTAATAAAACGATATAACTGTGCACATCACATGAATCATAGCTTTCGATTGATATTCATTTTATCATAATTTAAGAACACGAAAGATGCTTAAAATGTACCACAAAACTTCATGCTTTCAAAAAAACTCAAGTCGAAGGACCAAAAATTGGTGACAAGATTTTTAAATTACATTTTCTTCATTGTTTTCCATCCATTTTCTAGAAGAATGTATTGTTAACAAGAAAACAATATTACTTAGTAAAGTTCCAATCTACTTAAACTCAAGTCGAAGGACCATAAAATTGTAGAAAGAATATTCGAAACTGAAATGATTATAAATATATTAAATCATTGCAACTAAAAGACGACTTTGTGGTGCAAATACTTCATTATTTTCGAGCTTATTCCGACACTCTAAACTCCAAATTATAATAAAAAAATGTATGGTATGTTTCTCATTTTTTTAAACTAACTATGCCCCGTATAGGATTTGAATTTTTGTTTCAAAAACTGAAATATAAGTTTTTCACTTCCAATTTATATTCTAAGAAATATTTTATTCCCAACAAATCACTGGGCGATTAAGTGATTTCCACCCTTGATTAATTTTCTACCCTTCCCAATACAACATAGAAAAAATTTGGAAGTAGTAGAAATACTGCATTGAAGAGTCAATTATGAAATATAAAAGGTATGAAATTTTTACTAGAAAATGGAAAATTTAATTATGAATTATATTCTGCACATATATGAAAAAATATATTTTGATTGGTATAAATCATATCACAATTTGAGAACACCAACGGTTAGTAAAATGTACCACAAAAATGCTTGTAGCTCATAAACCACTTTTTTCTTTTTAATATATTTAATAAAAAGTTCATGATACTACAAACTGTTTTAATATAGTAATATGTTTTAGCACATCTCCGTAAAATTTTCTTTTTTTACTATAAATATTAATAAGTATTGACAGTATTAAAGATTCGTAGAATATACCACAAAAAAATATGCAACTGAAATATTTGTTCGGATTTCTGTATTTATAGACATTTTACTAAAATTATATAACTGTACCTGCACATCATAGAAATCATAGCTTTCGATTGATATTAATGTTATCATAATTTAAGAACTTGAAATATGCTTAAAGTGTACCACAAAACTTCATGCATTGGAAAAAACTCAGGTCGAAGGACCAACAAATTTTTCGCAAAATTTGAAATACAATTTATCTTCTTTGTTGCCAATCGATTTTCTGAAAGAATGTATTTTAAACAAGAAAACAAATCGCGTCTGAAATGTATTAAAGAAAAAAATTAGTAAAGTTTCAATCTAAACTTAAGTCGAAGGACCATAAAATTATAGAGAAAATATTCGAAAGTGAAATTGTATGAAATTATATATATAGTATATATTAAAACGATGCAACAAAAAGACTTGCTGGTGCACATATATACTTAATTTTTTTCGAGCTTAGTATTTGGTAAATTTTTAATTTTTTTTACGCCCTCGAGCTGTGGTACATTTTTATTTTTTTTTTTCGAACTTTAGCTTATTATTTTGTATATTTTTTATTTTTTTTTTTGAAGAACTCTGGCCGTATATAATTTGAAATTTGTTTCCTTGATATACTGCTTGCTTTCTGAACGAAGCATGTAGTATATCAAGGAACGATCAACAAAGTCGTCTAAATATAGGAAAAATCAAGTCGAAGGACCAACAATTTAATTGATTTGAATTAATTTTAATAATTATTTAAACTCACTGAAATAATTATTTGAATTAAATGAATATTAAAAACTTTAATTTTATTAAAGTGAAATGTAATTAACAGCATACGATTTGCCGGAAAAAAAATCAAGTCAAAGGAACAAAAATTGCAAAACAATAGAAAGTGTTTTTTTTTTATCAAATAAATATTTAAATGGAAAACTTTGAACCAACATAAAAGGAAAATTTAATCATATTGTCATTGCTAGATAAAATATTCTTAGCCCAAATTATATTTGAAAATGTAACCTGGTTCAAAGGATCAACAAATCCCAGAAAGGATTTTACAACTAAAACAAAATATTTAAAACATTGATGCATAGAAATGTAGAAAGAATCTAATGGAACTGATAATGAGACATATAAATGTTAGCTGATTTTCAAGCAGAATTCAAATGGAAGGACCAAACATTCCTAAAGAAAGCTGTTGATTTGGAAACTATAAGCAAGTCGAAGGACCAAAAAATGCTATTAAGACGTATTTCAACAACAAAGATGCATATTCGCAACATTGGCGCATAAAAGTAATGTAATAAATTAATTGAATTGTAATTGAGATACATTTATGTTAGCTGATTTTTAAACTAAAATCTAGTCAAAGGATCAAAACTTCATAAAAAAGAAGATCAAGTGTGTTTTGGAATAAAAAAAAAAATTCTAGAACGAGGAGTTTCAACGACAAAGAAGAAGAAGCAAACATTGACGTATGAAATTATTAGAAGAAATGATTTGGAATTAAGGTATAGTAATATATATATGCGGGATAATACTGCACGAAGAAGATGAAGTTCTTCTGATAGATTATCAAATATATTTAAAGGACCGTACACAGAAAGAAAAAATTTAGTAATCCGTACTTGAATCAAGCCGTAGCGGTGTCAAAAGTACGGTAAGTACGGATTTTCTTAAACCAAGTACAAAATACTTGAATCAAGTACGGATTTTTAAGCCCTGATTTCTTAATCTTAGCGCTTATTAAGCCTGATTAGGCTTGGTTTTAAGACGAAAAATTCTTATTTCAAGCATAAAGCGATTGATTTAAGAATTTTATCGGATTGATTTTAATGCGAAACGGGCTTCAATGAAGAAATTGTTGATTGAAACCAGTTCAGTTCTTGATTTAAGCCTGATCATAATAGATTTATTGTGCTTTCGTTCGTTTTGTACCTATGTACCATTTATATTAATTATACCATTTTGCAAAGAATGCAATTTTTTAAAATGGTATGTCAAAATACAATTGCTTGACAGCAAAAGTAAAAGTTTTGCTGCATTTATTCGATTTAAATATGAAACATATAAGGAATAGCTTCAACGAAACGAACAAGAATTATTAACAACTTCAAAAACTAAAATCAACAACTAAAATTAACAACTTCAAAAACTAAAAAAAAATCACGCCAAGTAATGTATTTGCAAACACTGCTTGAACGAGAAACGGATTGGATATGGTTGCACACAAATGTTTATACTCTCGACGATTTATATATACGTGTGTGTTTGATGTTGCGTCAGCCAAAATCATCCACATGAATGAGAATGATTGAGAAGGTAATGTTATTGTGCTCTATAATGGTTCTGTATCACAGAGATTAAAGTAAGCTTTTTTTTCTTACTTTAAGCCATATAAGGCTTAATTTTCCTTTTCAAGAAATGTTTACGTGATTTTAAGCATTAAATACTTATTGTAAGTCTTTCAGCGCTTGCATTTTTCAATTAAAGCCGATTTATATCTGTTTTAAGAAAAACTTAGTAAGAACGTACTTAAATTTTTAAGTACGATTTCGGCTCAAATTAAGAATTTTTTACTTGAATTTAGTATGGCATTTTTCTTTCTGTGTAATAACTTCATAAACCCGAGACAAAAAATAAATATAACTTCTTTAAATATTTTTTAATTTTTATTTTTTTTACTAACTCTGGTTTTCCGTTACGAGACACGTTCCAAAACTAAAATATAAAATTCACATTCAATTTATCTTTTAAGAAACATTTTATTCCCATCAATTTATTTAGTGACTTTTAATCATTTAAAAAATGCAATCTATTTCCAAATTTATGTTTATCGGTTTATCCGGTTTGGCAAATATTTTCCCATGAAACATCAGTCTGCGATGATTCAAATCTATTTAACTTCCCTTCAGCGTTCCAAATCATTGCCACGAAGTTGTCACTTGACATAGTTTAATCGCTTCGTTTCCGCTTCATCCGTTCCAACATTTCCCTTAAATTGCAAAATCTGATGACTATCTGTGGTTAATGCGATTTCTTGGTAAGTTATAACCGCTGATTGTATAATATTTCTAACCGGAAAGGGCTGTCAACAAAAACAAATTAAAAAAAAACTAGAGCAAAACGTGATTCAGAGAATTATGCTTTTATTGACTAATAAACAGTAAATGTATTTGGTTAACATGTTTTAGCGGTAAAACACAGAGTTTTGGTTAGAAATATGTAGAACTTTATTGTGAGAAAATTTAGCTTACAATGTAGTGGAATATAGATGGGGACACATTTCTTAATTATTATTTTTTCAGAAGTTTTAAAATAAGATTTGATTGCCAGTACACTTAGTCTATTTTACAAAAAAAAAAACAGTTAGAAGGAAGAATTTCTCCTAATTAGTTTTTAATGGGATTTGATTGTCAGTACACTTAGTCTGTTTTACAAAAATATATCCACTCAAAGATCCTATGTATATTATTTTATTTATTTACACACAGAATACAGTTTGGTTGCCTCAACCGAATTATTTGCCAATCGAATTTTGGTAGTTCTGTCTACTATCATGCGATTCCATCAGGACAACCAATATTTTGGTTGTGGTATTCTTCTGCTTCCATGTTGACAATTCATCACTATATGTGATGTGGAAATATTTGACACACATCTTAGTATACGAAAAAAAAAACACAAAACTTGTATGCAAATATCGCTTAACCCTGTGCTTTCAATTTCATGATTGTTGCTTTTATTTTTTATTTATGTAAAACATTTTGCACAACATATTCTGCCTTCCACACATTATTATCCACACGAGATTATTTTTGATTACCTATACCGTTCTTGAACAAAATGTTGGAGCTTTTTTATGCCGAGTAATTTTTTTTTTTGTTTGTCATGTATCAGCAAAAGAACAGCATCCAATCTTTCGGTTGTATTTCCCAAAATACATTTGGGAAATGATTGGGATAATCAATAAACGATTATTTATTAATATTTTTTCTGTTGTAGTAACCAATTATTCGTTGCAATAATAATCTTTGGTCTATTGATACAATTTCTGTTGTCAAGAATAAAAAATTTGTTGTCACAACCATAAATCGATCATATGGCACTATAATGAAAATTTAAAATTGGTTACCACAACTAACCGAGTGTCAATGAAAAAAACAATCTTAATTCGATTGATACAACGATCGATTTAGTTGCAAGCATTTTCATTTGATCGTATCCATGTTATTATTGTTGTTTCAACCATTTATTTATAAATACAACCGACAGACGGTGTAGGCAATATACTTTTTGTTGCTAGTACTATTTTTTATTGTTACAATCGAATTCCAACCAATTATTTTCCTGGGTGTATATAAATTACAATACAAAGAAAATGTATATTCTAATTTTACGGTCCAGGGAAGAGCCGGGTTACAAAGACCATGTGGCTAGAATTTTGCAGCGACAGGCCAGAGCCTCTGGTGGGAATCGAAACTATATAATAATAATGGAGAAAATATTTTTTCAGAAATAGTTGCTAGTTTTAAATAAGTTTGGATTACCATCAGTACACTTAGTCAGCATTACAAAAAAATCTTTTTGCGTTTGCTGAAAGAAGCCATATGATTTTTTTTTACAAAAACCTGATACTTCTTTCCTCTATTTTCATTAAAACTTTTATATTCTTAAGCAGAATAACATTTGACCTATCTCATTAAAGAAATATAATTACAAAAATCTCGTGGGTTTATCTTAATTACTCCCCCGCAATTTTCAAACAAACTCCACTAAACTCTGTCCCACTGAATAATCTAAGTAATTTGTTATCCATTTGACACTGATTCTCTGTTCCAAGTGGCGATTGTCGTCGTCGTCTCGTTTTATAAAGTTGTACAACTTCTCATTATACAAGTAGACCGGCCAAACGGCCATTGGCCAACTGTCGAACAAGTTCAGAGTCATGTCAAAATTTGTCATTAAGTTTAGAGCAAAAGAAAAAAAAACTGAAACAAAACAAAAAATACAAAAAAAAGACCTAAACAAGTGTTGTACGGTTACATTATAATTTTATTTTTCTTAAATTGCTGTTAATTCCACTCAGTGTTTTCTGTAGTAATTTTCAGTCATAATTTAAGATAAACTACTTAGCAATTCACAAGTGTGGCTGAGCTAGGCGGGAGGGGCATGGGGGTTCTGGCGGGTCTGGCTTTTGTTAGAATTGATGTCAAAAATGCTGAAAGCTGGATATGCGGCCATTGTCTCAAACTTGAACTCCTACTCTGGTTGGTTGACGGCGGTAATGCCACTGCCTCAACTTGTTGAATTGTATTTGAAAAGCAGAAACTTGTTTTATTTTACTTTTTTTTTGCTTTTCGTATTTGTACATATATAATAAATTATAGTTAATGTTGACATAATTTGCTTAAGAAAAGAATGAAATTATCGTGTTTTAATTATCAGCTTATAACAGTTAGACTTAGAATGAATTGCTACATGAATGTAATAAAAGTGTTGGAAATAATGCAAAACCAAATGAAGGCAAAATATTTTAAATATTGCAGAAGAAAAATTCAAATCGAAGGACCAAATAAAACAGGATCTTTGAAGAATCTTAAAAACTAATTAATATTCATTTCATTTAATAAATATTATTAGAAGGAATCAAGGTTTAAGCTAAATGGAACTTGTAATGTTATGAGGAATAATCGCAATTCGTAAGTCGAAGGACCAAAAAATTGCCAACAAATCGGAGTATTGCTGTAATTATTCGCAATAACTAAATCGAAGTACCAAAAGAACGCAGCAAATATAATGCAATCACTAGACCACGGATTTCATTTTTCATCCGATTGGAACCGAACTTTGCATTTACAAGTTTTATCGTTCAAGTATATTTTTGCATATTTTCGATATGCACTAAAATGTTCTATATTTGAACGATAAAACGTCTAAATGCAAATATTGGTTCATATCGGATGAAGAATTAAAAATATGCAAAAATCCGATGACTATTAATGACAAATAAATAGATTTTTTCTACAAAAAATTGTTTAAAATATTAGAAAATTACCAAGTCGAAGGACCAAGAATACTCAAAAAATGACAGTTTGGTTAGTCAGTCAGAGGGGTCAAAGCACTGTAAAATGAGATTTTACCAGGCATTAATTGAAAAACGCCAAAATCTGTTGAAAATATCTGCGGATTTAAAAATTAAAAAAGTATTCGAAGGACCAACAGATTTTATTTTAAGGAAATTTAAAAATTTGAAAAATCGGAAAGAAAAAATATGTATTGAAAAAATTTACACATGATTTGAACATCTGAAAACGTACTCGAAGGACCAAAAAAATTTTTTAAATGAACAATTCAAAGAGAATTGCATATTTGCAATAACTAAATCGAAATACCAAAATCACGTAGCGAAAGATCAACCAACTAACGGTTAACAAATTCGTCAAAATATAAGAAAAATCAAGTCGAATGGCCAAAAATGGCATTTATATGAATTCATTGAAATAATTATTGTATTCATTCGATTATTTATTTAAATTCATTTTGGGGTAAAAATATCGTAGTTGTCGTTACAACAAGATTAAATATTCCATTTAAATATTAATCGGATAAAAAAAACTTCCTATTGTTTTGTAATTTTTGGTCCTTCGACTTGAATTTTTTCCGGCAAATCGTAGACTGTTAATTACATTTCATTTTAATAAAATTAAAGTTTTTAATATTCTTTTAATTCAAAAAATTATTTGAATTAATCTTTAAATTCAAGTAATTAAATAAAATAATATATATTGAATAAAAAATTAAAATATTGAATCAATATAATTGGAATAATTATTTTGTTGTAATGACAACTAAGATATTTTTACCCCAAATTATATTTAAAAAGTTAGGCGATTCGCAAAATATAATCTGGTCGAAGGACCAAAGAAAGGAGGAAGAAAGGATTTTGAATAACTAAAAAAGAATTAAAATTAAAATTGATGCATAGAAATGTAGAAAGCAACTAATGGAACTGGAAATGAGACATATAAATGTTAGCTGATTTTCAAGCAGAATTCAAGTCGAAGGACCAAAAATTTTGAAACAGAGAAGGTCTAGCGCGTTTTGAAATAAACAAATCCTAGAACGAGGGGTTTCAACAATAAAAATTTAACATTGACGTATGAAAATATTGAAAGAACTAGATTGAATTGGGTTTTAGACATATATTATTGTTAGTTGATTTGCAAACTAAAATCAAGTCGAAGGACCAACAATTGCTAAAGAGGGAAGATGCAGTTGGTTTAAAAAATTTTAGTGAACTTGATGGAACAAAATACTAAGTGGAAGTAATTGGATTGGAAGATTAATAAACTTTATCGATCTTCGAAAAAACCAAAATACCAATAATCCTATTAAATCCTAAAATCAACTCGAAGGACCAAAATATCAAAAAAAAAGAAAATCGAGAGAGTTTGAAAGATTCGATTGAAGAAAACTATGTCTTGACGAAATATACCAGGACATTTGGTAGGTGGATATATTTGATAATTCGAAAATGGAATCGCAAAAAATCTTCAAACTAAAATATATAGGGCGATCCAAGTAGAGATACCTTTTGTCAATAGCTGTCATGTTATTTTTGTTAAGTATTGTTTGGCATTTCATCATTCAAAGACTTACGCCTGAACAACGTTTACAACGTTTTGACAACAAATTGACAGATTAATTAGTATGATAACGGGTGATCCAAGTAGAGATATTTTTTTCAATAGCATTTTTTTGACAGATCACGTGTGAGTCGTGTCATGCTGTCATGTTATTTTTGTTAAGTAGTGTTTGGCATTTCATCATGGAAAGACTTACGCCTAAGGATAACAAGTTTTTTTAATAAATTTTCCAAATTTGATTTTCCAACACCTTCTCATCCTATGGCCTCACATCGTATGAAGTAGTCACCATAGATCTTGTTACTGGTGGCTGACGAATGTTGAAGTTTGCCAATTTATATTTTATTAAACATTTTCGACACTACATGGAGAGGATTATCCGCAAAAACCGCTAAAATAACATCTTACAAAACGCCATATAATCCAACCATCAATGCTGACTAATTTTGACTCATAAGAAGGAAACATCACTTATTTAATCTGCGCCGAAAGTGTAACACTACTGGCAAATGACTAGACTAAACTTTTGACACTCAATCAAACACCAGCAAGTCAAAACGAACCAACGTAAGGCTTCAAACCACTTGACATACTTTCTCTATGAACCACTATATTTCAACTTTCTGATTTAAACTCAATTTCCGTTCATTAGCCATCTTGTGAGAGAGCCGTTCGGCAGACTGAAAGCATCTAATAAATAATCGCCAGAATAATTCATTAATTCATTCATTCAATATAATTAATTGAATACAACGGCGGAATAAGACTAAAGTGCTCTATGCTAAACATATGCCTACACTCACCGAGCCAGGTTCCATCAAGATCTAGGAAACTTGCATTTAAACATGAGGAAAATGAAGATGATGAGGGATTTTTTTGTTTAGTGGCCTGTATTAATGCAATGGACCATTTTGCAACATTGTTGCAGTACACACAAGTCAAAATGCCGACAAATACTTTTCCATCATTTTCAACGTACTGTGTCCACATCATGGCCATCATTCGTCCTCCTCAATGCTGTTGTCGTCTGCGGTTACCTTCTTCTCACCGCTCTTTATCTTACTTAGGTGGCTTGATGAACTAACTTATTACTGTTTTTTTGTTTCTTGGTCTGGCTAGACAAATATTTATCTTTAGGAATTGAACGAGAGTGTGCATCTCAAGAGCGAAAAAATGCAACGCATTTTCCTTTGAACGCAGGCAACCAAACCCAGCCAAAGATATGTTATCTTTTGTTAGATTTTTCTCGTGGCTATTTGCTTCAGAATCCAAGAAAAGATACATTTTTGTAACAGTTCTGCAACATTGGTAACTGTTAATTCTTTTTATAATTTGTTGAAGAGGAAATTTCTCAGAAAATTTTAGATATCGAATGAACAATACCCTATTCCGAGTGGGAAAAAAGTTAGCTGAGATCCCTACAAAAAAACTCACATCGAAGGACCAAATATATAGACGAGTAAGGAATTTAGAACATAAAAGTAATACAAAATGGGAAGAGATTCGATGATCTAAAATTTTAAGACAAACATCAAGTCGAAGGACCAAAATCATGGAAAGTGGAATTCCTACACGCTGAAAAAAATCGCCTCTGTAGTATATTGTCCCAAACATATTCTGCTTGAAACATATATATTTTTAGGGTCCCCTCCAAATATATAATATTTGACACATACAAATATTATATGTTTGGGAGGATGTTGTTTTAAACAAAACTATGTATACATCCTAATATTTTTTATTTGGATATGTTATTTTCCAAACAAAGATATATTTGCGTGAATATATATCTATTCTTTAATTCGATACCTCCATTCTAATCTATGCTAAGTGCAAAAATGTAGTTTTTCAGGAGAGTTTGATGAATATTTCGAATGACCTGTACTGATTTGTGAATAACTTTTGATTGGGTCGACGGATAGATACCAAATTTTGACTGAATATAATTTGGAATATTTAGAAATTAAAAATGCAATCTCCCTAAAAACATGCTAACTCGACTTAGCATGTTTAAGAAGGTAATTTTTAAAAATTTTTAATGTTAGTAAAATGTCTTTACAATTGAAAATAATGACTTGGAATAGTTAGAAAATAAAAATAAGTGGTTTCAAATAGAAGTCAATGCTAAGTAAGTCATTTTTAATAGGAAAGCATGATTCGAAAACATGGAAAAAATTAAAACTAAAGTTCGAAAAATTCAGCAAAGTTTTGAAAATCTTGTTTTTTTTTAAATAAAATATATTTGGAAATATTCATAAACAATAATTTTATTTGTATTTAAACACATATTTTATTTGAGAAAATTAGTTCGCAAATATATTTTATTCTAATATATTAACATATGCGTTCTAAATACATTTTATTGATTTTCAAATAAAATGAATTTGCTCGAAAATATGTAATATTTAAAAATTTGTGTTCCAAGTATATTTTCTTTCGATTCAAACGTATCATAAAAGGCGATTTTGCCCCGTGTAAATAAAACAGACTTCAACTTATTCAAAATATTAGCAGAACTACAAAACAAAGTTCAGCCGAAGCTCCAAAAAAACAGAACAAAAAACTCAAGTCGAAGGACCAAAAAAAGGAATGGAGAAGAAAGGTACATTATAACTTTTCTTGAGAAATTGCTTGAGAAAATAGAGTGGACAAATTTGACAAAAAATCGGATGATATAGGGATTCGATGTTGTAAAACTATGGAATAGATTTTTCTCAAGGCAGAAGAACCGATAAGCAGTAACGCAAGACAAACAAATTCTCAATTATCAAGTCGAAGGACCAAAAGAGAATTTATGTTCTTTGTTTGAGAGTAGTGAAATATTATGAAAATATTAGAAGATATAGTGTTTCTATGATGTACCTATTTGAGGTAAGTTCTGTAAACATCAAACATCAAGTCGAAAGACCAAAATCGTAGCATGTGAAACTCTTGAATACAACTGGCTTCAACGGATTTAAAATATTAGTGGAACTACTGAAGTAACTGAATAATATTCAGTCGAACTGTAGTGTAGAGTAGAGTAGAGTAGAGTAGAGTAGTGTAGAGTAGAGTAGAGCAGAGTAGAGTAGAGTAGAGTAGAGTAGAGTAGAGTAGAGTAGAGTAGAGTAGAGTAGAGTAGAGTAGAGTAGAGTAGAGTAGAGTAGAGTAGAGTAGAGTAGAGTAGAGTAGAGTAGAGTAGAGTAGAGTAGAGTAGAGTAGAGTAGAGTAGAGTAGAGTAGAGTAGAGTAGAGTAGAGTAGAGTAGAGTAGAGTAGAGTAGAGTAGAGTAGAGTAGAGTAGAGTAGAGTAGAGTAGAGTAGAGTAGAGTAGAGTAGAGTAGAGTAGAGTAGAGTAGAGTAGAGTAGAGTAGAGTAGAGTAGAGTAGAGTAGAGTAGAGTAGAGTAGAGTAGAGTAGAGTAGAGTAGAGTAGAGTAGAGTAGAGTAGAGTAGAGTAGAGTAGAGTAGAGTAGAGTAGAGTAGAGTAGAGTAGAGTAGAGTAGAGTAGAGTAGAGTAGAGTAGAGTAGAGTAGAGTAGAGTAGAGTAGAGTAGAGTAGAGTAGAGTAGAGTAGAGTAGAGTAGAGTAGAGTAGAGTAGAGTAGAGTAGAGTAGAGTAGAGTAGAGTAGAGTAGAGTAGAGTAGAGTAGAGTAGAGTAGAGTAGAGTAGAGTAGAGTAGAGTAGAGTAGAGTAGAGTAGAGTAGAGTAGAGTAGAGTAGAGTAGAGTAGAGTAGAGTAGAGTAGAGTAGAGTAGAGTAGAGTAGAGTAGAGTAGAGTAGAGTAGAGTAGAGTAGAGTAGAGTAGAGTAGAGTAGAGTAGAGTAGAGTAGAGTAGAGTAGAGTAGAGTAGAGTAGAGTAGAGTAGAGTAGAGTAGAGTAGAGTAGAGTAGAGTAGAGTAGAGTAGAGTAGAGTAGAGTAGAGTAGAGTAGAGTAGAGTAGAGTAGAGTAGAGTAGAGTAGAGTAGAGTAGAGTAGAGTAGAGTAGAGTAGAGTAGAGTAGAGTATTAAATAAGTGTCAGTAGTTTCAGAAATGTCAAAACAAAGGATCAAATATATGAACAGATTTACGTTATAAAAAAACGGCCAATAAAAAAATCGGTGTTTCCGGTGCCCAATGAGGCCGTTAATAACTCCTGGTGGATTCTTAAGCCTTTTATTTCCAGAACTTTTTCGACCAAAAATTTTTTTTATAGAAAAAGGACAAAATAAATGCGTAAAACAAACATTTAAACAAGAGGTAAAACGCGTAAAGATATATGTGATTACTTAATTATAAATCGTTTAGTTCTAGAGCAGCTCGAAACTGAATTAAGCGAAAGAAAGACCAAATAAAGGATCTCCCTTACTCCAAAAACTAGCAAATGTGTTTGTGAAGTTAAGCCGGTTAAAAATTATAAAACTAGTAACTTGTAGTAAGTAAATGAACAAATCCTTCGAGAAATGCGATGCCAAGCAGGCTGAATTTGCCGGTCCCAGTTCTGGTGAAATCGGGTCTCATTTCTGATGTTCCATACAGATAGGTCAATGTCAATTACATGGTTGTAAATGCGGCCAAAATCATGTAAGATAATATGGTAGTTTCCGAGAATTACTATTTGCAATTATATCAGTTTCAAATGTTACCTATCTTATGGCTAATATTCCAGTGGGAGATACTGAACCTATTAGATTCATATTGTGATATATCACAAAGCGTCAACTTACTTAATATCACCTAATGCTACCGGTTCTTTTCATATCAAAGGGATACTCGTGAAACTGGTCCGAAACCTTAAGCAATCTACCGCATGACTGGTTATGTACCAGTCCAATTTTCCGTGGGACAACTAAATTTTATTTCCTCATCAACTTCCATTTCAGACAGTGAAAAGAAACTCGATGAGAACGATAGGACAGAACTATTTCAAAAGGAAAAGCCTTAAGGAAATAAAGTCGAAGGACCAAATATATGAGCAATAGAGAAGGCTAACACAAAGGGCTTAGCGAGTTAAAAATATTTACGTATGTAGACTTCTCTCAAAGAAGACACGAATAAATGTAGTATTTTTCAGAGCAGCATCAAACTGAAGTCGAAGGATCTGATGATGAGTAGGGGACATTTTTTGTGGTACCCTTTTAGGTCCCTAAAAACGACACTATTGCAAAAAAATATTGATATCAATGAAAGACATTTTTCTCAAACAATTGCAGAATCATGATTGAAGTGGGTTAACTGAAGTCGAAGGACCAAAAGATGACTAGAGAAAACTGTATGCATTTTTGTGAAAAACTATTGTGAAAAATTCTTTCGCCAAAGAAGAATTATGATTCTAATATATGAATTTTAGATAAATAGTCTTTAATACCAACAGAAATCAATGAAAATTTAAATAAATTTCAGCACCTCATCGCGCGATAGGAACACATTTGTTTTTACTCCCTACTCATATATTTGAAGTCGAAGGACCAAATAGATGAGTAGGGTAAAAAACTATATGAAAAAGTTAACTTCTTCAAAATATCTCAGAGCTGCACCAAACTGAAGTCGAAGGACCAAAAATGACTAGAGAAAATAATACTTATTTTTGTGGTACACTTTTAAGACCTTAAATATGCTCTTATTTGCAAAACAAGTCAATCAATAACTAACTCTTTTCCCAAAGAAAGTGGCGTAAACGCCATTCTACTTTACTTGATTCACCATTACAAAAAGGAGGTTAATAAAACTAGAACGCGAAAATTTTCACCTAATATAGAAACATTGAAGTGTTGAGATAAACTGAATGTAAATAATATATATCTATTATTCACATAGCCCTTTAACGATGATAATCTTGGTTCAAAAACAGAATGGTGTTTACGCCACTTTAAAAATAAACAGTTCATTTTATCTCCTTAACTTCCTACCGACCTTGTCCTTATTTCAATAATGTTCTACTTCGCGATTGCAGGGTAAGCTAACCAAGCCTAATGTAGGGCATTACAGGAATTCTGCACAAGCTGATACATTTCGCAAAAGCCTTTACCACAGAGATGGATGGACAGATGTTTGGTTTGGAAACACTGACGTGGAGGAAGGAAACCATAGCAGAGTGGTGGAAGGTTTTGTTTGATTTGGCATTAATAGCGGGGCTTTTGTTGTTGGCTGCTGCAGTTATTATATCTGTTATGATAACACTTTGCGCTGTCTCCGGCATTTTGCTATGACGGTCGCAGAAGAACAGCTCCACCATCACCATCACACCGTGAGCTATTTGTAGATGTTTCATTTTCCTCGCCTCCGTACATTAGTATAGGTGTGTATCTCAGTCTGGACGGGGGGTAAGCAAAAAACACCTGTTGGCCACTGTCATTTTGGCTTAGAAATCTGTGTTAAAGCTTTTTCTGGCGTTTGGCATTATTTTGTGTTTATTTGTCGTGTTGGCCGGCCGTTCGTTTCGTCCGCTTCATCCGCTCCGCCTGATATTGTTAGCTTTTGTAGTAACCAGTAGCCCGAGTCTAACACCCTCTTGGAGGAGTACATCACGTCACCGCCATCGTTGTTATGATGGTGTCGTAGTCGACGTTATTGCTGGAGGAGTAGATTTGCTGTTTTTCCTCCGACGACCAGCGGACAGACGAACAGCCTTTATGTACTTTCATATGATGTTTTTGAAGCCGCCACAGGATGTTCATGATGATGACGATGATGAGGAGGACCATGTTGAGGATTTTATCCATTCTGTTTATTCGTTTTTTGTACTACCTTTGCTGTGTGGTAACGGCCATGGCTAAATGTAGGCTTTTCTCCCCAGGTGAATGTTTACCCATAGTCGCTGCTTTAGTGATGGACAGGGAGCGAGAGAGTGTTCCAAAGGGGTGGAGTGTTGAAGTGCGCCGGCATGGGATGAATGGGGAAATTTCGGTGGGGCAAGGCTTGGAACAAAGGTATGTAATCAAGCGTGAAATGTTACGTTTGTAACGCTTCAATATACAGCAATGTTTAATGCTACAAATTACTATGATTTTAATTTTCAACGAACGACGAACGAACGATTAATTTTATCGTTGGCATACGTTTCGTTTCGCTCTTCGCTACCCGTTTACCTATTTTGAGAAAAAACGGGGGCTAGGTTTACATACTACTAAATGCTGTCATGTATATAGGGTTTCCGAAATCATTGAAGCTTGAAGTTTTAACATTTTTTCTGTGCTAGAAGAAAATATGCCGCATAACTTGACATGAATGACAATAGAATGACTGACAGACAGACTTAAATGAGGTCGGATTTTCTAATGGTGAAATTTGATTATTGTGTTGGAGAGGAGAAAACTTTAAAGAGACACTTTCCATTGGTTTGAAGCGAACGGAAATTGGTAATAAATTGTTTTTCCGAACCGGGAAGTAAATAAATTATACTAATTCTTAACTAATTCATCTGCAAGGGCAGGGCAAATATGTTTCATTAATTTTTTAAAAAGACCTATCTATTATATATACCATATACTCGTATATTGTTCAATTCATCCAAAATCTCTCGAGTACCTCATAAATATCAAATCAATGGACCAAAAAACAAACATCTCTTAGATGTTGTAGGAGAATTATTGATATCTTTGATTAAACAGTTTCAAAATCTTTCGAGTACCCGATAAATATCAAATCGAAGGACCAAAAAACATTTGTTAGATCTTTTAGGAGAACTTTTGATATTATATGGGAAAGGAATTTGCTGTCAACTAGTTTGAAAATCTCTCGAGTGCCTCATATATATCAAATTTTAAAAATACATTAAAAGAACATTTGATATCACAAATTGATGATTTATTGCAATAACAAGTTTTGCCTCTGATATTCACTTAAATTTAATTATTTTTCGATTATACAACTACAGGGTTTTCCAAAAAGAGGTGTCATTTTGAATCACCCGGTTTTTCGGTACCTGTCACTTTGGAAGCTTTTATTCTTTGACATTTGACAAGTAGACACTACGCCATTACTAAAAATGGAACGATACACGATTCAACAACGCATTGAAATTATTAAAATTCACTAAAAAAATGGTGAAAATCTTGCAGTCACAGTTCGAAAAACTAAAGCATTTTTGGGTCGTCGTGAAGTACCTTGTTGGACCGCAATAAAGAAAATGGTGGAAAAATTCGAGCTGTTGGGACAAGTTAGTGATGTGATGAATAAAACCCGTGTACGTCGCTCAAGAACAACTGAGAATATTGCTGCTGTAGCCAAAGTGTTGAAGTAAACCCAGGTTTGTCCATTCCTCGTCGTTCTTTGGAATTGGGCATTCCACAAACGTCATTACACCGTATCTTGCATAAAGACTTGGCTTAAGGCTTAGAAAGTTAATTTAACACAAGAACTCAAGCCGGCCGATCATCAACAACGTCGTGTCTTTGCTGATTGGGCCCTTGAAATACATGAAAATGATCCGGAATTCCGTCTAAAAATCATGATGACTGATGAGGCCCATTTCCACCTCGGTGGCTACGTCAACAAGCAAAATTGTCGCATCTGGGGCTCGGAAACCCCAAGAGTTATTGTTGATAGCCTCTCCATCCTCAACATGTGACTGTTGGTGCAGTTTATGGTCCGGCGGGGTCATTGGACCTTACTTTTTCGAAAATGAGGTTGGATCAACAGTTACGGTGAATGGATTGCGCTATCGAGAGATGATTAATGATTTTTTATGGTCGGAGTTGGATGGTATTAATCTGGACAACGTTTACTTTCAACAAGACGGCGCTACGTGCCACACAAGCAACGAAACCATTGCTTTGTTACGGGAAAAGTTTCTGGACCGTGTTATCTCTCGAAGAGGTGATCACAATTGGCCACTGAGATCTTGTTATTTAACACCTTGCGACTTCTTCCTGTGGGGCCACGTGAAAGATAAGGTCTACGCCAACAGCCCAGCGTCGATTCAAGACCTCAAAGATAGAATTCATGAGGCTATCGAGGACATAGGGCAGCCACTTTGCGATTTGGTTATGGAAAATTTCATGAAAAGGATATGGTCCTGTAAGCGTGGTCGTGGTGGCCATTTGGCTGATGTTGTTTTTCATTATTAACGGAATACCTTCCTCTTTATTATGAAATAAACATCCGATCATTTATCTCAAAAAATTCCATTTTTCTTTGGATACCAAAATAACACCTCTTGTTGGAAAACCCTTTATTAACTAGCCTCTCTAATGCCTAACGGCTATGAGGCATTTATAATTTATGAATTTTGTATATAAGTTTTATAACGAAATAAAAAAATCGAAGGACCAAAAAACAAACATCTGATAGATTTTTTATGAGACCTATTGTTTTTAACGTAACTTTTGTTTTTAACGTAACTATTGTTGTTAACGGTAACGTTTGCAAACTTTTCTTTGAAATTTTTTTTTTATTTTATTTTTGAATGGAGATCTTCTGAAAACATTATATAGGAAGAAACCGCGCCTTATATGTGACTTAGTACATCAGAAAAACTTTAAACCGTTTTTCCCACACATCAAAAAATTAAAAATCAAAAGATCCAAAATTCGGGGAGAGTATGATATCCCAGGCCCCTCATATTTGGATGGAGCACCTTAAAATAATAAGTAAAATAATGTAAATTTTTCGATAACTAGCTTAGTTAGTGGAGTTATCGGACCTTAAAGTTGAAAAAATCTATTTTTTCGCTCAGATGGGCTCAAAATCTAAGAGCAGAAGAAAAAAATCGATAACTTTTTTAATTATCGATAACTATGTTTCCGATTTGGACATACCCTAGAGAAGAAAACCCTTAACCCCGGACATAGGACGGTCACGCAGACACTTTGGTCCGCGTAGCCATGGTTAGACATACCCCAGAGGAGATAACTACCTTAGTTTTTTTTCTCATATTGAGCTCATTTTACAAAAAAATACAAGTTTTCTTCGATTTTTTCGAACTTTAACGTCCGATAACTAAAATTTTAATTTTAAATTTTAAAATTTTTTCCGGCTGTTTAAAATAAAAAAAGAAGTTTTTTTAAGTTTTGATAACTAAGTTGGTTATCGATTTTTATTTTCGATAACTTAGGTTGTTATCGAAACATTTTATATAAGTTTTTTCTCACACTTAGTTCATTTCACACAAAAAAAAAATTTTCTTAGATTTTTCAAACTTTAACGTCAGATAACTCGATAACTAAGCGAGTTTTCGAAAAAAATATTTTTTCTTCTTATTTTCTATCCATTTATGTGTTCAGATCGAGGGCCTCTCGCAGTATACGAGTATTTGGTACTAAATTAACATAGTAGAGTTTTGCAAAGGTTCGGTAGGTCGAAGGACCAAAAACATAAAATCACAGGTAAAAACCTGTTTTTTTAATTTAGAGGAGCGAGAAGCTACAGGGAAGACCTGTTTGGATAAGGGTATGAAAAGTTACTTTCGTTCTGTAATGATCTAGCGAATACTTTACGAAATATCAAATCGAAGGACCAAATCAAAAAAATATGTATACACATATTATTTAATGGATAGATTTTCAAAACGTCAGACATAGAATTTAGATATGAAATGAACATACTAAATGAACATAGTAGAGTTTTGCAAAAATTCATTAGGTCGAAGGACCAAAAACATAAAATCACAGGAAGAAGTAAATCACCATAGTTCCCTTAAGTTAGCTATACACACAGAAATTTTTTTTCGCAATAACAACTTTTAGACAACTACATTGTTAAAAATCTTGTTTGTCTAAAATTTAATTTCATCAGAAAATATTCTCCAAAAACGATCTCGTTTATTTATCTCAATTGAATTTGATAAGGCAATAATTCTGTATATCAGATTGAAGAGCTTTTCGAAATGCTTAATTGTGGAACACATTTGATTTCATATCTGAACCATCCCTCCCCCCCAAAAAAAAAAACAAAAAAGACATCAATCCATCAACTAACTGAACGAGAATTTTTGTTGTTGATAAAAGCGCGTGTTGCAACTTAACAAGTTTGTTGACCGCATTTTGGTTTTGGTTATGGTTTTCTCATTGTTGTCATTGTCAATATGAAAAAGTTGTCTTAAATCGTAGCTAATGTGTGTTGTTGTGCCTCCAACATTGCTCACCACAAATTGTTGTTGAAGCTATCTTGTTGTTTTTTCTGTTGCTTTGGGAGGAGGGTACTCTAGACACATAAAGTTTTGAGATATTTTTTTTTATATTTTGGGGCTTTTGTTGGCCCAAAATTGTTATGATAATGTTGGCATTTGTTGTTGCCCGGTTGCTCTCACAAAATGTGTTATGGGGTTATTTGTAAAACTTTATGTCTGCCATTTATTGTTATCTTGTTATTGTTTTTGTTTAGAATTTTTTCCCCGTTTACTCTTCACTTCAACCAAGAAAGAAAAAAACAATCCGAGGAAAATAAAGATATATTGGTGCAGCATGTTTTACGGTGGAGGCTTTTGAGCTTTTCAAAAATTATGACATATTTCACTTTGGTTGATGGGAAATACGAGGGCGTGAAGTGACAAGATTTGTGATGGTGATGGCGGGAAAACAATTTCAATAACAATAATTTGTATATATTATACCTAGGTGTTAAGAAGAAGAAAATCATAAGATAAAAAACTAGATTGGCTCACTCTGCCATAATAATTCTGCTGCTCTGATTTTTGTGGTATATATTTAGATACTTTAGTGCTCTCAAATTCTAACCAAATATATATCAGTGGAATGTTATTTCGTAACGATGTTATAACTAATAAAATATGTTAATCAATAACAGCATAGACTCAGATTTTATGAATGTATTTTTTTGGTCCTTCGACTTCATGTTTATGGCGAATGAGTGAAGTGTTTCAGTGCTTTTCTAGGGCTTTAAATTCACATTTTAGTTAGGTTAGTCAACATTTTTTAGCCTAGATTTAATGTTGACTTCAATTTGGTCCTTCGAATCGAGAAAACTAGACGATGTCACAAGAATTACGACCACAAATTACCCTAAGGTTCTTGGTGTCACATTTGATATTCTCTTCAGGTCTGACGCGCATTTCACAGCTATCAGCAATTAAATGAGAAGTAGGGACCAGGTCCTCAAGTAGCAAGCCGGCAGCATTTGGGGAACAGACAAAGAAACCTTGTTGAACTCTTACAAAGCGATAGGTCGGTCTGAGCGAGACGCATTAGAAGGACCCGCCAAAATGCCGCCCTGGGAACTGCGACATGAAGAGACGAATATCATACCCCACACAATTTTTTGCTTTTGAAGCAGTATCTGCTTGGATGCTACCGTCCCAGCCATCCCAACCACCACAGTGGCTACAACAACAACCATCTTGTGGATAAGGTTCCACCTCCTAAGCAGATCAGGAAAGACCTTCATGATCTAGAGCGCGAGGTGCAGCGATACGAGAGAGATCCCCTAGATCAAAGACCTTACCAGGCAGGTCTGGCTGATATCCACTCTGACGCAGTCGCTGAAGCCGTGAATAATTACAGAGTCAATGTCGTGCTAGGAGATCACCCTCCACCAGTGGCCTCGGAGGAAGAGGAATTATTGAATTGAAATATCACTCGAAACGAAACAAAAAAAGTTACACAGATTTTGTGTAATTAAATTTTTTGGTCCTTCGACTTCGAAATTTTTTGTGGTACACATTTAGGGCCTTTAAAGCATTCTGATTCTTATAATATGTATATCAACAGAGAGCTATTCTTACAAAGATGTGCAGAATCGTAAAATTAATTCTCGAGCTTATTTGGTCCTTCGACTCCATTATTTTGTGGTACACATTTAGAGCCTTTAAAGCTTTCTGATTGTTATAAAATGTATATCAACTGGGAACTATTTTACAAAGATGTGTAGAATCGTAAAATTAATTGAATATTGAAGTGGAATAACGTTTCGTTTAAACTTTCTTCCTTACACCTGTTAGAGCTTTTCAGTATTTTTCTCACTACGATGATCTCTTCTGACTGCCTTATTGAGAGAGAGAATGTCGATGCTGAAATATCATTCATAACGAAGCAAGAAAAGCTACAAAGATTTTGCGTAATTAAATTTTTTGGTCCTTCGACGTGATATTTTTTGTGGTACACATTTGGGACCTTTAAAGCTCTCTGATTCTTGTAAAATGCATATCAATAGAAATATATCCTTCCAAAGATATGCCGAATCATAAAATTAATATTAATTGCATCACTTGAGCTTGTTTTATCCTTCGACTTCATATTTTTGTGGTACAAATTTAGGGCCTTTAAAGCATTCTGATTCTTATAATATGTATATCAACAGAGAGCTATTCTTACAAAGATGTGCAGAATCGTAAAATTAATTCTCGAGCGTATTTGGTCCTTCGAGTTCATTTTTTTGTGGTACACATTTAGAGTCTTTAAAGCTTTCTGATTGTTATGAAATGTATATCAACTGGAAACTATTTTACAAAGATGTGTAGAATCGTAAAATTAATTGAATATTGAAGTGGAATAACGTTTCGTTTAAACTTTCTTCCTTACACCTGTTAGAGCTTTTCCGTATTTTTCTCACTACGATGATCTCTTCTGACTGCCTTATTGAGAGAGAGAATGTCGATGCTGAAATATCATTCATAACGAAGCAAGAAAAGCTACAAAGATTTTGCGTAATTAAATTTTTTGGTCCTTCGACGTGATATTTTTTGTGGTACACATTTGGGACCTTTAAAGCTCTCTGATTCTTGTAAAATGCATATCAATAGAAATATATCCTTCCAAAGATATGCCGAATCATAAAATTAATATTAATTGCATCACTTGAGCTTGTTTTATCCTTCGACTTCATATTTTTGTGGTACAAATTTAGGGCCTTTAAAGCATTCTGATTCTTATAATATGTATATCAACAGAGAGCTATTCTTACAAAGATGTGCAGAATCGTAAAATTAATTCTCGAGCTTATTTGGTCCTTCGACTCCATTATTTTGTGGTACACATTTAGAGCCTTTAAAGCTTTCTGATTGTTATAAAATGTATATCAACTGGGAACTATTTTACAAAGATGTGTAGAATCGTAAAATTAATTGAATATTGAAGTGGAATAACGTTTCGTTTAAACTTTCTTCCTTACACCTGTTAGAGCTTTTCAGTATTTTTCTCACTACGATGATCTCTTCTGACTGCCTTATTGAGAGAGAGAATGTCGATGCTGAAATATCATTCATAACGAAGCAAGAAAAGCTACAAAGATTTTGCGTAATTAAATTTTTTGGTCCTTCGACGTGATATTTTTTGTGGTACACATTTGGGACCTTTAAAGCTCTCTGATTCTTGTAAAATGCATATCAATAGAAATATATCCTTCCAAAGATATGCCGAATCATAAAATTAATATTAATTGCATCACTTGAGCTTGTTTTATCCTTCGACTTCATATTTTTGTGGTACAAATTTAGGGCCTTTAAAGCATTCTGATTCTTATAATATGTATATCAACAGAGAGCTATTCTTACAAAGATGTGCAGAATCGTAAAATTAATTCTCGAGCGTATTTGGTCCTTCGAGTTCATTTTTTTGTGGTACACATTTAGAGTCTTTAAAGCTTTCTGATTGTTATGAAATGTATATCAACTGGAAACTATTTTACAAAGATGTGTAGAATCGTAAAATTAATTGAATATTGAAGTGGAATAACGTTTCAGTATTTTTGTCACTATGATGATCTCTTCTGACTGCCTTATTGAGCGAGAGAATGTCGATGTTGCTTTGTTGTTAAATTAACCCTGGAGACGAAACAAGAAAAGCAGACACAGATTTTATGTAAGTAGATTTTTTTGGTCCTTCGACCTCAATATTTTGTGGTACATATTTAGGGCCTTTAAAGTTCTTTGATTCTTATAAAATGTATATCAAGAGAAAGCTATGCTTGCAAAGATCTGCCGAATCATCTGCTATAACAAACACATATACTGCTACTACGTTCGTCATCAACTCTTCTCAACGTGTTGAAGTTGTTGGTTACAAAACAACCAATACGGATGCTGCGTTTTTGTTGAAATAGCATTCATAACGAAGCAAGAAAAGCTACAAAGATTTTGCGTAATTAAATTTTTTGGTCCTTCGACTTGATATTTTTTGTGGTACACATTTGGGACCTTTAAAGCTCTCTGATTCTTGTAAAATGCATATCAATAGAAATATATCCTTCCAAAGATATGGCGAATCATAAAATTAATATTAATTGCATCACTCGAGCTTGTTTTATCCTTCGACTTCATATTTTTGTGGTACACATTTAGGGCCTTTAAAGCATTCTGATTCTTATAATATGTATATCAACAGAGAGCTATTCTTACAAAGATGTGCAAAATCGTAAAATTAATTCCTGGGCTTATTTGGTCCTTCGACTTCATTTTTTTGTGGTACACATTTAGAGCCTTTAAAGCTTTCTGATTGTTACAAAATGTATATCAACTGGGAACTATTTTACAAAGATGTGTAGAATCGTAAAATTAATTGAATATTGAAGTGGAATAACTTTTCGTTTAAACTTTCTCCCTTTCACCTGTTAGAGCGTTTCAGTATTTTTCTCACTACGATGATCTCTTCTGACTGCCTTATTGAGAGAGAGACTGTCGATGCTGCTTTGTTGTTAAATTAACCCTGGAGACGAAACAAGAAAAGCAGACACAGATTTTATGTAAGTAGATTTGTTTGGTCCTTCGACCTCAATATTTTGTGGTACATATTTAGGGCCTTTAAAGTTCTTTGATTCTTATAAAATGTATATCAAGAGAAAGCTATGCTTCCAAAGATCTTCCGAATCATCTGCTATACATTTGTGAGCTTTTTCATGGACTTTTGTGGAGTATAGATTCTAATAAAATGTTTACCAATGGAAACGTGTTTTTTCAAAGATATGCAGTATCATGATTTTTATTTACTTTACTAAATTAAATTAAACATAAACCATCATTTGAAATGTTGTTATTGATAATTAGAATAAAAACAACAATATTGAAAGAGAAGGGGAATATTAAATGGTTTGATTTCCTGTCCGAATTCTTCCCTCCGACCCTCGTTAAATTTATGTTCGGTTGTTAGAGTATTTCGGTATTTTTGTCACTACCGATGACGATCGTCATCATCATCATCGTTATTGTCATAACTCTTCTCCTGATCTTGATGTTGTTCGTTAGAAGAGAACCAAAGTGGATGCTGCTTAGATGTTGTTATTGTTCTTGTTTCGTCCCTCGTCGTTGTCGTCGTCGTCACTGTTTTGGTGTTTGAAATGTTGACATTTGGAATATCTTAAAGCTACTTAAGCTTTACTTGTCATTCTGCTTAAATGGGCTCTTTATATTTGTTTTGTTTTGTTTCGCTGTCGCATCTACTGCTGCTGCACCAGCAATTCCAGCACATCATTCCAGGGCTATGGCGGCGGCTATAGCCAATGTTTGTTCAAAGACAACAACCAGAACCCATGTACTACATACACAGAATGAGTAGTTGCTGGGCACGCACGCACGGTGTGGTGTGATGTGATGTTGTTGCAGCCATGGCTGCTGCAATGCTGCCGTCCACCATCCGCCATCCGGAGGAGTCCGTCCATCCATGGTTGTTATTGCACCAAATGCACCCATCACGTGCATTATGATGTTAATTTCACAAGATCTCTTGTGAAGGAAGGAACGACCATCTAAGAAGTATTGACTGTTGTTGTTCTTGCCGGTTCTTTAGGAAATTTAGTCATATTTCTTAGAATTTTTGTATTTTTATGGGGAGGCTGTGTGTTTGTTTGGGCTGTTTACAATTTACATGAATGACAAACCTCCCAAAAAGGGGAACAAAACTCATAAATAGAAGTCCAAAATAAACAAAACGCTTCGGTTTTCTTATACAAATTTTTTGTGCGCCCGTTTCTGGGGTGTTATCAAACTTGTAACGAGCATTATTAGGGTTAAAATTATTTCCCAGATAAGATTGTTATTAAACAAATAAACGTTACACGACGGTTGTCAGGCGGGAGACATTAATGCCCGACGGAGTATTGAAATGATAAAGAAACCCCCTCCTCCCGGGGAAAAAAAAGTTCTGTAGAATCAAAAATCAGTTCTAAGGAAAGAAAGTTGTGAACAATCAAAGCACCCAACAACCCAAATTTGTTGTGGGAAATCATGTGAAAAAGAGTCGATTTTTCTGTTAAACAATAAACGAGAATTGGGGCTAGAAGTCTTTAACGATATGAAAACAAGTCATTTATCCGTTATGACCATTAAAACTGTAACAAAACTTTGTTTAGGTCAAATATGTGTGATTTCAAGTGATTGATATAAAATGATTCTGTATAAAAGGGTGTTCCGATGTATCAGCTATACATACACAGAGAGAAGGTAATCATGGCCTTGTTATGATAGCCCCAATTCTGATCAGGATTACAGTAATAATGTAATTGTTGCTTTGGTAGGCATTGTCTTATGCCCTGCAAATATAATATCAGTGGCAATAGCCCTTCTCCGCATGAAATAGTAAATTATATTCGTTAGAAAATATCCCAAATTTGGTTTTGTGGCATAAACTAAAAAATGGTCAGTGATTTACACAAGGCAGTACTAGGTATACCTTCATAATATTAAATTGCTGTTTGTGGTACACTTTACGACCGTTTAATGCACCCATACAGTAAAATATGGTATTCAGTGGAAAGTCCCCTTGCCACAGATGTGCAGAATCATACATAAAGCAAATTTTGCTTGGTTGTAGCATCCCGAAATAATTAATTTTTTAAAAAAGCTCACAAATGACAGTAGATTTTACATTAATGGTATGATATTTACCCAAAGATATGGTGCAGGTATAAATCTGTGGTTGTCACGAAAAAATATCAAAATATTCAAAGGAGCTTATCATAGAATTGTGTTTGTTTTGTATTTGTATATCAAAATACTTTAGAATTTCAAAAACTTGATACTGAACGTTCTGTTAGAAGCCCTACTTAGCTCATAGCGGTACACTTTTATGTATCTGAAAGCCCATAAATAGTAAAAGGGTATATATTACAGGAAACGCATTTTTGTAAGGCGGCGCAGAACTAGAATATTATATTATTTTACATTGCCCTAGAATTTCAAGTACTTGGTTCTGCTAGCGCTACTCAGATTTTTGTGGTACATCTTTGGGTATTTTTGCATCCTCAAATTGTTAAAAAGATTACATCGCTGCGAAGAAACTTTTGTAGAAATGTGCTGAAATGTAATATCATATTAATTTGTATTTTAAAATGAGTTGGAATTTCCTGTTTTTTCGGCTAGTTATATTAAAAGCCCCACGCAGATTTTTGTGGTACTCTTTTAGGTATTCTAATACTCTCAAATTGCAATAATGTAAATACCACTGGATATTAATTTTTCCAAAGAGGTGCATAATTATAACATTTGCATCTCAAAATGCGTTAGAATTTGAAGTTCTTGGTCAGGCTGCTTCTATTAGAAGCCCTACTCAGATTTTTGTGGTACACTTTAGGAACATGTATGGTCTAAAAGTGCAACCAAGTATACATCACAGTTAATCCACTTTTCTAAAGATGTGCAGAATCATAACATGGTATTCATTTATATCTCAAAATGCGCAAGAATTTCGAGTTCCTGGCTCGATTAAAGGCCTCATCTGATTTTTATGGTACACTTTTATGTATTTTAAAGCCCTCAAATTATAAAAAAGTATATACCACTGAAAATCTATTTAAACCTTACACCACACTGTGGTACAGATGTTTCACGGCAGATGTTTGTAACACCTGAAAATAACACAGCTAGACCCACCTTAAAGTATACCGATCGACTCAGAATCACTAGCTGAGTCGATTTAACCATGTCTGTCCATGTAAAGTTGTTCGTCGACTACAGGTCGCAATTTCACTCCGATCGTTCTTTTGCAGTTTAGAGTATTTCGCAGCTGTAAAGATCCCTATTGAATTTGGTTGAAATCGGTTCAGATTTAGATATAGCTCCCATATAAATCTTTCGTCCGATTTGGCCCTTTAGTCCTACAGAAGCTGAAATTTAGAATGGTAGAGTTTCTTGATCCATGAACCAACATTGCCGAAATTGAAGAAAATCGGTTCAGATTTAGATATAGCTCCCATATATATGTTTCGTCCGATTTTGCTCTTTAGTCCTGTAGAAGCTGTATTTTACATTCAATCATTTTGAAATTTAGAATGGTAGAGTTTCTTGATCCATGAACCAACACTACCTAATTTCAAGAAAATCGGTTAAGATTTACTAATAGCTCCCATATATATGTTTCGTCCGATTTGGCCCTTTAGTTCTATAGAGGCTGTATTTTACATCCAATCATTTTTATATTTAGAATGGTAGAGTTTCTTGATCCATGGACTAACATTGCCGAATTTGAAGAAAATCGGTTAAGATTTAGCTATAACTCCCATATATATGTTTAATCCGATTTGGCTCTTTAGTCCTATAGAAGCTGTATTTTACTTCCAATCATTTTGAAATGTAGAGTTTCTTGATCCATGAACCAACACTGCCGAATTTCAAGAAAATCGGTTAAGATTTAATAATAGCTCCCATATATATGTTTCGTCCGATTTTGCTCTTTAGTCCTGTAGAAGCTGTACTTTACATCCAATCATTTTGAAATTTAGAATGGTAGAGTTTCTTGATCCATGAACCAACACTGCCGAATTTCAAGAAAATCGGTTAAGATTTAATAATAGCTCCCATATATATGTTTCGTCCGATTTGGCCCTTTAGTTCTATAGAAGCTGTAAGTCCATTTTTTTTAAATCCAAACAAACACTTTCCAGTCGACCTACGACCTTTACACCCATGAGCAATATTTCAGCTCTCGTTATGAGCTATCTTTGTGCCATTGACCGATTGTGACTACGTGCCACACAGCAAATGAGACAATTGAATTGTTGCGAGAAAAGTTTGGAGATCCGATTATTTCAAGAAATTGTGATATTGAAAAGCCTCCAGGAAGTAGTGATTTAACACCATTACACTATTTCTTGTGGGGTTATTTGAAGTCATTGGTCTTTCGAAATAAACAGACTCTCTTCAAGCTTTGCAAGTCAATATTGAACGTGCCATTCATGACATACGACTTGATTTAGTGGAAAAAGTGCTCGAAAATTGGGTTCATCGAATTCGTTCCTGCAGAAGAAGTCGTGGAGGCCATTTGAATGGCGTTTTATTTAGAACTTAATTGATAATTAACCTTTGAATTTCCTTAACAATAAGTGTGTTTTTTCAAAGAAATCATATCACTCTTTTTGAAAAACCCTGTATTCTAAAGAAGACGACCGCAATGATCCTTCAACTTCAGTGGAGAAACAACATAGTTGTTCTTCGTCCCAAGTATATAGAGTTAGATCATAGTGGTCGTTCGTCTCCAATATAGAGAAGACTAGAGTGGTCCTTCGACTCCAATATGTAGAAGAAAACCACATTGTTCCTTCGAAGGAACACGATAGTGGTCCTTGTACAGTGGTCCTTCGACTTAAGTACAGAGTTTTAAACTGTTTTATTTCGACTCTAGTATAGAGAGTAAAACCACAGTGGTCCAGTATATAGAGTACGTACACAGTGATTCTTCGAACCTAATACCGATGGAATGATCTAGTATATTTAATACATTGTTGAGAAATCGATTTCGGAGCATTTAAAATCATTCGATCTGTCTGGCCGTTCCTTCAGATAACTCCCAAAAGGAGTGGCCAATAATTTCAATCTTTACATGCCGCAATATTTTCTTCAAACTAAATTAAGCTCGCACATGGGTTGTATTGGCCCACAAATTCAGATACCTCTCACACAAATGGTAAAATTTCAGCGAAATAAAAAATCGTTTGTAACTTCTACAGTACTTAACCTACTCTTTTGTAATTTCACAAACTGAGAAAACTGTTTGGTGGTGGCAACTGAATTTTTCCCCAAACAGATTTTTGTTGTTAATAACTCTGGTCATCAGTTGGCCAGTGAAATGGTTGGGGTGATCTAGTTTCCGTTTCACGACAGAGAATAAATATCAATTGATCTGTGTTTACGATTCTATATATCATTTATTAATAACACTATATTAATCACATTCATATATATTTTAAGACAGGTTGTTATTGAACAAATGTATTTATATTTTAAATTTTTTTGTAGTTTCATATTTTTAAATTTCAGTTAAAGTCTTTTTGGCTTCTTGGAGTATTTTATAAGTGAATTTATGCGATTTTTTTCGAATTTGAAGAAAGGTTCTCGTTGAACAAACGTATTTATTTTTTTAAATTTTTTTGTAGTTTAAATTAATTTATATTCTCTTTCAGTTAAATCAATTTCTGTTTCATTTAAATTTTTTCCAAATCTAATGAATATTTTTTCAATTACTACTGAAAATCGTGTAGATCTTCAAATTAGTACCACCAACACCCTACATCCATCAGCGAGTGAGTAAGTGAGTGGGTGTCCCCCTCCAAAGCCAAATAGGGTATAAAATGCGAGGAAAAAAAGAGTTGTGACTTTTAGTGGAACCCAAAACCAATAACAATGAAAACATTAAATCACTGTTTATAACCAACTTTGACGTGTCCCTCCAACCCCAACCATCAACAAATTTGGAATTGCCTCCTATAGATGGCTGGTGTTCGTTCGATGGCTGCTCTGCTCTGGAGGAGCTAATCGCTGTTCAGGTTGGTGGTGGCAGTGGTGTTGGCTGTTGGCTCTTGGCCTGACATCGTTCGAATGCGTTTTTATGACGGTCATATCATAAAGTAACAAATTTACATTAAATGCTTTAAGTCAACATATTTGATGGCCGGGCCTTAGCACGTGGGTGATAGTTAACTTGACGTACACAATGATGATGATACCTGAAGCTGATGGCGAGCGAGCGAGCGGGCGACCGGTGATGATGATGATCACCATCATCATAATTATCCTCTTTATAGTAATGGTTATCGTTAGATTTCCAAACAATGCTGAGGAGGTGTGAAATAAAGATTTCTTAAGAAATTTTTCAAACAATTTCCCGAAAATTCATATGAGGGAAGATACTTTGTAGAGGCAAATGAAAACTTAGACAAATATTCTTAAGTTAAGTAGATAATTTACTTAAGAAATTAGAACAGTTTATTTTAGGCACCTGCTGCGGCTGCTGGTAGAGGAATCTAAGATTATTTTTCCCCTAGAAAAATTTATTGGGTTTCAAATTACTCGTACTTTTGGGAAACTAGTTTTCAAACCAAACGGTTGGCGATATTTCAAAGGCGTCTTCTTCCTGCTTTTGTAAATTGTATGTTATAATCAGCTTAGATTTTATTTGACCAAATTTGGGCTTATGGCTTTTTTTAACAACCCACTATGTCTTCGACAGAGACAATATTGAATTTCTGTCGAAGACTAGACAGAAAATTTAAATTAAACTTTGCTAGTTTTTCCCACCATCGCCATCATCACCGCCAACATTCTGCATCTTTTGTTACAAATAATATAGTTTTTTTTCTATTAATTTGGTTTAAGCGATTTTTTATCTGCCGTTTTTATAACAAAATATGGTTACCGGCAGGTGTTTATTTGGTTGCTGATTTTTTTCTCTCTCTATATTCACGTTTTTTATTGACTTTTTCTGCTTTAAAAATGAACTGATTTTTTTCTTTTGAACTTATGGTCTTTATTTACAATGCCGTTTGTCGGTGTTATATGAGACCCGTTTTCTTGAGTTCTTTTTTTTTGGGTATTTGTGGCTTGCAGCTCTTAACAAGATGTTTGCATTTTGCAGTTATTCAATTTCAAATTTAACTTTTAAATTCAGCTGTGTAAGAGGAAATAGAACAGCATGAACCTTGACTGCAATTGTAGGAAAAGACAAAAGCGTCAACCAGTGCAAATAATCGTTCAAGAGCGACTATAATAACACCTTAGGGTGTTACTGAGCCAACAAGAAGAAAAAAAACGCTAAGGCTAAAATCGGTAAAGACCCACCCCTACATCGCAGAAACTTAGCTCATAGTATAAAATAAAATATACCTCTATCGAGTTAGTATTTGAGATATGGCAGGAATGGTAAAATATATCTTAATAGAGTTAGTATTCGAGATAGAACCTAACTGATAAAAGGATTTTTGTCATAAAAAGTTTAAACAAAAAGTTTGTTTAGTTTGTGGTACATATTTGAGGTCTTTAGTTTTACAAAATGGGAATAAAATGCATAACAATAGAAAGCAAATTTTCC